>BLSH010436776.1:490265-503001 GCA_018402905.1 Glandirana rugosa
GAGGACCGTGAGCTTTTATTAAGGAGATTAGAGGTTGAATGGATAGATTGTTTAGATGTGATTGCACCTAGAGGTTTAAACTCAGATTTTGATCTGCATTTATTTTTATGAGATCAGCACCTCTGGGATGTATATAGATGTTTTAGATAGGACTGGTTTTGGAGGTTAGAGTTCTATCTCTGATCCATATTTAAGTCTGACCGATATCGATTCCCATGAGATTTTTTACATTGGGTTGTATATTGGTATAGATATATGGAACATGGATGTGCTGACAGATCTTTTATGGATATTAACATACTATTAAAATTTTTCATATGATATTTGAGATAGGAGTGGAAAGATATGTATACATATGTGCATGTATATATATATATATACACACACATATAAAAATTTTTTTTTATTACTTTTGATTGGTGATCTTTGCATCTCTTCAACAGGACTCTATAAAGAGGTAGAAATGTTTCCTTTAGAGTGGAGAGTGTTTTAATTTTGTATGCCTTCCTTCCTTCCTTTGATCTCTGTGATATAAAAAAAGAAGATACAATTTAAACTCAGTGAAGCAGGAGATCGTCAGCGGTTTTTAATTGTTGTAATCAAATTGTCATTTGTTGTGTTAATTGGCTACATATGTGTGTATACATACTTTGTATGATGTCTATCATTTAGATGACATCCTAGTCTGAGGAAGGGCGTTCAGGACTTTGCACGAAAGCTTGCTATCTAAATGATGACTTCTGTTATGCAAGTATGACTTGTAAACGTATTTCTATATAGTCCTGATGGACTACTAAATAAACACTGAAGTGCAATGATCCCTTTCTGGATTTTCTTTATATATATGGTCAGTGGGATGACTTGATCGTTTGTGCACTATTACTGCCTGTTGTGCTGCTCACCACACCTGTTTGGAATATATATATATATATATATATATATACAAAAGTGGAACTATGTTATAACTGCTATATGTACAGTAGATTGAAGAGCAATGTGGCCATCATTACTCAAGGGACCTACACTATGTGTTATCGCCACTCTAAAAGATCAAAGTTCTTATTTGTTTCTGTAGCTTCGGCAGTTAATGTACTGTGATTTGATGTGCTGACCTGTGCCCTGTCAAATCATGCAGGACTCGTCATATGAACTGGCAACTATAGAACCTCTGCACACATGACCTGCATTTCTTAAAAAGTGTTATACCGGCAGGCTTATTGCAAAAAGAAAAACAAGATAATGAGTGCAAAAACCCACAACAACCATCATTTCATTTCACATTGACACTTTGGGGTTGACTTACTAAAATTGGGTAGAGCAAATTCTGGTGCAGCTCTGCATAGAAACCAATCAGCTTCCAGGTTTTATTGTCAAAGCTTAATTGAACAAGCTGAAGTTAGAGACTGATTGGCTACCATGCACAGCTGCACCAGATTTTGCACTCTCCAGTATTAGTAAATCAACCCCATTGCTCTTTGCACAGCTTACTAAAAAAAAAAAAAAAATCTGTAAAAAGGTAACTAATTACAGTATCCTAAATCTATTGTATAACCCCCATTACCCAAATATATCTGGAGGTTTCAATACATTCAGGCAGCAGAAGTTGAAATGTAGTAGAACTGACCCCACAAATAACCTTAGAACAGATTAAGAACAATTAAAGAAAAACAAATTAATTAAAAACAAATGAATTCACTAATATTTATTCTACTAATAGTGTCAGTATAAATCAATTTGTCCTGGATAACCCATTCAGTAGAACATGTATAACATGTGTGCTAATGCAGAAATCCCTGTCAAATCATTTATTACTGGAAGTGGTAGATTGCTGGCGCTGAAGCCTTATGGTGGCCAAACACGTTTCGATAACTGACCGATTTCTTTTCTGATCAATCTCTTCCAATCAGAATTATCTATAGTTGACAACCTATTCAGTCACTATGCCACACACTGGTAAGGGGAATTTCATCAAGATGTGATCGTAACTACAATCATAACTAACAACAATCATAAGTCATCAATCACATCTCTATGTATTGTCCACCATCTGATCTCATAATCTGATTGATCGAAATGCAATTGCATTCATGAACTAAATATTTCGTTGATGCAAATGTAAGATGATTAAAAATATTTCAACCGGGCTGATCGACTAATTTTATTTACTTATTACATATTTTAACAGCCCTGTTTGGGGGCTTTGGTGAAATATCAGGGGTCTAAACAGACCCCTGATGTCTCACTTTTGAGGCAGAGAAAGGGACTGAGAACACAGATTCCTTAGTCTCTGCTGCACTGGATAATGCATGAATGTGAAGTGCTCTGCACAGAGCGGTTTCCTGTTCATTCACAAACTGAAACATAATAAATCCAGTTTACTATTCTTCAGTTATGAATAAACACAGGAGTGATCTGTGCCGACTGGGTTAATTCAGGAAAGGCAGGGGCTGGTGAGCATTTACTGTCCCCCTGCTCTCCATCCTGAACCTGATCCTTCTTTGCCCCACAGCAGCTGCAGCGGGTGGGAGGGAGAGGAGGAAAATCGGCAGTGCTTTGGGGAGGGGGGCATCGCAAGGGAATCATAGCTACAAAGGGAGGGGTTGGAACATCAAGTGGGGGTGGGCTATTCAATTTTTTACAGATTTGATTCTTTTAACCAAAGTGTAGATCTACTGGATAAAAAAAAATTGAAATGTGTATGGCCACAATTAGGTAGATATATTTCAATGGCATTGATATATTTGACAAAAATGTTCTGGTGATATCCTAATTGGCCTTTTGGGTAATGGGTGGGCTGCCTTGTGTACCAAGGGACTAGAAAACAGCACTCTTGAACTGCAAAAGCAATAGTAGTGTCTGAAAAATGAAGCACCACACCAAGAGTCCAAAAAGAGATATTATTCCAAAAGCAGGTTAAAATTCTGGTTAGTGAGATAGCTGCTACCCCAGTCAGGAGGGAAACAGTTAACCTATTTCTCACACTTTCTACTGCCTCTCACCCTATGCTCATAATAGGAAGGGGGGAGGCACTGCCCAGACTCAGACAGTCTACACAGGGGAGAAAACACAGACAGGATCCAGCATGTAATTCCCAGCCACATCACAGAGCTGCTGCAGCTACCAGAGGGAGCCTCGTTTGCCTCTAGGAACCTTCCACATGTAGAGGGATTGCTGGGACGTGCAGTCCTCCCTGAAGATCACCAGCTTCGGGGATTTGCCACTGTACACTCTGCTGTGTATAGACTCTTGCCTGTGCAGGTGTGCTGCAGACACAAGCCTGAGTTAGGGATTAGGGATGTTAGGAAAAGACTGTACACTTTGTTTTGGAACTGTTATGCTGAGAGTTTCAAGTAAAGCTTCTGAAACTCTGTCCTTGTCTGGTCTGAAGTCACTTAAAGGGGATGCATGGTAAAACAGGGTCTGTAATGCACATACACATGGTGAAGTGATGACATGCCATTGCTAGGGGCAACAAGTACCAGAGAAGGATGGGATGACAGCCAGACAGCTGGAGAATGGTACCAGCAGGGGTGAAGGCTCTCATGCATAGTGAAGGAAGTGGTCAGGGACCGGACCCACGTGGCGGAGATGCTAGGGACCTAGTCATATGGTACGGATAAGAAAAGAGTTAATTGTCTGCATGCATGGGGTCAGCGCTGGTGTCCGGTGGGACCCCGTACTGTCACTGGGGGATAGGTGGCAGAGTCAGAGCTGGACTGGTGGAACAGGACACTATTCTATGGTGTCTCCTTCAAAATGTCACATCCTGAGCAGGTGTATGTATCATGGGACTGGGAGGCACCTGTATGACAGCTTCAAGTTATGATACAGAGACCCTGGGGTGTACGGGTCGCTTCTAAGTTGGGGTGCCACCATAATGTTGATGCTACATGAATGAGGCTCCCTGGTTCTGGACATTAGCAAGTGCACACACCGGAGAGTCTGAAGGAAGAAGAGTGAGAGAGAACAAAAAGGCCCCGTATTAGGGTTGCCACATCATCCCTTTAATCCAGGACACATATTAATTACACAGGTTCTGTGGCTGACTAAGGTGGTAATTAAATTCACTTGGTGCCTTACCTGCATTAAATTAGCCTCAGAACCTGTGTAATTCATATGTGTCCTGGATTAAAGGGATGATGTGGCAACCCTACCCCGAGTTGGCCCCACCCACAGGTAAGTACACAGATCTTTTGTATGTAGGATAGGTAGAAAGAAAGGGAAGGGGACACTTTTTTAGAAGAGTTATAGTAAGTGCTTTCTCCCACTTAAGTGTTAGCCTAAGGGGTTAAAGTGTAACTAAAGGCAAAACTTTTTTGTAAGTTTTGGATAGAGTCTAGATGGATTAGAATGCTTGTCAGTGTTTATTGCTGTCTGTGTCACCATTTGGGAGATTCCCCCTCTCTATTTGTCCTGTTTACCATTATCCTTGAACGTGAAAGTAAAAGAGAATCCCACATTTTGGGTTGTCCCCAGAAAATTAATAGATGGGAAATATTCCAATGGGGACACTAGTTCTGGTGACCTGGGGGTCCCCAAGTTTGCAGGGATTTCATCTCACTTCCTGGCTATGGGACACAGCTAGTGGAAAAAAAACTGACAGGGGTTATAACCCCCCTTTACTCTATCCAAAATGAAAGAAAATGTTTTGCCTATAGTTCTACTTTAAGGTTAAGGTTAGGGATCAGGGCAGTGTTTTTAAACTTTCTAGGCATTGAAAGCTGCCGTACTGATAAATATGCCAGGTGTTTCCTCATTGCAGAAGCCATTGCAAGCAAGCATGTCAGCCTGATTTGAAATTTCAGATGGTTTGCTGGTTATAATGGGAATTCATGTCTTATAAGAAATCTTGCTTGCTGATAAATGCAGAGTTAATACATAAACTGTCTTTTCATACAGCATACAAATCAATATATTTTACAGACTTTAGAAGAAGACTTGAGTGCAGGTGAAATGGCACAGAATTCATATCAAAACATAATATAATGAATTAGCATTGCAAATCAGGTAACAGCAGGAAACATAAAACTTGTATAAACTAGTATCTTATAGCCAAGAAATATTTCATTTATGAGCTAACTGTTGATCATACAACACGCTAACCACCGTGGGTGAAAATAATCAATAAAATATTATATATATATATATATATATATATAAGTATAAAGTTAACAAATCTCCCCACTGATTTTATCACAGGGAGTGAAGGAAAAAGCGAGAGCAGGGTGAAAATAAACATCTTGATTTAACTGCCATCATCAAGTCTTGTCTTTGCAGAATTCTGCACGATCTATATATTTATTTGCATTTCCCATTTTTTTTTTTTTTTATCAGGCAGTGGTTAAACCCTAGATCTCGTTTTCCCCCCTGCGTTCAGATGTGGGACAGCAGGCGAAAGCAGATCTGTGTATCCGCTGATGAACCAAGAGAGACATTTATGATATCAAATGCAGCCAAGCGGTACCCTCTCCCTGGGAGATGGAGACGATCTCCACAGCAACGCAAGGAGCAGATGATGACCTGATCTATGGAAACCTGAGACTGCTTCGCATGCTCTAACTGATAAAGCTCATTGCTTTCTCTGCTGGACTCCGGTTTTTAATTTCAATATTCATTTCCTTGGATTTTATTTTCAGAAATCCTCTACTGATGAAAGAGTGACAGTTTAGCTGGTGCTAACAAGACTGAATGCATAAGCGGTGGTGTTTCTACTCCTTTGAAGTTGGATGTGTACTCACATACATATTTATGTGCATCTTAGAGGATAAATAATATGAATGTGCGCTAATGCTTATATTAAATTTAAACCAAATTTTGCAGACTGGTATTGATTTATTGGATGTAACTTCCATTAAGCAGTTTTATTTGGCAATGGTGCAGGCTGCTTAACCTCTCCTCGCCTAGCCCCAGCATTCCTTTAACCATGCTATTATGCCTGAGGGGGCAGGAGGGTCTGCTTGATCATGTGACCACTAGCACAGTACTAGAGACTGGGAGCTGTCTTTGACAGCTTGATCACTGTGCTCCTAGCACAGAAACCTCTGCCACCCATATGTGCAGTGCTTTAGGCCCGGAGCCCTTTTTGCGATTCGGCAATGCGCCACTTTAACTGACAATTGCGCGGTCGTGCGACGTTGTACCCAAACGAAATTTGCGTCCTTTTTTTCTCACAAATAGAGCTTTCTTTTGGTGGTATTTGATCCCCTCTGCGTCATTTCTGATCGCCGCTATAAACAAAAGAAGAGCGACCATTTTGCAAAAAAACCCAAATTTCTTACTTTTTGCTAAAATACAAATCCAAAAAAAAAATATAAAAAAACATTTTTTTTCACCGTTTTTGGCCGGTTTATATTCTTCCTCATATTTGCGATAAAAAAAATCGCAATCGGCGTTTATTGATTGGTTTACGCAAAAGTGGTCGCGTTTACGGATGATGAGAATTCATTTTTGGGGTTTTTATTATTATTTTTTTTTTTTACTAGTAACGGCGGCGATCTGCGATTTTTAGCGGTACTGCGATATTTCAGCAGACATGACGGACTATTTTGACACTTTTTTGGGACCATTGGCATTTATACAGCGATCAGTGCTATAAAAATGCACTGATTACTGTGTAAATGCCATTGGCAGTGAAGGGGTTAACCTGAAGGGGGCGCTCTAAGGGTTAACTGTGTTCCCTGGGCGTGTTCTTACTGTAGGGGGACTTGCCTAGCTGGGGAAGGGAAGTGGTCACAGCCTTCGTATACAGGAAGGCTGTGATCACATCCCTTCCCCCTCACACAGAGCGGAGGTCCGTGTTTACATACACGGACCTCCGCTCCTTCGCTCCGGGGGGGCCATCGCGGGTAGCCGGCGGCAATCGAAGCCGCCGCACCCGCTCCCTGGCCCTCCCCGAACACAGTGGGCGCGCGGGCGCGCCTCTGGCGGCGCGCGCTCACTAGGCTCGTGAGCGCGGCCACCGTCATATGACGGCGATTTGCGCTCACGAGCCACCTTGTCGCCGTCAATTGCCGATCAGCGGTCGGCAAGCAGTTAAGGTCCATCCTTTTTGCTACTGCATATATGTGCAGTGAGAGGTTAAAGAGAAACTGTAGTCTGCTCACATAATTTGTAATAAAAACATCTTTACCATTCTGAAGCTTCCTTCCAACCACTTTGCATATTATTTCATATATACTGTGATTCTGTACTTTCCAAATATGCTGCAGAAATTTCCCTCCACTAAGTCTGGCTGCAGCCATTTTAACTGTGGGCAGCTGAGGCTACTGCCTGTTCACTTCCTGGATTTACACAGAGGCACACCTTCAGCCCTGCAGCTTTCATTGGCCCTCTTATGACTCAACCCCCTCCCTTCCTGGCAAACTCTCACGAGAGTGAGAAAGAGAGCTGTGCAGGATGTCATAAACCTAGGCTAATGACCAGACAAGACACAGGAAGTGAGCTGTATAAGGTATTTACTGTCAGCAAAAAATGTTTTACTATCCAAAGCCAAAACAACAACGGCAGAAGAGTTCAGCTCTGGTTCACACTGACATGATTTGGCATGCGATTTGACATGTCAAATCGCATGCCAAATCGGCGGCAATAGCTGGCAATGGCACCGTCCTAATCGGTGCGACTTGCAGTGCTGTACCGATTTCAAAAAGTAGTTATTGTACTACTTTTTGCAATTTACAGGTGTGATTTCCACAGGCATCTGTGCAGAAACCTGCACAGATGCCTGTGAAATCACTGCTGAATTCGGGACTGACATGCCTGAATGAAATGGTGCGAGTTCAGCCGATTTACAAACTTAAAGCGTGTGCTATTAACACAGCATTCATAATAGCAAAAAGGATCCACAACATTTAGCAGAAGACCCTGAAGACGTGCATTCACATGAAACATGTTGGGACAGGAGCTACACGCTAAAGTCAAGCGCCACTTCAATGCTTGGAACTGGTGGCTCTCTTTGTAATTGCACTGTTTTATTTGTCATGACAATAATTTTACTGGTATTTGGATGAAGCCTTTTACGTTTTTATGTGGAATCTATACTTTTTAATAAATATACTACACTATATGTGGTACCCTTCTTCTGGCTCTGTGTGGTGAGTAGAGTTGAGCAAACCTGAACTTTGCGGTGTTCGGTCTGGAACCTGAACTTTTGAAAAAAAGTTCGGGTTTGGGTTCTGGTATTTTTTTCCCGCTTGTTGAATAGCTGCAGGGCAGCCAATCAACAAGCGTTTCACTGGTTTGCCCTTAGAAGCCATTACAGCCATGCCTACTAATGGCATGGCTGTGATTGGCCAGTGCATTATGTGACCCAGCCTCTGTATGAGCTGGAGTCACGTAGTGCTGCATGTCATATGCTCTCAGGCTAGTGTAGGGAGAGGATGCTGCTGGTGCTGTGAGGGACAGATTGCAGATCTAATAACATTTCATCCTGCATTACAGAACAATCTGACTGGACTAGTTAGAGTCTACTGCTTAGAGGGACAGATTATTGTTCTAAAATCATCTCCTAGTTCTATAGGGTCAGGTTCCTACTGTTGCTGTAAGGGGCAGATTATTGTTCTAAAATAATCTCCCCAATTCTATAGGGTCAGGTCCCTGCTGTTGCTGTAAGGGACAGATTATTGTTCTAAAATAATCTCTTGGTTCTATAGGGTCAGGTTCCTGCTGTTGCTGTAAGGGACAGATTATTGTTCTAAAATCATCTCCTACTGCTATAGGCTCAGGTTCCTGCTGTTGCTGTAAGGGACAGATTATTGTTCTAAAATCATCTCCTAGTTCTATAGGGTCAGGTTCCTGCTGTTGCTGTAAGGGACAGATTATTGTTCTAAAATAATCTCCTACTGCTATAGGGTCAGGTTCCTGCTGGTGTTGTAAGGGACAGATTATTGTTCTAAAATCATATCAAACTGCTATAGGGAGAGGTTCCTGCTGGTGCTGTAAGGGACAGATTATTGTTCTAAAATCATATCAAACTGCTATAGGGAGAGGTTCCTGCTGGTGCTGTGAGGGACAGATTATTGTTCTAAAATCATCTCCTAGTTCTATAGGGTTAGGTTCCTGCTGTTGCTGCAAGGGAGAGATTATTGTTATTTCCCTATCCCTATTTCTTTGTAGGGCACTTGTCCTACTCTTACCCCACTTTTCTTCCTTTTGCAGCCCTCTAGCACTTTCCAGGACTATTTTACAGCCATTTTTGTGCCCAAAAGTTCGGGTCCCCATTGATTTCAATGAGGTTCGGGGTCAAGTTCAGACCGAACCTGAACCCGAACCCGAACCTTTCCACGAAAACCCGAACATCCAGGTGTCCGCTCAACTCTAGTGGTGAGTGTTTTTTCCCAGACAGTATTGAACAAACCTTCTAACTGTCCCCAGTGGTGAGAATCGGTACTGCGGGGTGTTTCCATTTCAAGAATGGAGCTGGTTGACTACGTGTGAAGGATCCTGTTGACACAAATGCGCATGTTGCTGATTTCCCCTGGCAGTTTTAATGTCGGTGAGGGCATTTTAGTTCTGTTGCTCACGCGTAGTGGAGAGGATTTCCATTAGCTGGTGGAAGACACTTTCTTTGCGGTGATATTTATCACAAATTTTGGACTTTTTTGCATTGGACTTTATTCACACTGATTTACTTTTATTATCATTTTTTAATATTGTGTATTTTTTTTGCACATTATGAATGCTGTGTTAATAGCACATGCTTTAAGTTTGTAATATTCTATATTTGGAGGCGCTGCATTATTTTCTTTGTTGATACTTCTTATTTGCCCAGAGTTGGGTTTTAAAGATTGGCAACACATCTCTGCTTATTTTGTCTGTTTTATATAGATAGTATGTACAGGGTTTTATTAGAGGGTAGGTCAAATGGTATGATTAGGTTTTGTATTATTGCAAGCACAGCAGTGCATATTTGACCATGTATACACAATACTGAGTTCACGAAGATGGATGAGTTATTTTAGCTTTCTTTGTTTCTTTATATCATGATAATTTTTTTTCCTAAAAAATGCTAGTTTCACAAAAATAAATGTCTTCTTGGTGTAGAATTCCTATTTCTTGCATGAAATAGGCAAGTATGTGAAGAGCAATCTTTATTTTTGATAGATTCTCTCACATAGGTTTGGATTTATAATGTGCAGTAGACTTTGTTCTCCTCACTCCCAACTTAATCAGATGCTATCAATGTCTATTTATGGACAAAGTTAAGCCTAGCATACACCACTAGTTTTTTTAAGGCTGTCAATACATTAAGCAATTCTTTCCTTCTGGACTGGAATGGAGAACAACAACCCTTTGTGTTGAAAAATCTATAACCCAAAGATCCCAAGAATACCAGGTCCAATTAGCAATGGCCTTTCTCATCCATAAATACACTGTATATCTTTTCAGGCTGCAGGCACAAAAAATATTTCCTATATTCCATGGAAATTGTTAGTTTAACTATACATATTTTCAGACAGTAAGTTTTGGAACAGGCTTTAGGTGTAGGGATAAAAAAAAAAAAATAATACAAAAAAAAACACAGACACCCCTCCCCACAACTCCTCTCTACCTTTCCCTACACTCTCCATCTTGCTCTCTTCCCTTCTCTCATACATCCCCCCTCAGTTACAGTTCACTGTAACCTTCATACTTCTCACTCTCTTTCTTCCTCAGGATTGACACCCACCATGCAATAGTCGGCCCTCTGGGGCCACCATTGTTTGGGGCCCCTGTGGTCCCTCTTTTTTCTGCCTCACCGGCAGACTTTGAAATGTGTTTTATGTTCAGTTTCTGCATTTCTGTCGCTCCCACGCATTAGGCTGATACTGTGTTTGGACACCAAGTGTCCAATATTTCCTAATAAATAAAGTTCTCATTGGATTCTTTCCTATACGGTGTACTGAACTCTGGGTCATACCCATTCTTATCCACAAAGTTCTCACTGTACCTTATTATGTTTTGTTGTCTACCTGGGCCATGTTTTTCTGTATTTTGCCTATTTCTGCAAATCAATAGACTGTTTGAACAAAAAAAACTAAGATTCATGAGATTGATATATTTTGTTTTCTCAATCAAAAGTTGATGAGATTGACAATTGGGTGGGGCTCACTATCCAAAATACTGACTTGGAGAGCACCCAGCTCTAGTTTTCTTCCTGTACTTTATTTCTGACATTTGGACTTTGACCCATGATAGCAGTCAATCCCTATCTTCCTCCTATCAACTATTCCATCTTCATCTTCAGTTTCCACTAATCTATAGCTGTACTCCTTCTGTTTGTAATTAAAGTAACACTGAGGCTTGCAACTTAAAGTGGATGTAAACCTGAAAAAAAATATAACAATTCTGGCTAGTAGAGTATAAGATGTCATGTCATCTGTGCCCAGTCTTGCCACAAAGAGCTAATCCAGCTCTGAGCAATTATCTTATTTTTTTTAGTAGGAAAAAAACAGACACATGCAGAAATCTGTGACTGTTTCCTCCCCTATGTTGTGACTGACAGCTCATTTCCCTATCTCATGCATGAGCATACAGAGCTTCACATC
The DNA here is from genome assembly GCA_018402905.1 of Glandirana rugosa. Classification (NCBI taxonomy): domain Eukaryota; kingdom Metazoa; phylum Chordata; class Amphibia; order Anura; family Ranidae; genus Glandirana; species Glandirana rugosa. Next base: position 501,788 of record BLSH010436776.1, read on the forward strand.
CCTTCCCCTCCTTTCTTCTCCAGCTCTCGCAGAATTGGCTGCTCCACACCTCAGCATGATTGGGCATGTTGAAGTCATGTTGTGACTTTCCTGAGCTTTGAAAGGATGTTTCTCAAAACTCAGGAGTATGAGAGCAGCAGAATGTAGAGGTGGGTGGGAAGTCTTGTGACATCACGACTCCACCCACCGAGCTCCAGCAAAGAGACCTACCCGCTGATTCCAGAGATTTGTGGGGCTGCTACTGCCGAAGGGGGTGACATTTGCAAGGTGGGGATAAATGTAGGAGGCTTGCATGTATATATTTGCATTAATACTGTGGCATTAGTTTATACTGGGTGGGTGGTGGGTTTACATCCACTTTAAGGTTTTGCTCCAAACCCAAGTAAGTTATATCTGAAGTGGGACAGTCTCTGCATAAATACTAACACATTTGTGATGTAAACTTAGAGGGGGCTTTGCAATCTGGAAAAGGATCCATGAAAGTCAAATACTTGCGAGTGTTAACAGCAATCATGATGCCCATGGTAAATGGGAATGGTGAGAATACAGTATATACAAGATACTATGCAGTATCTATTTATTTATTGTAATACTGTTCATTATACATCTGACTATGGATGGTAAACAGGATCTTGGAACCTGCTCATAATATAGGGGTTATTAGAGGATAAAGGCCTGCTGTTAACTGTGGCACCAGTGATCCTGAACTTTCTTCTTTCTCAAAGGGAGTCAGGAAAAGTCCCATCCATACACATTTGGGGAGTGGAAGTAATATCACAGATACCTTATTTGGAACTATCCCTTTACTAGAAATTGTATTCATTAATATGTGCAATGTATGGTACTGGGGAGATTTAAAATAAAAAGTTAGACACGAGGGGAGTGGTCGGCTGCAGACTGTAATGGACGGCTGATTACAGAGCTCCGTTCAGCCTGAGATCAGCAACCTTATCTACGCTTCTATTAGCATTGCAAATCCCCTCAAATTATCGGGAGGGACCCCTGTAGGGATCTACACTACCAAGGAGAGTTGCGGGTGGCTGAATCCCCAAGACATTAGCGGCATTGTTCGGGAGGTGACCAGGGAGATTTGCAGCGGAGCCGCCAGCATAGCAAGCCCGACTTCAGTACCGTCGGAGGGAAAGGGAGGCTGCCATGACTTCAGCCCGAACGATACGACCGCCGAGGCGACGTTTAGAGGGACCAGTGGAGGG
>BLSH010436776.1:508511-527818 GCA_018402905.1 Glandirana rugosa
GTCGTTTCAGCCACGGGACCTGGGCTTGGGGAGGCGAGTTTGTAACATGAGTAGGTCCATTCCTATGTATAGCTCAAGTCCCATCGGATTCAGTTTCACGGTGCATCGAGGTTCCTAATGGATCTAGAGTTATGGCCCTCGTCCACTCACGCGATATTGACACACATGCTCATTGCCACCAGACTCTCAATAGCAAAGAAATGGAGAGCATTGGAACCTCCCTCTATCTCGGACATCCTTTCCTCCTTAAATAATCAAAGCCTCATGGAATACATGTTTGCTAAAGCTCACCTCCAGGTCCCCCTCTTCCTGAAGAGATGGAACTTATGGCTAAAGCACCCGAAGTGCACCCTGCCTTCATGAGCAACACATTCCTTGGAGCTACGTGGCACTTTGACTTAGGCTACCCTGAACTCGATATGTATCCTTACCTGGATGAGTACAATGTTTGAGCGGAGGGGTTCGGGTCCAGGGCACCGACTTTGCTGGCCGGTGGGCCCTGACCCCTCATTGACTCTTATCCGTGCACCATTGTCTTATGATGCCACATTCTCTCTATTGTTTTCTTTTGGTTACCTGTATTCTCCGCTACACTTAAGCAATGCCTTATACCATGTAACCGTTACTACAATGTTATATGTATTTACATGGATATTACTGCTATCACCTGTATTTGACTGTCTTTGAAAAATAAAAATTCTTTAAAGAGAAAAAAAAAAAAAAAAGTTAGACACATCAAACTTGGTATTTGGCATCAAACTCAGTTGAACAATATATTTCTGTGGAAACGACAGTTCGGCTATGAGAAGCTCTCTTGCCTGTACTTAAAGTGACCCTTTGAGTCAGCCCCGAGCCAGGCCATTTTTGTGATACGGCACTGCGTTATTTTAACGGACAATTGCGCGGTCCCCAAATAAAATGGATGTCCTTTTTTTCCCACAAATAGAGCTATAAACAAAAAAAGAGGGACGATTTTGAAAAAACACAATTTTTTTCTTACTTTCTGCTACAGAACACATCCAATGAAAACATTTAAAAAATCATATTTCTTCATTAATTTAGGCCAATATGTATTCTGCTACATATTTTTGGTTAAAAAATCCCAATAAGCGTATACTGATTGGTTTTGCGCAAAAGTTATTGCACCTACAAACTATGGGATATTTTTCTGGCATTTTTATTTATTTGTTTTTTTACAAGTAATGGCGGTGATCAATGATTTTTAGCGGGACTGCGACATTGTGGCAGACAAATCGGACACCTAACTTACACTTTTGACACTTTTTTGGGAACCAGTGACATGACTAGGGCAAACCTGATATGGCCAAGTCACCTTACCCTGATAATCTAAATAAAAGAGACAACACACCAACTGGAGAAAATTGGCCGTTAGGCCACTTTATTTAACAAAATGACATAATAAAACATGTTAACCATAAACATACATCTGTTAAACAAGTGATGAAACCTGGGAGGCCCTTTCCAGATCCAATTGGTAATTTAGTGTCTGCCCCAATACTCTAACTTCCCAGCCGCACTACGCCGGCTCGGGGACCATCTTCTGGCAGATCACTCCTTCCCAGTTAAACCAAGTTAACCGGCCAAACACCACAGAGGGCTCCATACCTAAGATGGATCCCTACCCAGCCAAACGAAATAACTGACGGGCCTCCCAAGCCCCACCGCCCACACACAGAGATTCAGATAAAACAAAGGGAGGGAGCTTGTCACGGGTGCGGCCGAATGCCCGCGCTCGGACCGCACCCATTCCTAAATACCACCCCCGCCCCCTGCTGTCTGAGGAACGCCCCCTAAACAAGGAGGAAGGGATTAACCCATACATGACTTGTCCACAGTAACCCAGTCATGTGGCCCTTCGCTCCATTTTTTTTTTTTCGCTCCGGGCCGCACTTTATTACAGTGATCAGTGCTAAAAATATGCACTATTATTGTACTAATGACACTGGCAGGGAAGGGGTTAACATCAGGGGCGATCAAAGGTTTAACTGTGTGCCTAGCTGGAGCTTGCTAACTGTTTGAGGGTTGCTCTGACTGGGTGAAGATAGAGATCCGTGTTCCTGCTTAGCAGAAACACAAAATCTCTATCTTCTCCCCTGTCAGAATGGTGCTCTGCCTTTTTTTCTGCCTCTCTTGGGAACCATTGCAGGTGGCCGGCGGAAATCGGGTCTGCTGGACCCACTGATTAGCTCCCCCTCTGTTTAATCAGCGCACAATTGCGCCTCCAGGGAAGCATGCCCGACCCCCGGTGTCTATTGCACGAAATTACGTACAGGTACGTGATTTTGTGCAATAGAGCCAACCTGCCGCAGTACAAGTACATTAGATGGTTGGCAAGTGGTTAACAAATTTCCAATATGGTCTCTGGCAACCAAAAGTGCCAATGTTGAAGAGTCTTATTGAGACTACACTGTTGTAAAGGAGACAACAGCCACTGGAGAGGTGAGTATACTTCTTTTCTTACAAGGTCTTGCAATTAAGATTTTTTTACAGACCTAACCGAGTCACTTTAAAAGCTTCTAATATGTGCAGATGAAAATAAGTAGTGGGGTTCCTATTCTAAGCTAAACTAGCTAAACCTAACTAAAATCTAAACTAATTCTTCTAACTTAAAAAGGGAGAATGCAGAAGCAGGCAGTCCATTAAGTTGTCATCACGGGGGAGTGGAATTATCTGGAAGAATAGGAAGAAAACACTTTTTGTTTTGCCATTGCCTACAGTTTAGTATAATCCTCCAGAAAGATATATATTTTTTATCTTGTAATAGTTATAAAGTGTAGTGTGTCCATTTATGCCTCCAGCACTACTATCCAACATTACTGCATTTCTGAATGTTTAAATAGAGATTTTGACTTCAATTTTATTTTATAGCTTACTAACCAGTTATCAGTAGCTACAGTATATGGCACTAAAACTGTTATAATCCCCCCTGTACATTTAAAATACATTTAACCATGAAACATTGTTCTTTGTACAAATATTTTATGCATATACATTCTGTCTTAAAAGTGTATATATGGATATTTTTGTTGGTGGACGTGGTAGCTTGGTTCTTCTATACCCCCTGTAGCTGCACGTAGCCCTCTCCCCACCTTCCATGTGGACGGAGCTGGAGGCACTTCTGGGTTGACCGTTTGGTGAGTATTTTGGGATATGGTCAGAGCAAACGAATGTAATTAAATTGTGAATGGTACCTTATGATATATGTATGAACACTGTCTGATATTAGATTTTCTCTTTGTTAAAGCTCAGCTGTACTGCAGTGGTTGAATATATCCCCTAAAGAAGCCAAGGTTGGCAAAATATGTTGGCACAGTATTCTATGCTTCAGTCATCGCCATCCAAAGCAATATTGAGCCTGAATTGTGATGTTATTTCACCAACATTTGGTGTATCTCTTTTAAATTAATTTTCTATGTGTTTTTATATTTAATACAATAAAATGTTATGCTTTTAAATCCTGGTGTATACAAATTATTTGCTGGCACCCTAAAAATCCCAAATCTCCTATGTTGTTTATATATATATATATATATATATATATATATATATATATCAATCATTAGGCTCTGGCACATATAAATTAATTTCCTTTTACTAAGTCGATGGGCACATCCGCCAGAGCAACAGTATGGTTTAGATCAATCACCCAGTCACGCAGCACTCTCCTTGCAGTCTCTCACATTCACACACATGTATTAAAGTCCTTATGACTGATGGCTTCTCATTAAAGCTTCTTTAATACATTGTGGCATGCAGATCTGGCTCACTTGATTGGCAGATTGTGTTTGATTCTTAATGGGAGCACTAGAAAAACAAGTTGTAAGCAAGGGTTGAAGTCTTCAACAGAAAACAGATTGACTGTCACACACAAACTACCGAGCTTTTGATCAATACTTGCTCCCTTTGACTGTCACCTACAAACTACTGTGCTTTAATGCTTTTGATCAATACTTGCACCTTGGCTCAGCTTCTGCATACTGTACCACGTGGTTAGATAAAAGCATTTTGTAGGGTTTAAGTGGAGGTACCCCGAATAAGTTTTTCTTATTTTAATAAATACATTTAAGTTTAAGAAACAGGTCCCAAACAATGCAAATACAGCATATTGAGCTTAAAGAGACTCTAAACTCTGTTTAACTACTTCAGCCCCAGAGCCCTTTTTTGACACTTGTTGTTTACAAGTTAAAATCTGATTTTTTTTTGCTAGAAAATTACTTAAAACCCCCCAAACGTTATATATTGTTTTTTGTCAAACTTCCTAGAGAATAAAATGGCGATCATTGGAATACTTTTTGTCACTCCGTATTTGCGCAGCAGTCTTTCAAGCTTTTTTGAGTTAAAAAATAAGACAACAGTAAAGTTAGTCCAATTTTTTTGTATATTATGAATGAGGATGTTACGCCGAGTAAACCGATACCAAACATGTTACGGTTGAAAATTGCGCACACTAGCGGAATGGTGACAAACCCTGGTACTTAAAAATCTCCATAGGCACAACTTTAAAACAAATTAACTGTTACCAGGTTAGAGGTACAGAAGAGATCTAGTGCTCACACTCTGGCAATCGCAGCGATACCTCACATGTGTGGTTTGAACACCGTTTCCATATGCGGGCGCGACTTACGTATGCGTTTTCTTTGCTATGCAAGCTTGCAGGGACGGTGACGCTTTGAATTTTTATTTTTTTTATTTTATTCATTTATTTTTTTTTTAGCAATGTTCCTTTAAAAAAAAATCTGATCACTTTTATTGCTATCATAAGGAATGTAAACATCCCTTGTGATAATAATATATGATGTCAGGTACTCTTTATGGAGGGATCGAGGGTCTAAAAGACCCCACATCTCTCCTTTACACTTAAAAGTATTCAGATCACCAAAAATGGTGATTCTGAATACTGTCATTTTTTTAAAACTGGCGCCATTGGCTGCCGAGTAAACCGGAAGTGATGTCGTGATGTCACTTCCGGAATTTGACAAAGGAGACCAGATTGGAACCGATTCCGGCTTCCTTCAGGTCTCCTCTTAGCCGGTGGATGCGCCGGATTGGAGCTCCGGTCTCCCGGTGGGATGGGAGGCTGGAGAACAGCGGCAGAAGGCGGCAGGAAAGGGGGTTGTCCCCTCCCGCGGCCCAGGATAATGGCTGAGCGACTCCCAAGCCGGATTGGCCATTATCACCGGATAGCTGACCGCCCACTCTAAAAAACGGTACTGGGGTATAGCCTGTAGCTGCAGGCTATACCCCAATACCTCCACTTAACCACTTAACGCAAATCGGCGGCAGCTTTAACAAAAAGGAAACTATATTCAAGTATGTAATCCTATCTTCTATTGTTCTCACCCTCCTTCAAATCTCAAAATGTATTTTTTTTTTTTGTCATGCTGTGTTGACTTTTTAAGTGCAAACCAGGCAAATTACTTATTATGGATATTGTCAGTGTTTCCACAGTGGTATTGATTTATTAAAACTGGAGTGTGCAAAATCTGGTGCAGCTGTGCATGGTAGCCAATAAGTTTCTAACTTCAGCTTGTTCAATTAAGCTTTGACAAAAAAAAATAGATGCTGATTGGTTTCTATGCAGAGCAGCACTAAATGTTACACTCTCCAATTTTAGTAAATTAACACCATTGTGTTTATACTGTTTAACCACTTCAATACAGGACACGTGTACCTCCTTCCTGCCCAGACCAATTTTCAGCTTTCAGTGCTCTCACACTTTGAATGCCAATTACTCAGTCATGCAACACTGTACCTAAACAATATTTTTAGCATTTTTTTCAAGCAAATAGAGCTTTTTTTTTGGTTGTATTTAATCACCACTGGGTTTTTTTTTGCGACATAAGTGAAAAAAGAGCGAAAATTAAAAAAAATAATAATTTTTTTTTTACTTTCTATGATAAAATTTTACAAATAAGTAATTTTTGTTCATAAATTTGGGCCAAAATTTATACTGCTACATATCTTTAGTAAAAAATAACCCAAATTAGTGTATGTTATTTGGTCTGTGTGAAAGTTATAGAGTCTACAAGCTATGGTGCTAATCATTGAAAATTGATCACATCTGATGCACTGACGTTTTTTGAGGCCCTGAAATGTCAGGAACGTACAAATACCCCCCAAATTACCCATTTTTGAAAAGTAGACAGTCCAAGGTATTTAGTAAGAGGCATGGCAAGTTTTTTGAAGTTGTAATTTTTTCCCACAATTATTGGGAAAATTAAGAAATGTTTCTTTTTTTTTTTTTACACAAAAGTGTCATAATAACCAGTTATTTCTCACACACAGCATATTCATACTTCCAATTACACCCCAAAATACATTCTGCTACTCCTCCTGAGTATGGCGATGCCACAGGTGTGAGACTTTTTCACAGCCTGGCCATATAGAGAGGCCCAACATACAGGGAGCACTGTCAGGCGTTCTAGGAGCATAAATTACACATAAAAATTCCTAACAACCTATCACACTTTTGAAGACCATGGAGCACCAGGACAATGGAATTACCCACAAAATGACCCCATTTTGGAAAGAAAACACCCCAACATATAATTTATGAGGCATTACGAGTCTTTTGAATGGTTCATTTTTCTCCAAAAGTCTTCGAAAAATGTGGAAAGAAAATGAAACCAATTTTTTTTTTTTTTATACAAAGTGGTCGATTTATAACATATTTCTAACACATAGCATGTACATAGCAACAATTACACCACAGAATACATTCTGCTACTCGTTCTGAGTATGGCGATACCACATGTGTTAGACGTTTACACAGCCTGACCACATAGAGAGGTCCAACACGCAGGGAGCACCGTCAGGATCATAAATTACACATAAAATTTCTTAACAACCTATTACACTTTTGAAGTCCCTGGAGCACCAGTACAGTGGAATTACCCACAAAATTACCCCATTTTGGAAAGCAAACTTATATTCTATGAGGCATAGTGAGTCTTTTGAACATGCCATTTTTTCCAAAAGTTTTTGGAAAATGTGAAAAGAAAATGAAAACGTATTCTTATTTTTACACAAAGTTGTCAATTTATTAGATTTGTCTAACACATAGCATGTACATAGCAAAAATTACCCCCCTAAAAAACATTCTGCTACACCTCCTGAGTATCACATGTGTGAGACCACATAAAGAGGCCCAACATGCAGGGAGCATCTTCAGGCGTTCTAGGAGCATAAATTACACATTTAGTTTCCTGACAACTTATCAAACTTTTGAAGGTCCTGAAGCACCAGGACAGTGGAATTACCCACAAAATGAGTCAATTTTTAAAAGAAAACACCCCAAATGGTGACAGGTACTTGGGTACTCTGATGGGCTGGTGACAGGTACTCGGGTACTCTGATAGGCTGGTGACAGGTACTCAGGTACTCTGATGGGCTGGAGATAGCTACTTGGGTACTCTGATGGGTTGGTGAGAGGTACTCAGGTACTCTGATGGGCTGGTGACAGGTACTCTGATGCTGGTGGCACGTACTCTGGGGCTGGTGAAAGATACTCTGGGGCTGGTGACAGGTACTCGGGGGCTGGCAACAGGTACTCTTTATTTGGGGGAGATCAGGCAGTGTAATGTACGCTTTTCTCCAGGTCTCCTCCTCAAACACTGAGGAGGAGAACCCGGAAACGACGCTACAGCCGTTTTTTGACATTTGTGGCCGGCTGAGATTGAACACAGCCGATCACGTGGTAAAGATACAATTTCATTGGCTCTTTACCCTGATCAAGGATGGGCTGTGTCCTGAGGGACACGCCTGATCCCAGATCAGGGTAAAGAAGCAGAGGATGTGATGCCCAGAATGCAAGAGTGTTCCTGTGGGCGTCATATGACTATAGGTCGGTATGGAAGTGGTTAAATATCAGTTGTCTTACTTTTTACAGAAGTTCTGTAATTTTTCAGGTTGTCAATAAAAAATGCACTCTATCAGTAGATTTTCCTTGCTTGGCAGTAAAAAATGCTGCAGGAGGTTGGCAACACTGGTCAGTGGATGCAATAATAATCCCCAGCATTGGTGTTAGTGTTAATACCCCCTCCTCCCCCCACATTGGTGCTCAGTGGCAGTAAATGTCACCCCCACCCCCTTCCCCTTCCTGCACTGGTGGTCATGGCAGTGAAAGTGAACTCCCCTATTGGTGGTCATGGTAGTGAAATTTACCCACCCTCTTTTCCCATTGGGTTACTCATGATAGACTTCCACACCACTCTCAGATCCCCAAGGCCAGGGTTTTACTTGTATTTGCCACAGAGATAACTCTACCCACAGTAGTCTCTCTGTCAGCCTTAAGTGCTGGTACACAAAAACCGTTCCAGCACCCCTCTGCCACTCTGCTATCGGTATGGTGCTCAGTAACCCATGGGCTGCATGAAGAGAGCTGACGAGCCTTGTGCTTGGCACCAGGGGATTTGTAGGGTACATAGAGCAGTGTGCACGTGACCAAAACTAGCATGCATTGCTCATGGAGGATGTTGCAAGGAGGCAGAAAATCGCAGTAAGCAACAATTTGATATAAAATAGATTAAGTAGTGGATGTATATGGAGAATAAAGGATATTTTTTTAGTATCACATTAAGTAACACAGAGGGCTGAATGGTTTAAATTTCTGAGACATATTGAAAAGTACAAACAACCTATGTAAAGAAGGTAAAGCAAGTGCTACGGGAATATTTTGTGTGCGTGTGTTGCTTCACCCTGTAGTATGGAGAAAGTATTTGGCATTCTTCTTTGATATAAAGGATAAATGCGCTTAAAAAAATAGCTCTTCTAATACATCCAAGGAACATTACCAATAAAACGTCATTCCTCTGGCTTTTCTTATCTGTATATTGTGTTGTTTGAATTCGGCCTGTAATTGCTCACGGGGAGTCTGAACAATAAGCAAAGTGACTGCTCCAAATAATATGCTTTCTTTTCTCACTGCATTCATGTAATCTCTGGAAACCACAAACTGCTAGAAGGTACAGCCTATACTTTTATTACACCCATGTACCTGCCACCTTTTTTATTTACATCTGTACATTTTACAGCAAATTCACTAGATATTTGTTTTAAAGACATCATGTAGGTGGAGGTGAATGCTAGAAAATATTTGAAGGGGTCCCATCAGAGCATAAATCACTCCCTGGTCATCTCTCGTCTCGACTACTGCAACTCCCTCCTCACTGGTCTACCTTTAAATAGACTAGCCCTTCTCCAGTCCATCATGAATGCCGCTGCCAGACTCATCCACCTTACAAACCGCTCAACGTCTGCCACCCCCCTCTGCCAATCCCTCCATTGGCTGCCACTCGCCCAACGAATTAAATTTAAAATACTAACAATCAGCTACAAAGCCCTCCACAACTCTGCTCCCAGCTACATCACCAACCTTGTCTCAAAATACCAACCTAACCGTCCTCTTCGCTCCTCCCAAGACCTCCTGCTCTCCAGCTCCCTCATCACCTCCTCTCATACTCGCCTCCAAGACTTCTCCCGAGCCTCTCCCATCCTCTGGAACTCCCTACCCCAATCGGTCAGAATGGCCCCAAATCTATCCACCTTCAAGCGATCCCTGAAAACTTTTCTCTTCAGGGAAGCCTATCCTGCCACCACTTAATAACTACACTCCTTTTTTCTCAATCCGCTCATCCCCCGCAGTTTACTGCCCTTTTGTATCATTTAACCCTCCCTCCTAGATTGTAAGCTCTAACGAGCAGGGTCCTCTGATTCCTCCTGTATTGAATTGTATTGTAATTGTACTGTCTGCCCTAATATTGTAAAGCGCTGCGCAAACTGTCGGCGCTATATAAATCCTGTATAATAATAATAATAAATATGGGATCTGCCCCATCCCTAAACTAGATACACAGGCAGCCTGATTCATATGATATTTTAAAGTGTGCTTAAAGCAGACCTTTTCATGTTTTACTAAATTTCACATCAGCACAAATCACTACAATTGGAAAGAAGAAGAAGGAAGAAGTTATTTACACAATGTCACCTGCACTTTCTCTTCCAGCTATCCAAAATCATCAGAGCTTAGAAGACTCATTATAACTCTGCATTTGCCTAAAATAATGGGGTCAGAATCAGCCATAGTACTCACAAAATATTCACTTTCTAAAGAAAGAGCACAGCAGAAGTAGCTTGCCTTCATGCTCTCTCTCTCTCTCTCTCTGATTGAAACTAAGCAGCCATCTGTAAGAATAGGAAATGAGTCTCCGCACCTACTTTTTCACTTGTATGTACACATTTCTCTTTTTATGTTCCTATTTGATAGCAATAAAGCTAGGCAAAAATAAGTTCAATAAATTAAAGCTAAATAAAATTAAATAAAAAAAAATAATAATTACAAATAAACTTAAATGTATGTATAGGGTGTGCTTATGTATGAAAATGATAACTGCACTCCACATATTAGGTATCGCTCTGTATGCTGGAGTAAGAACAATAACTCCAGGAACATAGTGTTACAAGGAACAGCACAGGTCTAGACATAGTTCATAATTAAAGTGGTGAGTAATGTAAAAATAAAAATGTAATATATTGCAGCTTAACAATCCTTATATGCAGTGGCTGCATTCATCTTTTTTTAGGCTTTTTTCCTTTATTTTCATCTGGTTATCGACCAATAACACACTTCCTGTCTTAGGGTGGTTGCACATCACTGGATGAGGAATTCAGCCATCCTTGGGCGGCAGCGTTGTCAATTTGGGGAGAGGGTAGTGTTTTTTTTTTTGTTTTTTTACATAAAGGTTTTACATAAATAAAGAAAAGTTGATCATTGTAAGCACTCCTCTTAGGCCCCTTTCACACGCGCGGACCATTTGTCTGTTTTTCATCAATCCGTTGACGGATGAAAAACGGACATCAATGTATCTCTATGGAAAAACGGATGATAACGGATGAGCATCCATTTGCATTCGTTTTCATCCGCTTCCGTCAACATCAGTTTTTTGAATGGATGAAAGCACTATTTTTCATCCATCATAAAAACGGATAAGATGAAAAACGGATGTAAACTGATGAATGGTCAGTTTTTCATCTGTTTTTGCATTGGCAGTGGATGTAAAAAAAATGGTGAAAAACTGATGGCCAGGGATGAAAAACTGATAAAAAACCTGATGAAAAACTCATGAGCACTGATGAAAAACGGATGAAAAACTGATGAATGCTTCATCCGTTTTGACATGACTGAACTGATGAAATGAACTGTCTGTATGTGTGAAAAAGGGCTAAGGCCTCTGTCACACAGGCTTTCCGTGTGCGGGGTCTGTTTTTACTCAGCGGGCAGGCAGATGACAGATCCATCTCCACTCACTGAGCGGAGATGGAACTGTCAGAGCTCCACTCTCCTCTATGGAGATCGGATAAAAACGGACCGTCTGTCAGTTTTCATCCAATCTGCTATGATCCGATTCTACAGACGAATGGAAAATATGGTTTCCATCCGTCTGGATTTCACATACTGGATTGGATCGGAGAGCGGCGGATGTCAGCGAACATGTCTCCGTTGACATCCGCTGTTCCATAGGGCTGCATGGAGCAGCCTGAAAAACGGACAGGCAGACCTGATTGGAAAAAAAAAAAAAGTTGTTTCCAGCGCTAAAAGACCTTCGGAGTAAAGGCAACCGGAGCATCAAGGAATAAAACACCAAATGTGTGCTGCCCCCCTCAGACAGGGTGATCCGAAAGATACTAATAAACAAAACAGAAAGGGAGGCGCACGCACCTAGTGCATTACCATAAAAATGTATTAGAATTGTAAAAAAGTTTAAAAATGAATACTCACAAAACCACAATGTGGTATCACAAAGCCATAAAACCAAAGCAAGATAATGCAAATGGGTAGATGAAAGAGCACAAGGTGGGCTGACAGCTGACGCGTTTCAGGGGCACACCCCCTTCCTCAGAGCTGTGCTAGTCTGGACTGCCAGACCGAGTGGTATATATACATAAAATGACCAGGAGAGACTGAAAGTTCAATCACCTTGCAAATTGGTCAGTTACCAATCATTCACTTGACCAATTAATTTGGGAAGGGTGCACAGAAATACACAGGAGCAACACACAAAAAAAAAATTCATAAAAAATTATTTAAAAATTGTATATTAAATAGGTATTGATTGTATTAAATGGAGAAATCTTTCTCATATGTAACGTATCTTGCCCAAAAACATGTACACCAAAAGGAAGGAATACTCACTTTTTCAGGTGTGTGACTACCATCCACTACAATCAATACCTATTTAATATACAATTTTTAAATAATTTTTTATGAATTTTTTTTTTTTTTTGTGTTGCTCCTGTGTATTTCTGTGCACCCTTCCCAAATTAATTGGTCAAGAGAATGATTGGTAACTGACCAATTTGCAAGGTGATTGAACTTTCAGTCTCTCCTGGTCATTTTATGTATATATACCACTTGGTCTGGCAGTCCAGACTAGCACAGCTCTGAGAAAGGGGGTGCGTCCCCGAAACACGTCACCTGTCACCCCACCTTGTGCTCTTTCATCTACCCATTTGCATTATCTCGCTTTGGTTTTATGGCTTTGTGATACGACATTTTGGTTTTGTGAGTATTCATTTTTAAACTTTTTTACAAATCTAATACATTTTTATGGTAATGCACTAGGTGCGTGCGCCTCCCTTTCTGTTTTGTTTTTTAGACCTGATTGGAAAGCCCGCGTGAAAGGGCCCTAAGTCAGTGTTAAATGGTTTGTCTCGATCCTTTAACTGACATATTTTCTGGAAAGCTTCATTTGTTTTAAGAAGTTGAAAAATAACAAACTTAATGGCCGGATCACAAGGTGAAAATAAAGGAAAACAAAGCCTAAACAAGGAAACAAATGCATCCACCACATCTAAGAATTGGTAAGCTGCAATATATACATTTTTGTTTTCGTATTGAATACCCTGTTAACTCTAAGGGTACTTTCACACTGGAGAGGGAGGGCGATAGCGGTAAAGCGACACTAGTTTCAGCTGCGCTTTTCCGCTGTTATAGCAGCACTATGGCGCCACTATTCAGACAGGACCGCAACACTTTTTAACCCCCCACCCCCCACAAGGGGGGCCGCATCAGCCGCTTCAGAAGTGCTTGCCATTGATTTCAATGGCAGGGGCGGTGGAGAAGCAGTGTATACACCGCTCATCGCACCGCCCCAAAAATGGTGCTTGCAGGACTTTTTGAAACTGCCCCAGTGTGAAAGCACTCGGTTTTCACCCTGGGGTGGATGGGGGGGGGTGTTTTTCAGGCGCTATAAGGGTGCTATTTTTAGTGCAAAAGCACCTGAAAAACGCCCCAGTGTGAAAGGGGTCTAACGGCTGTTCCATACAGCCACTTAATACATTAAGTTAATTTAGTAAATATAATATACAATATATATTGGTAAAATATAAAAGATGAAGTTGTTTTGAGTAAACAGATATTAAACATGTCTAGTCTTGAAATAAGCCCTAGTCCACATTCACACTGCTGTGCTGCGGTTTGGCCACAGTGCGGGTGCAGCACAATGTACCAGGGTTTTTCACGCAAATTACTCGCAGTTTACAATAGACTTCTATTATGTCTTGCGTTTTTAGCATATTTTCTGAAAGTGTGCCAAAATTTCAGTGGACATTTATGGCAAACTGCAGATAACACACACAAAAATATATTGTATTTACTAAATTAACGTAAGTGTATTTTTTTTACTGAAAATATGGGTTTGATAAACAATTGCACTAATACTGTATGACATAAAATATTGCAATCACCACATTTTATTCTCCAGGGTCTCTGCTTCCACGGAGTATATCCTGGTTTGGGGGTTTTAACTAAATGTCAGGCCTAATATGTGTGTAGCCATGTGCTCCCTCAAGAGTGGCTGATAGTTGTGGTCCACCTGCCCACTGCCCACACAAATTCCACAGACCGGTACTTTGTTTTGTTGTTTTATTTAGGGGTTGAACTTGTATAGGGATTAGGGATGGCTGTGGGATGCCCAGTAATTTAACATGGGACCTACTATATACACCTCCGGTATATACACTTCTCCAGCACACTACTTGATGTCCGTTACTCTTCTCCTTTACCCTCTCCATCGCACGCTTGCTGACCGTTACTCTTCTCCTTTACTCTCTCCAGCACACACTTGCTGAACACTTGTTCCCCTGGTCCGAAAGGAAATTTATCAGACCTCCATGACACTTCATCTTCACCATAGCTAGCACATGGTGAGGCCTGTTGCAGCCACTGGCAAGGCCTCAGAACCACCCTTTGTGGGTAAGAATCACAGGTTTCCTTCCTTGAAACCATGGACCATTTCTTGTGTAGCTAAGTACGTTGGTGTTCGCTGGGCCTTGGATGAACTACTGCTCCCAGCCCATCTGTCTTACAGACCCATCTGGTTTGTACTGCTGTCTAATGGCTCTCCTTCCCCTTGGTTGGCTCCTCCCAACTTCTACAGACTGCACTCTCTCTTCCCAGACTGTCTCAGCCTTCTCATCCAAATCCCAGGGGCCACCACTCACCGACTATATGGTGGATCCTTTAAAGAGTCTCTTTCCATGTAGAACTCAGCTGCTCTCCTGCTTCTCTTGTGCCACTCCAGGAGCCGACTCCCGCTCCCAGCTGCACCCAAGCCCCAGGTTCACCCCACCCCCCAGATTGGGGCTCCCCTCCCGGGCGACGCCTGATCCACAGCTCCAGCTACATCATCATCTCTTCCACCCGACACTCTCCTCACACCTGTTGGCAGACAGCTGTATTTAAGAGGCCTGCCCCCTGACGATCCAACCTGTGGATTGGTCAGGGCTCATTGTCATACATCAGGAAGTGACACCTCCTCACCCATCCCCGTTCTAGAGCTTTCCCAGTGCAAGGGGAGGAATCTCCAAGGAGTGTACCTTCCCTCCATCTCCAGCCCCACCCCTGACCCACTCCCAACACAGATCAAAACATTCATGCCTGCACTTACAGTCAGGCCTGACTAGATTTTTCCTCTCCTACCAAAAATCTACAAAAATATAAACACCTATGCTATTGGGGAGCTACATGTGCATTTGAACATGTGTGTAAAATATATATAAAAAAAAAATAGGTCTGACAGCAAAAGGATAATTACGCATGGTGTAATTTTTCATAATTAACCTTAGTAACTGTATATAATGGAGTAATAGGAAGATACAAGTGTCTAGAGTTCTCCATTAAGTACAAAGATATCAATATTTGTTTGAGAATACACAGAATATGCTGACAGTTGGGTGATTTCAATGAACATGAGCAAGCAGGCCGGCTTTACCCAATAGGCTGTAAACAACTTGCACTCAGCAGCATGGAAAGGGAAATGTGATTATTACATTTAATTTAAGACTTCCTCTAATTTCTACTACAGTGACCTATTAGAGCCATCCACTTAATTGTGCTTGGCCATTTGCAACCCAAATATAGCAAGTGTAATCAGTTTCAAGAATACTTCCAAAGCCTTGGAAAGGACTTTGTTTTGTCATTGTGATTGCGCTATTCATTAGTCACAGTGTGACACAGTGCTAGAATATGCATTGTAAGATACTTTCCAAAAGGCACAGAAACCTTGCTGCAGACTAGAGAAGATAAAATGTGAGACAGTTTTCAAAGTAGGTCAAACATTTAAGAACAACAATAAGATAAGTCAGTGAACTGCTCTTCAACTGTTGATCCAGAATTTTATTACATTTACCTTCAAGTATTTACCTATTCATAACAAGTAGTAAATGAGCTTATAAAACAAACCCCTCGGCTCCATCTTTCTCACTTCTTAGCAGTGACTTGGCAGCCTTTCTTTTCTTCTGATTTCTAATTTAAACACAGAGTAGGTGCTCTGAAGTGGAGACAGGGTGAGCTGAACTGCTGAAACTTAAACTTTAGTGCTTATGCTGAGAAATGTGAGTATCAATTGCTCCACTGTGTCTGCAGCTGCAGTGGTAGTACACTGAGGACTTACTCCTTGCTCAGAATATGTATAGTATATAATTGAATGCCCATAGCCTCACCACAGGTTCACTGTAAGGAGGCAACGATGGGGGAACTACCAGGGTCACAAAGGTCACACTTGGGTTTCCACCACCGCAGGGGGGCCCTCTGCGGGATCGTAAGGCTTAGTTCACTCTGCTGCAACCCCAACATCCTGCAACTTACTTGTGATTTCCTTGCACCTTGCTTAAGAATTTCTTGTGACTTGCTGTGATTTAACATTGCAGTCTATGACACTCAAATCACACCAAAGTCACAGATAAGTCGTTTAGGAGCCCTTTTTTTTCCAAAGCAAATAAAGCCGGCAACTTGGTGTACTCTTCTTATCAGATTTTATTGGCTACATGAAAGATGAAGTGTATAAACTGAGGAAGGCTGCAATAGCTGCCTGTAACATGTTAGGATTCTATACACAATGTTATACACAGAGTTTCCGGCTTTATTTGCCTTGGATTGACTGGATGGGGAACGGAACATCCCGGCCTGAGCACTGGTCTTCAGCAATTGTACCATGGATTAAGCAGTAGAGCTGGGGTATGATTTCCAACCTTTTTTGTCGCTGCCACTTGAGTCACATTGATTAAAATGGCACACATTGAAATGAATGTGGTTTGACTTGTCAAGACACTTTATGTGTTGCAGTGTGAACCAAGGCTTATAAAGGGCTCTGGCAATGGGAAGGGTCCCAGGACCAGAGGAAAGGGCCCCTGGACCACAGAAAAGGGCCCCAGTGGTCAGGGGGCCCTTCATGGTTTCTTGCACTGGAGCCCTGAAGGTTCTAGTTATGCCTCTGGGGGGCTATAAATTGCCTCTCACCTCCTCTAATTCGACAGCACAGCGAAGAGCAGTCTATTTAGGGATAGAATGTGGAGGCAGGTGGTAATAGCTGCTTAAGGCATCTGATACATTTGTTATCACACATATCGAGATTTATTAACTTTCTGAAATTCTCTATGTGATGGGGCATACTTTTACCACTGAGAAACACAAACAGGTCTTTCTGTTGCAGAGAAGGGCAGAAGTGTGCCTGTATATTGATATCAGGGACACCTCTGTCTTATTACTGTGATCTTTCACCTGGATTTTATGTAATTGGATTCCAGGGAGTTCCCACATATAATTCTGGATAGTTCTCCAGCCTCAAGTCATGTAACTCTGTACTACACAACATCCTTTCTCTCTGTCTATCTGTCTGTTATATTAAACTGTCTTCAGGTTGGAAGGTGTCATTAACACATCCAAAATAGTTGTTCCTGACGCAACGGACATGGTAGATACAGTATATGCACAAGGTTAATGATGTTTATGAGGAATATCCTTACAGAGAAGGCAGAAGCAGCAAGAAGATTACAAATTGCCCACAATATGGCTGCCTATTAACGTTTTCTATGTCTTTAAAAGTCTTATTTTTCTAAAATATATTTATTTTACAAGGTGGGATTTTTGGCCCCATGTCCAGCACTAGGTAACCCTATTTGATATGGGTCATCGTCAGAGACTTTCCTTATTGCTATGGTACTGCTGGCATTGCTCTCAAAACTATAACATCAAAGTAGGGATTGCTTCTGGTTCACAATATATCACCCTTGCAGATTAGAAGAACCTGAACTTGTAAAAGACTGTAAGTGTTGGGATAATGTAAGGCTGGGTTCACACTGGAACCCGTAGCGGCTCCCAGCAGGGGTCCAGTGCGTGCTGGTTCACAGTTTCAGGTCTGATTTCAGCCCTAATTTTGGTCTGAATTCTGACCTGAAACGGACCAAAAGACACACAGCGTCTTTGTGCAAACTGCACCGGACCTGCTGCGGAGATGTGTGAACCAGCTCCATAGAGAGCCGGTCACAATCTTCTGCTATGCGAATTGGATGCAGAGAAAGCCGCATCCAATTCGCATAGGTGTGAACCCAGTCTAAATGGTGCAACAAATTATGTTGTAGATGACTAAATACCTCACAGAATAAGGGGCATTAGCAATCTGAATATAGCATCTGAAAATCCAGTGGTTTCACTTTTTAACATTTAATTCCATCCCCTATTATTCGTGGCTGATTCCGCAAACATAAACTGCTGTAGCACTGTATGCAAATTGCTCTCACCCAACAGGTATTGCATAGTGATGTTTATCAGAAGGAGATTTTGTTTGAAAGTCCAAAATGAATAAATCAAGTTTCTTGATGAATGCCAAGTTTTCCAGTACTTTGGCATATACAACATATTTAAAAATGGATTTTGTAGCTGCTTCTTTAACAATATTTTTATAATATCTCATGGCCCACCATCCCTAGAATGGAACTTAGAGAACCTAAGAATGCTAAGGGAAGGTTTCTGTCTCAAAGGCCCGATTCATATCTATGCACGTTGAGCGTTTTCGCAGTGCTTTTTGCTGTGCTTACCACATTTTTTTTACCATGTTTTTACCGCGCTTTGCGGTTTGTGTTTTTTTTTTTTTTACATTCACTGTATATAGCTGGTTGCTATGAAGCCGGCCGCTATGTCCTTAACAATGGATGAGTCTTCAGCTGTCAGCGGGGTTCCCTCTGACAGCTGAATGTAAAAATAAAGAATTGCTGGCAATAAAACATTTTGTGAAAAAAAAAATGACGTGGGGTCCCCCTTCAGGTCTGGTATAGATTTGAAGGGGATACCTCCACACCAAAATTAAAAAAGAAAAATGGCATGGCCCCCCCCCAAAATCCATACTAGACCCTTATCCGACCATGGAAAGGGAAGGGATGAGAATGGCGTGAGGATGTCCCCTCCAAATCCATACCAGACCTCAAGGGCCTGATATGGACCTAGGGGGGGGCCCCCACACCATTTTTTTTTCACAAATTTTTTTTTGCCGGCAATTATTTTTTCCTTCATTCAGCTGTCAGTGGGGAACCCCGCTGATGACTCATCAGTTGTTAAGGATGCGGCGGCCAGCTTCCCGGCCGCTCCTTAGCAACCAGCTATATACAGTGAATGTAAAGCCATAAAAAAAAAAAAAATCATGGCAAAATCACTGTAAAATTGCAGTAAAAACACAGTACTTGCATTTTGGATGTGGGTCCATTGAAGTCTATTACATGCAAAATGCTGCATGCTGCAGGAAAAAAAGTCCCTGACCCTTTCCAGAAAAGCAGAGGCACAAAAATGCATTGATGTGTATGTGTTCCATAGGAACCCATGTTAATATTAACGTCCTACATTTCTGCAAAAAGCATGAAAAAAACTAATTCATGTGAATGGAGCCTAAGGGCCTGTTTAGACTTATGACCAAGGCACATTAAAAACAAATGGTTCAGTTGAGTTTTTATTTTTACCA
>BLSH010436776.1:529491-546500 GCA_018402905.1 Glandirana rugosa
CCCCCCCCCCCCCCCCCCCCCCCCCCCCCCCCCCCCCCCCCCCCTACACTGTTTTTTTTTTTTTTTTCATAATTTTTAATTGTTGGTATGTTTTTTTTACATTCAGCTGTCTGTGGGGAACCCGCTGACATCTGATGAGTCATCCGTTGTTAAGGACGCGACGGACGGCTCCCCAGCCCGCTCCTTAGTAACCAGCTCAATGCAATAAATTACTGTATGAAAAAATATGGTAATTACCGCTCAAACACTGCATTTGTTATCGAATGCAAATTTATTTAACCTCTTGACCACTGGGCACTTAAACCCCCTTAACAACCAGACCAATTTTCAGCTTTCAGTGCTCTCACATTTTGAATGACAATTACTCAGTCATGTAACACTGTACCCATATGAAATTTGCATCTTTTTTTTCACACAAATAGAGCTTTCTTTTGGCGGTATTTATTCACCGCTGAGTTTTTTATTTTTTGCGCTATAATTAAAAAAAAGACCGAAAATTTTGTAAAAAAATGAATTTTTCTTCGTTTCTGTTATAAAATTTTGCAAATTAGTAATTTTTCTTCATACATTTTGGCCAAAATTTATACTGCTACATATCTTCGGTAAAAAAACAAAACAAATTAGTGTATATTATTTGGTCTTTGTGAAGGTTATAGAGTCTACAAGCTATGGTGCCAATCACTGAATATTGATCACACCTGATGTACGGACGGCCTATCTCATTTCTTGAGACCCTAACAAGCCAGGAAAGTACAAATACCCCCCAAATTACCCCATTTTGGAAAGTAGACATTCCAAGGTATTTAGTAAGAGGCATGATGAATTTTTTGAAGTTGTAATTATTTCCCACAATTCTTTGCAATATGAAGATTTTTTTTTCTTTTTTTTCACAAAATTGTTATATGTTAACAGGTTATTTCTCACACCCAGCATATGCATACCACAAATTACACCCCAAAACACATTCTACTTCTCCTCCTGAGCATGGCGATACCACCTGTGTGAGACTTTTACACAGCCTGGCCACATACAGAAGTCCAACATGCAGGGAGCACCATCAGGCGATCTAGGAGCATAAATTACACATATAATTTCTTGACTACCTCTTGCAGTTTTGAAGGTCCTGGAGCACCAGGACAACGGAAACGCCCAAAAAATGACCCCATTTTGGAAAGTAAACACCCCAATGTATATTCTAGGAGGCATAATGAGTCTTTTGACATTTCAAATCTAATTTGACTACCTTTTACACTATTGTGAGGCACTGTGGTGGCACGGATGAGAACTGATGTGGTATGGATGAGCATGAATAAGTCACAAATGAGCCATGGATGGGGATGACTGAGCATGGATGGGGATGGATGAGCACGGATGGGGATGGGTGAGCACGGATGGGGATGGATGGGCACGGATGGGATGACTGAGCATGGATGGGGATGGATGAGCACGGATGGGGATGGAGGAGCATGAATGAGGATGGATGAGCATGGGTGGGGATGGATGAACACGGATGGGATGACTGAGCACGAATGAGGATGGATGAGCATGAATGAGGATGGATGAGGATGGATGAGCATGGATGGGGATGGATGAGCACGGATGGGGATGACTGAGCACAGCTAGGTGAGTGAGCATGGCTGGGTGAGGATGGCTGGATGGGTGAGCATGGATGGATGGATGGATGGGTGGCTGAGCATGGGTGGGGTGAGGATGGCTGGGTGGGTGAGTATGGCCGCGTGAGGATGGTTGGATGGGTGAGCATGGATGGATGGGTGGCTGAGCATGGATGGGGTGAGGATGGCTTGATGGGGTGAGGATGGCTGGGTGGGTGTAGCCTGTCCCCCACTGTCACTTAGCAGCGCTGTGGGCATTACACATCGTCCACATCGCTGCACACGCTCTCTCTCCTCTCACACTGCACCGATCGGTGTTTACATGTGATTGCTCCGTCATTTGAGGGAGCGATCACGTGGTGAAAGGCCGCTCACAGCTGTGATGTGCCAGGTCCCCTGAACCCGGTGGTCACAGATGTTCCCGTGTGCACACCCTAGGGGGCGCGCAGGAAGCGCGATTCTGGGAGGACGTCAATGTACGTCCTCCCTGGGTTAAAGCGGTAGTAAACCCATGCATTTAACAGGTTAAGAACCAGTCACATTTCCGGCATGTGTCGGAAATGTAACACTCCCATTGGTTGTGCTCTAAACCCATCTGTCAAACCATCCAATGGCTGGTGTCATAGCTGATCACATGTGCAGCATTATAGCAGTTGTAGATTAAACAGAGGCCAAGATGGCCGCTTCCTTGGCTGAAAATGATAGGAGGGTTTACTACCACTTTAAACAACTGCCCTGTAGACGCCTTTTGTCTACTGTTAACTGGTTAAGGCAAGCACTATTTTACCGCATTTTATTTGCTGTTAATTAACTCTTAATTAATTGACCCTATTGTACTGAAGCTAAGGAAGCATACACTAAGTCTAGCCCAGAGTAGTAAACCCTTTATCCTAGCAAGTACACTCAGGTTTATCTGGTTCATAACAGCATGACGTCCCAGTGGTATAACATAGAGGTGTGCCCCTGGTCATTCAATCAAATGTATTTTTGAGAACATAACACCTTAGTTCCAATACAAAAGTTGAGTAACATTTATGATTGGATTTCTTTAAATTGTTAAAAATAAATAGCATGCTGCCAAAATCTATTCAGTTAGAATCTATAAAGTTTATACAGTTCAAGATAAACGCAAGAACAAACACAGCACTAAATGTAAAGTCAATTCTTGCCACATGTCCTGTAACCATCAATGTATGCATGCGCTGCTGGAAATGAAATCCTCCCATATACTGTACTGTAAGAATTGAAATGCCTCGGGCACACAACTCCACCAGTTCCTTCCCTTGCTAAAATCAGTCAGGTTTACTATAATGTCATAAATCATATAGACACCCTGCCATGTGATAGATCAATGCTGTGTGAAATCCCTTTTGACATTAGTAGGGTGAGGTAACGGAATGCAAGTGTTCAAATATAATTGCTAGAATTACCACGGTCTGGATGTGCAACAAATCATTTTGCAGAAATTTTAGTTTAAATATTGTATTTAACCCCTTAATTACTGCCGCTGTAACTGTTGTGGTGATGGTGGCAGCAGCATGTAAGCATACTCGTTTCTTTACTTTATTTACTCCAGGCTGTCACATTTTTAGAAGTGACTTGGTCGCAAAGCTACTTTTACGGTATTTCCAACACTAGGCTCCATTCATCCTGGAAGAGGACTAGTGCTGATTGACAGAGTCTCTGCAGAGGACAGCGCCAGAGGAGAGGTGAGTATTGCAGCAAAGATTGGGTTTTTAATTTCTCCAGCTGTTGGGCAAATTCATATTTGAAATTTTACTCAAAACTGAAGATGGACTTTGAAGCGGTATTCAACCGAAAACCAAAAATGTATTATATTGCAGCTTACCAATCATTAGATGTGGTGGCTGCATCGGTTTTCTTTGCTTTGGCTTTTTTTACCTCTGTTTTCACCTGGTGATCTGGCCAGTAACACACCTCCTGTATTAGTGAGACACAACTCTGGATTAATGAGCACAGGAGGCACAGCAGATAGAAGTATTGTCAGTCTGGGGGGGAGGGTATAGTAAATGTACTAGCAAATTTAGATACACTAATACATTGAAGCCAAATTCCAGCACTTTATTATCAGTCGCAGCATATATATTTTTTCTTTTGGGATAAAGATTTTCCATGAATAAATAAAAGCTGATTATTTGAATCACTCCTGTCAGTGTTAAATGGTTTGTCTTATCGATGTAAACTGATACATTCTGCTGGAGAGCTTGTGCTTATGTAAAAACTTGCTGGCTGGATCACCGAATGAAAGAATCATACTGGGTTAACACTATTGCAAATTGGATGTGGGTTTGTTTCTCTCAATCCAATTCGCATCTCTAGGGCAGCCACAGAGTTCACAGCAGAAGAGTTCTGGGCATCTTTGACTCCATTTCAGGTCTGAATTCAGGCAAAAAAATCGGATCTAATCCGGACCTGAAACAGTGAATGGGGATGCACCGGACCCCCTGCGGTGCACATAGTGTGAACGCAGCCTAAAAAAGGAAACAAATACAGCCATCACATCTAAGAACTGGTAAGCTGCAATATAATAAATGTTTGCCTTTGGCTTTAATACTGTTTTCCGTTTACAGCGTAATTTCCCTGCCTGATACACAACACACATTAGGGCCAGTTTAGGAGGGTCGGCCTACCAATATGTTTTTGGAGTGTGGAAGGAAACTGGATAATCTGGAGAGAACTCACACAAACAGGGGGAGAACAGTGCAATGATGGCAGCCTTGCTTTTGTTGTCTTTTGGGTCCAACGGCCTCAAAGGGGTTATATCATGGCAGGCAGAGACAGTCCACACAAGTTCATGTTTCAAATTGGCCTCAACCCACTGATTTGTTGCTGTAGCTTTAAAACCTTTTTTCATATATCCAAATTCTTTATACATCCAATTCCTTATACAGCATATGCTCTTATAGGAGAAGGCAAATTAAGACATAAAGTATTCTGTTTCTACGGATAATGCTTCTATTGGAGTCATTACGATGCATAACTGTGCTCACATTGTATGAAACTTATTTCAGCAATATTTTAGGACATACTTTTTCCTTTAATCTATCAGTTAACATCCTGCATCATCATGTGCTTTTTGTAGATATGTAACACATCTTGTCTGAACAAGAAAATGATAAAGATGTACCAGTTGCAAACCTGAAGGTTGATAGCTGCAGAAATGTAGTGATGTAGTGATCAGATGGATGGCACCATCACACATTTGTTACATAATATTCAACATCACACCATTTTATATGTAAGGAATCTAGTTTATTGGAAAAACATAATAGTCACCAACAAGACCAACATTTTAGGAATATGCAGGGTCTCTTCGTCTGTTCTGAAAAAAGGACCTTGCGCTGCTCCAAAACACAAGTCTTCTGATGTTGTTGACTACTAAATTTCAACAGATAAAGACATTTTGTTGGTGCCAATTATCTCTTTTTTAAATGCCAAGTTCACCTTTTTTTTAACCACTTCAGCCCCAGAAGGATTTCCCACTGTAGGACCAGAGCACTTTTTGTGATTCGGCACTGCGTCGCTTTAACTGACAACTGCGCGGTCGTGCGACGCTGTACCCAAACAAAATTGATGCCCCTTTTCCCCACAAATAGAGCTTTCTTTTGGTGTTATTTGATTACTTCTGCGTCACTTCTGATCATCGCTATTAACAAAAAAAGAGCAACAATTAAAAAAAAAAAAAACAATATTTTTTACTTTTTGCTATAATTCATATCCAAAAAATATATATATATCAAAAAACTAATTTATTCATCGCTTTTGGCCGATTTATATTCTTCCTTATATTTGTGGTAAAAAAAAAAATCGCAATCAGCGTTTATTGATTGGTTTGCGCAAAAGTTGCCGCATATACAAAATTCAATTTGATGTAGTGCAAGGGCCTGCCTGATTGGATACAGAAAAATATAGTTTTGGTAAATCTAAAGGAGGTGTACAGAGATTATACATTCAGATTGTATAGTGTATGGCCACTTTTATACATCTAAAATGACCTGGCACACCAAACACAGAAGCAAACTTACATTTTGCCACATGAAAAAAGCAGGTGACAAACACAGCAAAATGTGCAAAATGACCTATGAGGTACTTTGCCACATGTAGCACAGCCCATTGAAATCAACGGGCTGCCCTATGTGCATCACAGAAATAAATGAGCCAAAAAACATGTGCTCCCACTACTCTAGGATGAATGGGGCCTGGAAGTGAAACTGGTGAGTTTACTCATGAAAAATGAGGGGCTCCATTCACACCTGTGTGTTTCAAAAAGCATGGCAAACTGCACAGAAAGTGTGCGCTTTGCCATGTGTTTCACAAACGCTGCAAATGTGCATCATGTTTGTGTTGTCAATACATGTTAAAGGCCCCCCAAGTGCAGCAAACACACCAAAAACTTCAGGAATGCGCCATACTACACTCCAAAAAAAGCTATGGAAGCGATTGTGGCATGTAGGGCAGCCCATTTAAGTGAACAGGCTTCCTTATGCGTGACGAGTAAAAACGCTCCAAAACACCCAAGAAACGGCATGCAGGAATGTGAGTTTTTACTATGTGGAGATGTGAACGAGGCCTGAGTGTTTCTATCCAATCCCTCCTGTATACTTGTGTAAAGATTGCATATGGCGATCTGATTGTACAATCTCTGTATGATTTCCCTCAGATCTACCAGAACTATGAAATAGGATGACCCACCTGACCAATCCATCCAATTTGTATACAATTAGGCAGGTCCTTGTACTACATAGCTGGTGGGAGATCTAAAGGAGATTGTACAGAAAGTGGGTGGAAGGTTGTATTGAAATGAGGGAGGTGTGGTCCAGAGTGATGTTTACACCCACTTCTATGATGCAAAAAGAGTGAAGGCTTCTGGGAGATGACCTAACAGGAAGTTAAAGCTGAGGGTCAATCTACACAAAGTGATGGAAACTGAAAATCATTTTAAAAATTCAAATAAACTGACAAGATTAAGAAGATTAAGTAAGGCCCCTTTCACACTTGTGTGACCAGATTTTACCGCAATTTTTTGCCACGATTTTATCACAATTTCGGATCAGTACGACTTTGGTCCAACTTTGTTGCAACTTTGGCTCAATGAAAACATATTACAAAGTCATACAGAAAACACATCTATATTATTCAGGTGAGATTTGCATGAGACTTTGAGGGTTTAACATTGAAATCTATGGACTTCAAGTTGCATCAATGTTGGACCAAAGTAATGCAGGGACTATTTTGAAGTCGGCATGACTTGAAAGTCATACAGATATGAATGGTACTCATTGGAAATAATGGGGAAAGACTTGTCATGTGACTTTGCAGTCCCAAATCGCAGGACAACTCGCACAAGTGTGAAAGGGGTCTAACAATCTCTCACTAACAAGGTAAGAGAGACTAAAGCACATTAGGATAGCTGGGCCAGAAATGGCATTGGAAAATGCTTCTATTTATTATAAAAACTCGAATTCTACCCTAAAAGGTGAACTTGATCCTTTAAAGAAGTGTAATTGAAAAAAGAAAAACGATTAAAATGCTGATTTTTTTGAACCTTCACTTTATTTGTGTTCAACGGGAGAGCAGTAAATAATATAGAATCAGATACGCATTTTTGTGTTTGTACCCAACCCACTGCAGTAGTACATTTTGCAGATTATACAGAACAAAACAAGAAGCCTTTGCATAATGGGAGCTGTTTTTTTAAGGGCCATACACAGGTCATATTTTTTGGTTATTTCATATGACTGAGAGCTATTGTAAGTCGTAGTTCACCTTTTGGATAAAAATTATTAAATGTACCCACATTAATAAAAAATAAAAAAAATGTGCATTTGCTGTTTCTTTGTGTAGCGGTACCCGCGTAGGGGCTGCTGAGTGTTATAGTCCGTCTGTCACCCAGCCCAGCCAGGCACACAATTTCAAGCATCCAGAGACATGAAACAGTTCTTGCACTTGTTTTTGTTATTTTTATTGAAGGGTATTAAACTTGGATAGGGTAAGGGAGTATGGGATGCCCACTTGATTGAAAGGTAGTATACACAGGACTTAATGTATATACACCTCAGTATATACACCTCCTCTTTTCTCTCCAGCACATCACTTGCTTGCGCTTCTCAGACCAGCAAGCACTAATTTGTAGGCCTGGCACTGACTCCACCAGGCCTAAGGTGAATGCCTTTCGCAGGCAGGGACCACAGGCCCTTTTGGTGTAGCAAAATGTAAGTAAATCCCAGTGCTAGCTGTCCATATAGCTACTGCTCCCAGTACCACCTCTTCAGGCCCTGCCAGACCTCCTGGCTGCAGCTGCCTCTCTCCACTGCCCATGCCTCCACTGTCCACTTTTCTGGTTCTGCACCCATCCCAGACTGCGCTCTCCCAGTCCTCTTAGGCATGCCTCCCCAGTCCTCTCTTCTGGTTGTATACCCATCCCAGACTGCGCTCTGCCAGTCCTCTCGACTGTGCATCACTCACCAGTCCTCCAGGTTGCAACCTGTTGTTCCTCCCTGGAGACTTGCCTGGCAGTGCTCTCTCCTGCTGTCCTCTCCTTGCTCCCATGTCTCCAGTCCAGGACACCTCCACTCATTCTTAGAGGGTCCTATCCACACCCGAGCCCAGGCCCAAGCTCCCTCAAAGGCCCTGATAGCCTAGCACTCCATCTCCAGCTTTCCACCCAAACAACTCCTCCCCAGCTGGGTTGACCCTGAGTATTTAAGGAGGCCTCCCCCCTGCCAAACCAGGTTGGGGTTTGGTCAGGGCTCCTCACAATACCCCAGACAGCTCCACCTCTCCTCTACTCCTTTATTTCTAGAAGACCTTAGCACATTCTAGAAAGAAGTGAGAAGTCTCGGCGATGCTGCCTGTGAGTCACCGGCTCTACCCTGAGTCACTCCCAACCCAAATCAAAACAGGCCAGGCCTGCCTAAATTTACCTACTCTACCAAAAACATATTTACCTACATCTAGCAACCTAGAGGGTGCTACATATGTGAATAATCTATGACGTATAATTTTACATTCTAATTTCTACATTGAAAGCCTGTTTAAAATACATAAGTCACTGCAACAGTTTAAGTAGGCCATGACCGGAAAGTTAATTTAAAAAGTTTTAAACTATTCTTAATGGACTGGTAACACTTTGCAACTGCAAAATCTTATAGCAGGTCCCCCCTTTATTTATGTCCGCCGTCACAGGGATGAATCACTTATGGAACATGCTTACTTACATTGGTTCAAGCTGGACAAATGTAACTATGCAAAAAAAAATCCATATCTGGAATTTGGCTTTAAGCAATGCCAATTAAAGTCATTGCCCATTGATGTGGTGATAACTAATAACTAATTTAATCACTTGAGCTCCAGAAGGTTTTACCCCCTTCATGACCAGGCCATTTTTGGCTATTCAGTACTGTGTTATTTAATTGGCAATTGCACAATCATGCAACACTGTGTGCAAACAAAATTTATATACTTTTTTTTCACACAAATAGAGCTTTCTTTTGGTGGTATTTCACCACCACTGTTTTTTTTTATTTTTTGCTATATAAATGAAAAAAGACTGAATATTTTGAAAAAAAATATGTTCTACGTTCTGTTATAAAACATATCCAATAAAATCAAAGTGCATACATTAATTTAGGCCTAGATGTATTCTGCTATATGTCTTTGGTAAAAAATAAAATAAAAATAAAATCCCAATAAGTATATATTAATTGGTTTGTGAGGCCCTTAACATACCAAGACACTCCAAATACTGCCCAAATGACCTCTTTTTGGAAAGTAGACTGTCTGAGGTATTTAGTAAAAGACATGGCAAATTTTGTTTGTTTTTTTTTTCATACTGTCACCAGTGCAGTACAGCATCATTATGTGTCACCAGTCAGTATGTACAAAAAAATAAATATTCGATATTTAAAACTTTTTTTCTCTTTTTTCCTTTTTTACATCCTTTCATCAGAGTAGTTTAGTGTCACCATAGAGACACTGTATTACTTTGGGGAGGTAACCAGAGTTTTTTTCTACACAATCACAGATCACAACTGTAAGAAAGCTGTTTATAAATGGAAATCCATTCATGACAGTTTGTTCATATTGTTATCAAGTGATTGCTATGACCAATCATAGGAATCACATGATACATGGTTATCAGTCATTTTAATCCGCTGATGGACACAGTGATCATAGGAGCACCGCACTGCATGCCTTTAACCCAGAACACGCTGGATGGCCTACAAGTACGTGATCCAACCCAGCCATGCCTCCCGCACGCATACATTTATAAGCAGTTAAAGTAGAATTAGCTGCCAGCCCTTCTGCCACACAAGTGTATGGGACAATAGGCAGAACATATATAATTTTATTACTTAGTAAGCTATAACTTAAAAGTATACAATGGACACCAGTTACTTTGAGGATTAAAATGGCTGTGGCCTTTTATTATAGGTTTAATATTCCAATAACATATACATTTCCATTAAGTGTTAAAAACCATATTTAGCAAAACAGCAATTGTGACTCAGCTATTACCAGCTCGAGTCAGAAATAATACCACTCAAAAGTCCCCTTTCTTCCCAAATGGACTCAAACCTCATAAAGTTGGCCACGACAAGGGAGGGAGGGCGGGACGTGCTTCTTCTTCAAAATCCCCGCCGACTGCTTCAGTACTGACGCATCACTTTTTCTTTTATAGGTCAAGACTCGTGCCAAGACCGTTACATACTGCAACCACCAATCATAGGTAAGTACAACTGATTTTTTTTTTTTTTTTTAAATAACCGTGCTTTATCAACATTACAACTTGTCTACCACTTGTCCTACATGTGTACGGAGGGGACATTCTGCCCCCCCGTACACATTCATTCTTTTGATGAACTCATGATTCAGTACTGGCTTATGGAGTCTCTATTTTATTCATTGACTTTTTTTATTTCAAAAAGTACAATTTGGTTACGATGCAATTAGTGCTTAGAAGAGTTCTCTAAGGGCTTGTCCACACAAGCCCACACACAAAGACGTATGTGCTCTGGTGCACATTGCGTAGGGGCAGTGAGATGCATTGTTATAACATGTTGTACTTTTTTTTGGTTTATTTTTTTGTTTAACTTTATTGAAATATCACAAAATAACACCATATTCCTGCCTACACACTGCAGCATGATTGCTGTGAGGCAACATGCGAAGCAGGGACAGCGGTGTGGTGAGTCGCGATGCCTAAAAATGTAGATGTTGCTTGCGATGAGCCTGCATTGCTCTAAGCAGATCAGCACATCTTAATGGATATAGTATGAACAAGCTCTAATCTTGCTGGGTTTGGGGCAACTTGATGCTAAATAATGACAACACATCATAACACATATGGCACATATTGATTTAACAACTACTTACAGTGTATCCATATAATTTAGTTCATTGCTTTAATATGTGCAAATGAATAATTCTTTCTCTACAATATGTTATACATGCAAAGCAGGATGTGAGTAGTTCACCTCTGTAGTGAAGGAGTTAATATTACATTAAAAGGAATATACTGTACTGTTAAATGCAACCTTGCACAGGAAATGAATTCCCCAGGTGATTGAACAAACATTTACCATCTGTGCTATCTATGTAGACCCCTGGGGCAGCCAAGTAAGCATAGGTCAGGCAGGAATCCCGCAACGTCAAGTAATAGTTGAATTTCCAGATGAATTAAAAAAAAAAAAACTAGGATGCAGCTATGAAGAGCAAAATGGCATGTACAAATGATTAAATATTTAACTTAAAAAAAAAAGGGTTGTTTAACTACAAACACATTGTAATTAATTTAAAATCTAGTGATTGTAAACTTGAGGTATTAGATAGAGTCCCCTTTGATTCACAGGGCAAAGTTGGTCCCAAAGTTAAAGAGGCGCTCTACTTTTCCCCCAAAAAATTAAAACTCAGCAGCTACAAATGTTGTAGCAGCTGAGTTTTAATATACAGTAAGGACACTGTCCAGGGATCCAGCACCGTCCTCAACCGAACTGATTCTTCAATCAGCTTCGGGTCCAGGTGCTGGCATCTTAAAGCATTTGTTACCCCAACACTTAATATTCCTGATATGTGCCTGCTGTAACATGTACTTGTATGACAACATATCCTGTTCTCTTTGTATTGCTTGCTTTGTGTGAAATCCTTGGTGTTCCTGCTAGTCCCTCTGCTTTCCTATTAAAAACTGACTACACTAAGCAGGAGAGCACACCATGGTCAGTTCTCTAGCTATGCTGGGAACTCAGTATGCTCTCCTCCAATGATCAGACTTATCCCAACACGCCTCTGCTGCACAGCCATTCACTGGGAAGCTCAGTGTTCTGCTGCTTCTCCTCGCCCCAGTTCTTATGCAGCTGAGAACAAAAGGAATGTGATCATTTATAAAAAAAAATTATTTATAATGTTTTTTTTATATTTATACACAAATGTTTTGCCTTTCCTTTCTATTTTAAACGGAATGGGATGTTTTACAAGGTGATCGTTAACAATCACTTCAATAAGTCTAGAGAAAAATAAAGCATTTTTCAGCTCTTCCATACTGCAGGACCAGTCCCTGCAGCTTCTCCCTTATGCCCTTATGCTCCAGTGGCCACAGGTCCTCTGAAATCAAGCCCAGTGCAGGGCCCATAGACTGAGAAATAATCCACCGCCAAAGCGTAGGGAAGCACTGGATGATGCGGGAGTGGAGGACGGGTAAGTAAAACAGATTTTTCCTATCTCCTAGACTTAAACGAGCATGTAAACTTTGCAGCATGAGGGCAGGCTCACTACAAAAAAGGTTTTTACTTTCCCTGGAGCTGAGGTTTAACACAGCAGCCAGATTATAGTTTAACAGTACACCCCCTGAAGATGTTGATTGGTGGCGAAACATATCGGTCAGGGCCTAGCCGGTACGTCAAACATATGCTGATATTGGAATCTTGCTGTTTGTATTGCTGTGTGCTCTGCTAGTTTTGTAAGTATCTGTCTGTTTTGATAAAAAGCGCGTTTTTATGGTATAACACTATTGCAGCTTCCTTGGCTTTTTTTGGCGGGATACTGAAAAGTTGAGACTGCAAGAGAAAAAAAGTTCACTTCTTACCTGGTGTTTGGTGGCTGTGAGAGGTTGGGTGGCTGATGACAACATAGCCAGATTGCTTAAAAGCATACACACAGTACAAGCACATATTGATCTTTGTGTTGAGATCAATTGATCTGATAAGAGGCTGAATATTGGTAGTGGAGGAATCACTGGGTAACAACTGTGTGCTGAGTGGCTTTTTCACAGGAATCATTTGGATGTATATGGACTGAGCACTTTTTTTGGACTTTCATACAACCTATTTACATATTTGATTAATTGATGCACATTATACTGAGTTTATTTCTGTTTGCACATGTAAAGAAGTAATTCATTGATGGTGTATATGCTGAGCATTTTTACACTCAATGAACATTTTTGGTAGCACACCCATATATAGAGTACATTTTTAAAGTCCATAAAATTAAAAAAGCCATAAAAATAAAAAAATAAAAAACGCTCCACTACAAAACTCACCTACCTTCTGCCACTGTCCTCTGCAAGCTAAAGCTGAGCACACACTGAGTTTTGTTTTGTTTTTTGTTTTTTCGTTCAAGCAGAGGTTGGAAAATGTTGAAGGTTGAAGAAAAACCACACAGATCCCTGCATCTAGATAAGCGATGTGGATGCAAGCATCTGCCCCACAGTGCTATTGAATTACATATAGTTACATAGTAGGTAAGGCCAAAAAAAGACAATAGTCCACCCAGTTCAGTCTATGTAGGTGTACGTGTGTCAGTATCTACATTTTTTTCCCATATCCCTGTATGTTGTATTCTTGAAGACATACATCCAAGAGTCTTTTAATGATATCCAGACTCCCCGCAGCCACCACCAGTTATGGGAGAGAGTTCCACATCCTTATTACCCTGACAGTGAAGAACCCCCTGCGCAGTTCTGACAGCCGCGACTCCATCTTCCATCAGAATTCACAGATCAGCGATGTAGCCATTGGCTGCAGCTGGCTGATTAAATGCTGGTTTTCCAGCAGGACTGTTCAACAGAAGCCAGATGTTAGACCGGCTTCTGTTGAACAGAGAAGGGTACACACACATTGAAATTCATATTGTTCCAAATTTCGGTGCATGCATACCCAGCTTTACCAATCTAGAAATCCAGCACCATTCATCTTTTGGGTTAAATGACAACCAACCCAACTTTCTGTAAGCCCAGGCTGTCAATGGCACACTCCCTGGGGGTGCAGCTTCATGCAGCTTGGACTCACTGCAGCCCTGGACTGATCAGGGCTTAGGTGTCATTTCGCAAGCCCCACTAAGTCCAGGAGGAAGGACTGCCCACCACTGCTGCCAGAATAATTAGGAAGGACCCTTGATTTCACTTAAAAAAAAAAGGAGGTATGTGTAGTGTGTTTGAAAAAAATAGACTGTGGGGGCTTCAGGGAAAGAGAGGGAGTCAAGGAAAGCGTAATTTGAATAAGCTGGAGTTCTGCATTAACGTGCGCCTGTCGTGGTTTCCATTATAATAAAGTTGCAGGCGCCTACACATTTTTTCTATAATGTCCTAAAAAGCAAAAAGTTCAGGATGCTCCACTACAAAGATGCCAACTTTAATTAGAAGTCGGCACTTCCTTTTATCCTCCAAACCTCCCTAATGGGCGCAAAATGTGAAGGATGACCTCTGGAAGGTGCTGACTTCAAAAGCTAAATGCTTGGCATTTTGTTAATATATAAAACTGAATCCTTATATATATGCACTACTATGTAAAGTGCACAGCTGACCTGTAAGTGAGCAACAGGAGCTGAAGTTCATTGTAGTAGGGGACATACTAAAAAAAGAAAAAAATGTCACACTAGTGATTCTATTGCCGTTGACAATTTGCTAGCTATAGATTTATTAAAAGTCCACTTACTTTCTGCTACGGGTAGAGTAACAGCAATATCTTGGTGATTCTGCCAGTGACAAAGTGTCTCCAGTTCCAGAATTGTCAGAGTGATATAGAGCTGAGGGCTCATGCACATAGACATAATTAAATTATGCCTGTCACTGCTGGATCCTGTGGCCAGAAGCTGGCAGAAAGTTCCAACTTAAAATATTAGTATAATGGTGCATAAAGTGCACACATTTTTGCACATTTGTGTGTGTACAGCTATTAGAATCAAATGCATGCAATTTCATTCTAGTGGCTAGAATAAACAATCATATTAGGCACTAGAATAAAAGTGTGTGTATACTGTGTTCAGGCATGTGCAAGTTTAGGTTACTAAAAATTTGCACCTTAAAATGCTTGATTCTGGCATCTTTTTTTTTGTTTATGGATCTGAACATAGTGCTGCAATACGCTGCCAAACATCATTGTGAGTATGCACATTGGCTTTCATAGAGCTGTATTCAGGTCCCAATAGAAATGGATACTTTATGAATCGAAACACTTTTTCTTTTTTTTTTTTACTGTCCATGTGCATGAGCCCTTATTCTTTGGCATCTTTCTAGTGCATTGTACAAGCAAGAATTCAATTGAAGTGGAGCTAAAGTTGAAAACACAGAATTGCAGGAAGGCTCTTGCAGAAGAGAAATGCAATAAAATACACTCATCTGGTTGATTACAATCCTTTGTAAAATGCACACTGAACTGTGCATATGCAGCTCAGTTTACATTCCTGCAAAATGCCTGTGTGTCGGGATTACTGCACTACTGCATCCTGCACGAACCAATCAAGATAGCTGAAGACAGGTAACCAGGTCTGCTTTAGGTAACTCCTGTGATCATCAATAATAATTGCAGGCCCTGATTGAATTATCCACTCTATTAACTTCAATAAGAAATTCTCTATGGATAGAATGGAAGAATAAGCAGCACTGGTGGGCATGATGTCACCACAGTGATGGGCACTGGTGGGCAAGGTGTCACCGCACTGTTGGGCAGTTATAAGCAGCACTGGTGGACACTGTGTGACTGCGCTGAGGGGTACTGTATGACCGCATTGATGGGCACTGATAAGTGGCACTAGTGTGACCGCACCGATGGGCACTGATAAGTGGCACTGGTGTGAACGCACTGATGGACACTGATAAGGCTGCACTGTTTACTGACACTGTGCACTTCCATATATCTGTAGGAGGGGTTTCCAACATCCCTGCAAAGTTTCATTTTTATGTCTTATTTTCAGCGTGATGTGCATTATATGTTACATATCACAGGGACCGGTATTGTGGTGATATTGAAGTTCATTGAGATCTCCATACATTGGAGGGTTCCACCATTATTGTGTTTTTGATTAGCAAGTTAGCGCTGCACTTTTTTTTTTTTTTTCTCATGCAGACATTTACTTATGCCCCCCATGCTGATATACAACATCACAGCTCTCTTTCTGTGTTGCGGCTGGGGATGTTCTCTCATACAACATACCAGCTCTGATTGTTGTTATAACTATCTCAAATCTACAGGAGTAAGGGGAATATTTCTCATAGTGAATTACAGCAGAGTGCAGTGTGTATAATATATAATTATGGGATGTGTGTACAGATCAGTAATGATTACAGAAACCATATAAGGGCAATATGTTTATCTCCTTGTGGCTGGAGGGGAGAGAAGACATGTTGTGTGTTACTGGTTAGTGGGCCTGGCTGCAGAATGAAGGGTGTGATTTATGTTGAAGTGGGCTTGTTCACATTTATATGTACAGGCTAGTGTACCTCCCACATTCACTGAAAGGTGCAAAGAATGATGGGAAATGTAGTCTAAACATAGAGAAGAGGATATGACGTAATCACTTCTAACAGAGCCTGCCTTGCAGAATACATGCTGCATCATTTGAATCAGAGAGACCACTTCCTGTAAATTAACCACTTCCTTACCGGCGTATAGTAAATATACGTCGGCAAGGTGCACTCCCCATCCTAAGTGGACGTCATATGACGTCCTCTTGTTTTCGCCGCTTCGCGGGCTCCCAGGGGCCCGCATCGCGGCGATCGGGGACCGGCCGTGTCCCTCGGGACCCCGGCCTTCCGTGATGGGGGTAAAGAGCCAATAAAATTGGCTCTTTACCCCATGACCGGCCACGTGGAACGGCTGCATATAAATGATATGCGGCCATTCCTTCACCAATTAAATGTCCTTCACCAGAGAGACTAAGTTTACTACGTCGTACATAAGACGTTCCGTCCGAGACAATCTTCACTAATGCAGTATAGGAGAAGAGATACAAATCTGATGTAAAGGGTAGTAAGAAACGTGGAAAGTCACTTACACCCTCCATGTGATCGGACATGTATATTTACACTTGTTCGGGTGAAGTTGTATTTAGTGTGGGAAGTAAGACGTCGGTCCGGGTGATTGGTCATTGTGTGTTGTACAG
>BLSH010436776.1:549024-567714 GCA_018402905.1 Glandirana rugosa
AGGAATGGTCTGGTTAAAAGTCGAAAGTCGTGAGAGTGTAAAATTTACTGTTAATGAGTCAGTACGTTGTGACATGGGTTTGTTTTAAAAATAGTAAAAAAAGAGTGTTTATCTCGAAAGAAAACCACCATATATTAGTGACGACCCAAAAAATAAAAAAAGTTATATTCACTTTTTATCGCTTTAAAAACTTTTTTTTTGTGAAAAAAAATCAAACATAACTTTTTAAAACGTTTTTTCATTAAAAAGAGTGATCAATTTTCAATGATTTGCACCATAGCTTGTAGACTCTATAACTTTCACAGAGAATAAATAATATCCACTAATTTGGGTTATTTTTACCAAAGATATGTAGCAGTATAAATTATCGCCCACATTTATGAAGAAAAATTACTTTTTTGCAAAATTTTTCAATACAAACTAAAAAAAAGTGTTTTTTTTTCAAAAATTTCGCTATTTTTCACTTATATTGAAAAAAATAAAAAACCCAGCAGTGATTATATACCACCAAAAGAAAGCTCTATTTGTGAGAAAAAAATGATAAAAATTTTGTTTGGGTACAGTGTTGCATGACTGAGTAATTGTCATTTAAAATGTGAGAGTGCTGAAAGCTGAAAATTGGTCTGGTAAGGAAGGGGGTGTAAGTGTCCTGTATGGAAGTGGTTAAATTGGACATATCTCTTCGAAGGTAAGGAATTTCACAAATGTAATAACTGTTTAGCATAGGGAGGTGTACTAATGGGGAATTTTTTGAAAATCCGGGAGTTCTGCTTTAAGAACATTTCACCTATACACGAGAACAGGTAACCAGCCTCCTTTCCCTTATAATTTAAAAGCTTCCTGCCAATGTACATTTTCAGTTAAAGACAATGCTGATCCAAGATCAGATATTGCTCTTGTAAGATCTTGATCAGTGTTCTCAATGTTCTGAGTTTCAGATGTCGTTTTGACTATAAATAAAGGTATTGTGTATTTTTAGGAGGCAGTGGTTTGGAGACGAAAGTTTGTGATGATCCAGAAGCAGTAGAAAGAGTGTTTCTGGAATGAGAACTCTGGATGGAAAAGCTACTCATGCTTTCATCATTTCTTTCCATAAAGTATTTTTTAATGTCTTTAGGGCACCTCTGGCATGCAAGGACCTGTTTACCATCATTGTAGCATTTGGAAAATATTATTTATATACACTCCATGTTACCTTCCTGATATAAAAAAACAAAACACTTTCAATATGCAAAACTACTCCACACTAATTTTTTTTTTTTTTTTAATTTTTCAAAAGTCACCTGATCTTCGAAAACACATCTGCTTGTATGATTATAATCTTGTTAGTTTCAATGTGATGGGGTTATACAGTGTTACCTAGACAACCCTATAACCCACTTTTTTTACTCTTATATTACGCAGTGCCCAGTTTGACAGAAACCTCTGCATAAAACATTTTTTCTTGGTTAAACCAGAGAGATGTATGCAATTATGAACTCACATAAAACATGAGCTCTGCACCTGAAATCCCAAGCTACAAGATACATAAAAATCATATAATTGGGGATCAGGTATGCTTCAAGGAAGAGCATGCTGCCTTTCCACACAACCAGTGAATGTATCCTCTGCATTTTACAAATCACTTAGTACACTTTACCAGCTAGAAGCTGAAATCAGAAACAGATTAAGACAATTTTGGGCTCTGGATGTTAGCAATTGGTCCTTGTTCAGCATTATCACTTTCTGTACATAATCACTAAAATAATTTTGTCTTTTTTTTTTTTACAAGCTAGGCAGGTCTAAAACTTAGAATTATCATTTTTACTAACTTTACTTACTAACTGAAATATGTATTAGAAATATGGATTATCAATATTGTAGCCAAGTTCCCCCTCGGGTGGCTGGTTGCTGTGGTCCACCTGCTCACACTGCCCTCAATCACATCCATACCACTTTCAGAGTCACAGAACAGGTTGGTACTTTGTTTTGTTTTATTAGGGCAATCAAACTTAAATGGGAGTTGGGAGGTTGTGGGATGCCCAAAGAATTAGTTAAAAATTTACACGGGACCTCTATATACACCATATACATTCCTCCTTCTCCACTCCAGCACTTGCTGCACGGTTACTCCTTGATCCTCTCACCTTCACTTCTCTTGCACTCCAGATTACTCCTTGTTCCACTCACCTGCACTTCTCTTATCTCTCAGGTGCGGCCTAGAAGGAAAATTACTAGAACTCCAGCGTTTCCTTAGCCCAGCTAGCACATGGTGAGGCCTGCTGTTGTAGGCAAGACCTCCGGACCACCCATTAAAGGCAGGGACAGTTGACTCCAGAGTGTAGCATAAAAGTTCCTACTGTGCTAGCCGGCTCGATGGACTACTACCCCAAGCCCATCCTCTTCCTCCAGGCCCTGGCAGCCACTTCAGCTGTGACAGCCTTCACCACTACCACAGTAGCACCACAATCCCTCACTGACTTCTGCATCCTTTCAGATTGTCTCTCATCCCCAATCCGCTCCAGCATGCCTCTACAGCTTTCCAGGGTGTGTGCCACTCACCGACCACCGGTGGACTCTTTGCTGAGCTTCTCCCATAGCACTGTCTGTTGCTCTCCTCCAGGATCTCACTATCCTCCCGGATGCACCGAGCCCCAGGCCTCAAGGTAACCCCCCTAGACTCTCCCTGTGGGGCCTCTGTAACCTCAGCTACATTCCAGATCTTCCACCTGAACTCACTCCTCCCTGACTGGGGTGACCCTGGGTATTTAAGGAGAGCTGCCCCCTGCCAATTCAGATTGGGGATTGGTTAGGGCTCCTTAGAATACCCCAGATGGCTACACCTCCCACCCAGCTCTCTGTCCAGAATATTCTACCAGCTTCCGGAAAGAAGTGGGAGGTCCCAGTGACCTCATTTGTGAATCACTCAGTTCTACCTGAGCCACTCCCAGCCCAGAAACAAAGACAATCAAGCCTGCACTTAATCAGAAAAACAAGAGAAAAAGGAAGGCACACGCACCTAGCGCATTACCAAAAAAAAAAATAATAATTTATTCAAAAACGTAATACCTTAATGCCTTGTGCCTTGATTTTATCATGTCATGTCTTCAAGTACTTTGTGAGTACCCTCCTTTATTAAATTTTTAAATAAATTAATTTTTTTTGGTAATGCACTAGGTGCGTGCGCCTTCCTTTTTCTCTTGTTTTTCTAGTACTTTTCAGATTTCCCCGTCCGAGGAGGGCAGCATACATCGGTTCATCTATTTTTTCCACATGGTCGCTTGCAATCCTGAGAGCTGGAACTTAACACTTTCTACTCTGCACTTAGTCAGGCCTGACTACATTTTCCTCACCTCCCCAAAAAACACTGATAAGCTCCTACGTAAGTAGGGGGCGCTACAATATTTTTGGAGAACTTCTTGTCCCTTCAACATAGAGAAGACATAAATACTATTCCAATATTTTGCCAATTTATTTCTACAGAACTACTACTTTTGCAGCCCAAAAACCCTCTATGAGTCCTGAAAGCCTACTCAAAGCCCAGCAGGACGCAAATCCATCAATATACTGTAGTTAGTACTTTAAGTGTTGACTGCACAGGACTTGGCATGAAGCTGGCCATACATGGGTTTGGCCAGTTCAGCAAGGACCAGCCAAATTTTGATCCATGTATATATAGGCCGGCTGGTTGTACAACTTCTGTACAACCATCCTGTTGGATCTTTGCCACTCAATCAGCGCTGCCAAGTATAGCCAGCAATGCTAATCAGTGTATTCTAATGTCAGGGTTCCCCGCTGTCAGAATGCAAAGGCACAGCGAGAGGATTCTCCCATACACCTCAAATGTGTGGATGGGGGAATCAAGTCTTTTTTTACATTTAAACCGCTGGCTGAACAAAAAAATAATTATCTATGGTCTGCTTTAAAAGTTTTCAGCATATATAGCACATATTTTTCACCTGGTCTATGTATATCAGTGGTAGACAAGCTGTTAAATTTTAGAACCTAACATACAGGAGTCAGCTTCTCTAAAGGTTCATATGTATTAAGATTTTGCTATAAAAGAGGAACAAAGAGGGAGTGCATTACTGCTGCTGAGTGAGGATTTTTTTTTTTTTATGCAAATATTTGCCGTAATGCTCAATATATACTACAACACAAAAAATGTATTTTCTTCTCAACAACAGATTACATTGCACCTATCCCATGATAAATGTGAGGGTTACAAAGGACAAATAATGTTCCTGTTCTGTCAGATAGACTTTGCCATGATGTATGCTGAGGGCCTTCGTAATCAAACTGAAAGATCTGACCAGTCTGGCATACAGCAATTCTCCTCCCATGAAGGTAAACAGCGTTCTCCATTAGAAAGCTGTTTGTTCAAGAAAAAAATTCAACTATGTTACTTTGCAGTCTCTCATCAAAACAAACATCAACTTTACCCCATTGATGATTAATAAAATTGAAAGTTCTTAAAACTACACATTTTGAACAAAAATCTGCTGGTATAAGTCCCCTGCCACCCCCCTGAGAGAACCCTGCTGACGGCTATCCAAAAGCAAGTGTCCTGTTTCACAAACAGTGAGGTGGACACACTAAGAAAGAGCCTCTCAGGACAGAAGAACTGAAAACCCAGGCTACTTATTTTATGTTAAAGGTCACGCTAAGGGGCACTTTTTATGTTAAGGGGCACTCTGATGGGCATATTTTATGTTAAGGGGCTCACTGATGGGCACATTTTATGTTAAGGGACACACTGATGGGCATATTTTATGTTAAGGTGCACACTAATGGGCACATATTATGTTAAGGGGCACGCTGATGGGCACGTTTTGTTGTGCCCATCAGAGTGCCCCTTATCATAAAATGT
This sequence comes from Glandirana rugosa, assembly GCA_018402905.1. NCBI lineage: Eukaryota > Metazoa > Chordata > Amphibia > Anura > Ranidae > Glandirana > Glandirana rugosa. Next base: position 553,874 of record BLSH010436776.1, read on the forward strand.
GTCCATCAGAGTGCCCTTTAACTTAAAATGTGCCCATCAGAATGCCTCTTATTTTATGTTAAGGGGCATGCTGATATGCACATTTTATGTTAAGGGTCACACTGATGGGCACATTTTATGTTAAGGGGCACGCTGATGGGCACATTTAGTTGTGCCCATCAGCGTGTTCCTTAACATAAAATGTAAAAAAAGAGTCAATGTAAAAAGACATGTTTTATTTGATACATTAAAAAAAAAGAAACATGACATAGTAAAATGAGTACATGCATGGTAAAACAAGCATATCAATCACATTTTATTTATTTCAGGTACGTATATAGAGCTGTCAATTTACGCAGCACTTTACATATACATTGTACATTCACATCAGTCCCTACCCTCAAAGAGCTTACAATCTAAGGTCCCTAACTCACATTCATACACATACTAGGGCAAATTTAGACAGGATCCAATTAACCTACCAGCATGTCTTTGGAGTGTGGGAGGAAACCCACGCAGGCACAGGAAGAGCATGCAAACTCCAGGTAGTGTCATGGTTGGGATTCGAACCAGCGACCCTTTTGCTGCTAGGCAAAAGTGCTATCCACTACACCACTGTGGCACCAGATATCCATTAAACAATCATATCATAGCAACTTTGAGATGACATATTGAGATATAAGCCAGTGTTCCATCATATAGAATCACTTGAAAAACATGGTGGGGTAACTTGGGACTAGATGATATAAAACCCATATAAAAAGAAAATGGGGCATCAAAATTGGCCCGGCGCAAGTTTCGTGGTTTCCTACAACATAATCAGGGGCGAGTTCACCAATATCTATAACAAAGCATAAATAAATGATATGGTCCAATGTTACACCCAAACATGAGGGAAACTATATATGTAAAGGAAGGGAGAAATGAACTGATCCCACTGAGTACTTCAAAGTACTGTCAACTAAGTCTAAACCATGTGAACATGAAAACTGGTGGCTGCCCTCCCTCCATTGGGTGCCCTCCCCCTCTCCCTTCCCATCCTCCTTTAGTTGATGTGGGGAGCTGTGCGGGCCAGTCCCACTGCAAATCGGCGCCACGCCTCCTCACCCCATGCACACAGCACCCTTTCTGGCGTCCTGTTGCTGGCGTGAGCAGGATTTCTATCATGGCCAACACATGGGGAGATGCATCTCACAGTTGTGGGCGGTTACTGCCGCTCCAACAAGAGGGCCTCCCTTTTTTTTTGCTGTGCCAGCGTGATGCTGGGAGGAGCCCATTTGGTCATGCTGAGCACATAAGGATCCTCAGTTCACTCTGCTAGCTCTCTTGGCAGCACCTCCAGCAGAATACTGCACAGATCTGTGGATCATATTTCTCTGTCACAGCTTTAGGTAACCCCCCAGCTGGGCTTTCTGCCTATGCTTTTCAGTGATTGATTGAAGACAGCATTGGCTGGCTTTCATCATTTTTCTTATATCCTCTACAGTCTACACTCTTCTTTTCCTTTAGAGCAGGTATGGCTTCTTCCACTATTTTCATACTTCTTTTGTACCTTTCACCTTGGTGTTGGGCTCCAGTTACTGTTTAACACTTTTTAACACGATCATATACTTTCATGTATTCACAATCTACCTGATTTACTCCCTTTTACAGCATTGGAGTACAAATGGATTCATTTTGGTCACTTGTTTTCTTTTCATCTGGGCATCATGATGTGCGTCTGACTTTCCTGCGGGGCCTCTTCCTCAGCTCCGAGGATGAACACTTTAGGCAGCCAGCAGTTTTCTTGTTCACATGGTTTAGACTTAGTTGACCTGTAAGTACTCAACGGGATTAGTTCATTTCTCCCTTCCTTTTACATATCTAGTCTCTCTCGTGTTTGGGTGTAACATTGGGCCATATTGTTTTATTTATGCTTTTTTTATAGATATTGGTGCACTCACCGCTGATGATGTTGTGTCCAGAGTGCCTTTTAACATAAAATGTGCCCAGCAGAGTGCCCCTTATTATATGTTAATGGTCATGCTGATGGGCACATTTTATGTTGAGGCGGCACACTGATGGGGATATCTGATGTAAGGGGGCACTCTGACGGGAATGCCTGACGTAAAGTGGTACTATGATGGGGACACCCGATGTAAAGGAGCACTATGATGGGGACACCTATTGTAAAGGAGCACTGTGATGGAGACACCTGATGTAAAGGAGCACTGTGATGGGGACACCTGATGTAAAGGAGCACTGTGATGGGCACATTTTGTTGTACATCCATCACAGTGCCCCTTAACAGAAAATGTGCCCATCAGCATGCCACGTATGTTAAGGGTCACACTGATGGGCATTTTTTTTGCTAAGGGTCAGGCTGATGGGCATATTTTATGTTAAGGGGCACTCTGATGGGCACAATTTATTTTAAGAGAGCACACTGATGGGGACATCTAATGTAAGGGGGCACTCTGATGGGGACACTGTGATTGGCACATTTTGTTGTGCCCATCAGAGTGCCCCTTAAAATAAAAGGGGAAAACTTGATATAAGGGAGCACTCTGGCGGTGGCAACTGATTTATGAGGGTAGTCTGATGGGGACACCCAATGTAATGAATTACTTTGATAGAGGCAACTGATGTAAGGGGGAACACTAATGGGGACATTTACATTTACAGAGTATTACCAGAATGTGTGGAAGAAACAGTGACAAAAGCGCCAGAGAGCGTGGCTTGTGCCAAGGAAAGGAAGGTAGACACTGAAAATTGAGCCTTCAAAGATGAATGGAAAGACCAATATATGTTCATTCTTTCTATGGGAAGATTAAGACCAGTTTGTCTCATTTGTTGTGATACCATGGCGATAATAAAAAGTATAAATGTGAAGTGCCACTACGAAACAAAAACACAGTTTGTTTGAACAAACATTCACAGCATTCTGAGGCGAGGGCATGTAAAGTAACTGAACTGAGAGCCCAGTATGACAGATCCACCAAAGTCCTCTCACATTCATTTATAGCCCAACAGCATGCAAATGAATGCTCACCTAAAGTAGCATGGATTGTGGGGCAACACAAATGACCATTTACTGATGGTACATTTGTAAAGGAGTGCTTGAATGCTGTGGCTGAAACTTTACTTCTGGGTAAACAAAAATATGAGCTGTGTGAAAAAAAATCAACCAAATCCCACTGTCAGAGTCAACCGCAACAAAAAAGACTGAAATATTAACAGAGGATGTATTGGCACAACTTGATGCAGCTATTCAGAGTGTTGTCTGCATTTTTTTAACCATTGATCAATCATCAGATATAACTGATAATACCAAGCTTTTGGTGTATGTAAGATTTTTTTCACAAATAAACAAAAGAACTCTGTGAGGACCTGTTAGGTATAACACCACTTAAGACACATACAAGAGGACAAGACCTATATGAAGCCATTAGGGAGATTCTAAGAAAGAGGAAGATAGGTCTGAAAAAAGTAGTCTCAGTCACCATAGATGGGTGCCGCTGCCATTGTAGGAAAGGAGAGGGGAACTGTGGCACAGCTGAAAGAGGACAACCCTGACCTTATTGCTTACCACTGCATCATTCACCAGACTGTCTTGTGTGCCATTCTATCAGAAAAGTTTGCAGAAATCATGGACACAATGATGAAACTCATCAACTTCCTCAGGGCATCCTCATCCCATCAACATCGCATACTAAGAGAGTTTCTTAACCACTTCCTTACTGGGCACTTAAACCCCCCTCCTGCCCGAACCAATTTTCAGTTTTCAGCGCTGTCGCTCTTTGAATGACAATTGCGCGGTCGTGCGGCGTTGTACCCAAACAAAATTTGCGTCCTTTTTTTCCTACAAATAGAGCTTTCTTTTGGTGGTATTTGATCACCTCTGCGTCATTTCTGATCGCCACTATAAACAAAAAAAGAGCGACAATTTTGAAAAAAAAACAATATTTTTTACTTTTTGCTATAATAAATATCCAAAAATAAAAAATAAAAAAACAAATTTATTCATCAGTTTTGGCCGATATATATTCTTCTACATATTTTTGGTAAAAAAAATCGCAATCTGCGTTTATTGATTGGGTTGCGCAAAAGTTATAGCGCCTACAAACTATGGACATTGATTTATGGCGTTTTTATTTTTTAAATTTTTTTACTGGTAATGGCGGCGATCTGCGATTTTTAGCGGTACTGCGATATTGGAGCGGACATTTCGTACGTTTTTGACACTTTTTTGGGACCAATGACATTTATTCAGCGATCAGAAATGTAAATGTCCACTGATTACTGTATAAATGTCATTGGCAGTGAAGGGGTTAACCAGCAGGGGGCAGTGAAGGGGTTAAGAAATGTTCCCTGGGTGTGTTCTAACTGTGGGGGGGTGGAGCTGGTCGGGACATAACAGATCTAACTGATCCCAGTGACAGGCATCAGTAGATCTTCTATGTCCCATTCACAGAACGGAGAACCGCAGTGTTTACATCGGCGGTTCCCCGTTCTGAGGCTGCTACAGGTGATCGGCGGACACTCCCACGCAGCGTGCGGCGGCCGCGAGAGTGCGCCGCCGCAGGCTGCGAGTGCGCGCGGGGGGCGCGCACGAGGGAGGACGTCCATGGACGTCCTCCCGGATTTTCAGAGCCGCGCTGTAGCCGTCTTTTGGCTATAGTGCGGTTCTGTACAGGTTAAAGAAGTTGAGGCAAATTCAAATGACCTCTTACTGCACAACAATGTTAGATGGCCGAGTAAAGGTGGTGTATTGGAACGCTTTTGGTCCATTTGAACAGAAGTAGAGGCTTTCTTAGTGCAACTCAAAAGTCAGAAAGCAAAACAGTTTTCACTGTTTTTACAAGATGAGAGCGCAGTAGATAATATTGCTTTTATAGTGGACATAACATCACACCTCAATGAACTCAATTTAAAGCTCCAGGGCAAGAACAATTCCATCTGTGATTCAATGACTGCTGTCCACTTCTTCCAGAGAAAACTGGAATTGTTCAAGGAAGATCTGCAAGGAGAGTGCTTGTATTTCACAAAGAACACTTTCAAGGAAAGAGAGATGTCTCGCCTTTTGTTGACTTCATAAATAAACTGATTGGGAAGTTCAGTAAACGGTTTGACAGCTTCAGTCTTGGACAGCAGATCCTCCTGCTCATCCACAATCCATTCCTCATTAAAGATGTCAGAGTGTTTTCATAGAGGTGATGCAGACCTTCAAGTGGGCACATTGGGGATCTCTACAGACAGAAATGATTGATCTGCAAACAAATGTTGCACTAAGGCCCCTTTCACACTTGGGCATTTTCCAGGAGCGTTTGCGCTAAAAATAGCACCCTAATAGCGCCTGAAAAACATCCCCCCATCCACCCCAGTCCATTCACACTGGATGGTACACTTGCAGGGCGTTACAAAATGTTCTGCAAGCAGCATCTTTGGGACGGTGAGGTGAGCAGTGTTTACACCACTCCTCCACCACCCCTGCCATTGAAATCAATGGCAAATGCTTCCGAAGCTGCTGCACACAGCCTCAGAAGCGTGGCTCGCCAGCACTTTGCATCCCTTTTAACCCCTTGTGGGGGGTTAAAAGCGATGCAGTCCCGCCATAGTGCCACTATAACAGCGGAAAAGCGCCCCTGCAACTAGTGTTGCTTTACCGTTCCTGCCCCAGTGTGAAAGTACCCTAAGGCCCCTTTTACACTGGGGCATTATTACGGCATTATAGCGGTAAAATTACCGCCAAAATAACGCTCTAAAAAAACTATTCATGCATCTCAATGGATGCTTTCTCACTTAGGCATTGCGCTAGCGCAGCGTTCAACAAAATCACGCAAGCATGATTTTAGAGCAGTGCTTCTCAACTCCTGTCCTCGGGACCCACCAACAGACCAGATTTTAAGTATTACCTTGGGGAGATGCAGACTAGAATGCTTCAATCACTGAGCAGCAAATGATATCACCTGTGATGTATTTCAGTTATCCTGCAAACCTGGCTTGTTAGTGGGTCCCGAGGACAGGAGTTGAGAACCACTGTTTTAGGGGAATGTACACACTGCTCCTCCACCGCCCCTGCCATTGGAATGAATGGGCACCGCTCTGGGAGCGCCAGCACTTTTAACCCCTGTTTAACCCATTGTGGGGGGGGAGGTTAAAAGTGCCGTGCTGCCGCCCGAATAGCGGCGCCATAGCGCTGCTATTACAGTGGTAGATTGCCGCTAAATTAGCGGCGGTTTATCGCTGAAGCTTGGCCGGTCCCACTGTGAAAGGGGCCTAAGAGAGCACTTTGGAGGAACTGATCCTGCTAACTTCTGGCTACCGACTATGCCTGAGACAGATTTCCCTTGTCTAATCAAGGTAGCACTACACACCTTGCCCACGTTTGGATCTACGTACAGCTGTGAGTCAGCTTTCTCCACTATGAACATTATTAAAACTAAGTATCGTTCCAGGCTCACCAATGAGCACCTACATATGTGCATGAGAATAGCAGTAACTCAATTTAAACCAAGATTCAAACTACTGGCAGGACAATCAAAAGCCCATTTCTCTCACTAGACTGATAAGGTTTTTGGGTAGGAAAAAAAAATTGAAATAAAACGGGCCGAGGATGATTTGTACACTTTTTCAAATTGACACCTTTAGTTATTTAAGTCAGAAGTTGCTATTTTCTTTTACTTGAAAAATAGATGTGCTTTTTTGTTTTATTAAAAAGCTAGTGATTTTGTTTCCATGTTGTTTCTGTTAAAGATAGTTGTTAGTTTTCCGTACGAAGACAACCGCAAATGTAAAGCTATCCTAGTTCCAACTGTCCACATATTTCATGTCGTAACTGAAACTTGACATAAATATTGTTAAAAAGGTATAGAAATTTTACCAATGCCTAAATAAATTATATAATAATTAAACCAATAACCCTGGTATATGATGTACATGCAGGGCCTTTTCATTACACTAAGGAGACAGTGGCTGAATGCAGAGTTGTAGCAGGGTCCAGGCACTGGAACACAGAGTATTCCAACATTGAGCAACGTCACTTGCAGGAACTATGAAGGCAATATATCTTGCCTGTATAGTTCAGCTGTGATATTATCTGACCAGTAGAGGTGTGGCATGGGACTTCTATTCAAAGATAAGTAACCCTTGAATGCAATTGCCAAGGAAGGGCTTTCCTAATCCGACTTACACCACTGATGGAAAATTATTCCTGACACCAACAGTGGGGCACTACTTCTCCCTCTGGCACCATCCATGGTGCCCTATTCCTCCCAATGCCATCAATAGTAGGGCACCATTTCTATTTTCATTTTCTATTCCCCCCAGGCTCCCACTGACAAACTTATAGGACACCATTCCTTCTACTCACCACCGAGGGAAAATATTTACTCCTTCTGACTACTGGCACCAGGCCTTTTTTTAATCCCATTAATACTTGTGGAATTTTTAAATTCCACTGACACCTGGGGATTTTTTTTTAATCACTGACTAAATGTTTTTTAGTTCCACTGACCTCCAAAGCTGGATAACTTTTTACTCCCACTGAAGCTGAGACATTCTTTACTCCCACTAACCTCTTAACACTGGGACATTTTTAAACGTATTTTAATAAGCCTGTTTAAAAGCAAAACATAAGGGAATTTCACTTACATTGAATGCATGCCACACTGTTCTAAATTCTTGCTCAAGAAAGTACAGTTAATCCTACTTTTCAATGAAATGCATATTAATTTAAATTAATTCATATATTTCTCAGGCAACCAATCTAATTAAGTCAAGGTTGGTAATTTCAATCAATGCAGATGAACAAAAAGCTAGAGACAAGCTGCTTTCATACACATACTTTGGTTTACAATAAAAACTCCACTCTTATTTGATACTGTGTAAGTTTCTACTTATACTGGTATAAAGCAGAACACACCATAGGGTCCTTTCATACGTACAGAGCTCATTTTGATGGGCTCCGCAGCTCAGCGGGGATCCATTCGTTGAGGCGGAGGATGACAGGACCGTCTCTGCATTCTGTGCAGAAACAGACCTGTGAGAGCTCCGCTCTCCTCTATGGGGGGATCGGATGAACACGGACCGGCTGTCCGTTTTCATCCAATCCGCCAGACGGATGGTAAATTGGGTTTCCATCCATCTGTATGTAGCGGATTGGATGTCAGCAAACATGTCACCAAATGAAAAAACTGACAGGCGGACCTGAATGGTCCGTACATGTGAAATGGGCCTTAAAAAGGTGGGAAGATCACAATGCTCTAGGCATACATGAATAATGACACATTTGAGCAAAGAGATTATATTTTTGAAACCTAAACAAATGGAATTGAATGTAGCATTCTGCTTGCTTTCTATGCAAAACAGTTTAATAACTGTACAAAAAGGTAGATAAGAAAATAGGGCTGTGAATTACCTGAGCTACAGGGAGTCTTGTGACTCTTCCCAACATAGGTGTGCGCAGCCTATTGCATTAGGGTGTGCACCCCAAAGCTCAAACACACATACGCGTGTGTGTGTGTATATATATATATATATATACAAATATATAGCAGTAGGTCAATGGACAATGTCAGTAGGGCAGAGATTGGTGTCAGTAGTTTATTTTTATTATTTTGTTTTTATCATTACGTATCATTTTATTTTTAAATATTTTTTACAATTTATTATTATTATTTTTTTTTTTACAATTTTTTGGGGGCTTTGGTGAAATATCAGGGGTCTAAACAGACCCCTTATGTCTCACTTTTGCGACAGAGAAAGGGACTGAGGAGAGAGATTCCCCAGTCCTTTTCTCTGCAGCCAAAAAGCAAGGGGAATCTGCACAGCACAGGAGGATTAGGGTGTGCATAGGCACACCTGGCACAACCTGTGCGCATGCCTATGCTACCCAAACAGGCAGAAGATCCATATGAAAAAAGCAAAAAATGTGTGTATCCATAATAATCCATTACTCAGTATGGCAATGGGTAAAATGTAATAAAAAGATAAACAGGCAGACAGACAGACATGATGTTAGCACGTTACCTATGAACATAGAAACCTAGAACAGTTGGGTTATTGCTATAATCAGGAATGCACAGTGCTTCTTACAATACATTAGGGCATCTTGTACTGCCATATAGCATAGTGAGAAGCCTCCTTGTTTATCAGACATCTTCTATGGATTAATCATTTCCATTTTTCCCATAATCACTCTGCTTTTGTTAGATTTAATTAGAGACAACCATGAAGCACAAGTACTAAGCCTCACATAATGCTTACCATACATGTTTCAATCTCACTGTACAATCATCTTTAGATCCAGCAACACTGCATCATATGAGGCCCTTGTACTATATAGTTGTTGGTAGATCTATATAGTACAATTAGATTCTAATGACCTAGCCAGTAACACACGTCCTGTCCTTGCTGTCTCTACTCAGCATAATACACCACTGGTTTATTACATCTCTTAGGTCACTTTCACACTGTTGCTCTGTATTAAGATGTGATATGCTGCACATTAATAAATGTTGTGTTAAGGTAGCCTATTTATATTAACAGCCTTTTGAATAGGCTGCCTAGCACAACAAAAAAAGTACATGCAACCTTTTATGCTGCACAAACCAACATAGGTACATTGAAAAGGTGCATCGGGGTGCCATTCAGAGTGTTGTTGGCAGTTATACAGCCTTTACCCACCATACAGCATTCAACCCTTGCTGGAGTTGGGCTTTAAATGAATCTGACCACAGAAAGCTGCAATCTAATGTTATAGGTCACTGTAGGTTGCACAACCTCAACCTTATTGAAAAATCCCTTGTGGTTTCTTCTCAAGCAAAAGCGCTTAACCTTTTTCTCAGATACAAACAGAGACTAGAGAAAGTTTTGCATTAACATATGTATTATTCATGTAACTGGTAACAATATCTATATGGTTGACAGTCCTGCTCTAATGCATCAAAAAAGCAGGAATACAAATACTACACATGTCTGTTAAATGGAGCAAGGATAGCTGGAAGACAGTTTAAAAAGAACTTTGTAATAACCTAAATTTCCATTATTGAATTGTTATAATAGTGCAGTCTTAAGCTGACCATACACTGACATTTTTTTTCTCCTTCAGCCTAACTATACAGCACGGATGGCTGAATCTCCCACTGTGGCTACCACATTTTGACAGCCAGAGGCACAAGGGTGCTAACAGCTAAAGCCTCATACACACGATGCGAATTTCGGATGAGAGAACATCCATTTTTTGTTGGATGCTAGTCTCATGTTGAAAGTGAAGAGAGTACGAACGATACGGAAATTTTTGAACGACCAAATTCAACATCAGAAGTGACGTAATGGGTTGAATAGCTTTGCATGTATTTTTTCATTTCTGGGCAAAATTTTCTAGTTTGCACAACCAGCTTTTGTCTTACGAAAAATCAAATCGGCTTTCGAAATGAGCATACTAATTGTAAGAATTTCGGGCAATTTTTGATTTTTGTTGAACAGAGCAGGGGTTGGTGGGGCCACCCACTAATGACCCAACCAAAATTTGTTCAGTGTATGACCAGCTTAACTTACCAGAGAATACATATTTTTCTTTAAATTTACTTTTATCCTCGCTGTAGCCCTGTAGGGCTGCCATATTTCCTGCCTGAGCTTAGTAATGAAAATAGACATTCAACAACTGTTCTAAAATAAATGTGCTGTAAATGTTTCACACTGTCTGCATTCAGGGCCGTTCACCTGCACCCACGCAACTGTCAAATTAGGATGAGCGGCTGTGTCCATAAAGCTGCTGCATCCCCATACCACGGGCTGCCTGCATGCAGCACCTGATGGCTCAAGTTGCATAAACACATGGCCCATTCTTGATCTACAGGCCCCAGCATCCATGTGAATGAGGCCTTATGACTAAGGTTGGGCTCAGGCTTGTTCAGGACCAAACGTGCCCAAGCCTGCCAGGAAGTGAACCCTGCACTGCGCTTATCACAGGCAGTGAGACATTTCCCCGATGCGCGGCTGCAGGGATTGGGGAACGTTTTGCTGCCTATGATTAGCGCAATGCAGGGTTCACTTCCTGGCGGGTTCGAGCATGTTTGGTTCCGAACAAGCCCGAGCCCATCCTTACTTTTGACTACATGAAAGAAAAGAAAAGGCTTTGTTAATTATGCTGCTCCAGCAGCCCAGAAAGTATGTCAGTTCTGATCTCATGAATAGGAAAGAGGTCTGACATACAACTAATAATAGCACATATCTATCACTGAGAGATAAGACTTATACACTAGATTACCAAAATTATTGGGGCGCCTTCCTTTACATGCATATGAATGGCATTTCAATCTTAGTCTGTAGGGTTCAATATTGGATTGGCCCACCCTTTGCTGCTGTAACAGCTTCAACTCTTCCGAGTGGGCTGTCCACAAGGTTTAGGAGTGTGTCTATGGGAATGTTTGACCATTCTTCCAGAAGCGCATTTGTGAGGTCAGGAATGAATATTGGACAAGAAGGCCTGGCTCACAGTCTCTGCTCCAATTCATCCCAAAGGTGTTCTATTGGGTTGAGGTCAGGATTCTGTGCAGGCCAGTCAAGTTTCTCTACCTCAAATTCTCTCCTCCAAGTCTTTATAGACCTTGTTTGTTCACTGGTGCACAGTCATGTGGGAACAGGAAGGAGCCATCCCCAAACTGTTCGCACAAAGTTGGGAGCATGAAATTGTCCAAAATGTCTTGGTATGCTGATGTCTTAAGAGTTCCCTTCACTGGAACAAAGGGGCCCAGCCCAACCCCTAAAAAGCAACCCCACACCATAATCCCCCATCCACCAAATGATTAGGATCAGTGCACAAAGCAAGGTCCATAAAGACATAGACTGTAAGCCAGGTCTTCTTGTCCACATCAGTGCCTGACCTCACAAATGCACTTCTGGAAGAATGGTCAAACATTCTCATAGACACACTCCTAAACCTTGTGGACAGCCTTCCTAGAAGGTGTTATAGCTGCAAAGGGTGGGCCAATTCAATATTGAACCCTTCGGACTAAGACTGGGATGCCATTAAAGTTCATGTGTGTGTAAAGGCAGGCGCCCCAATGCTTTTGGTAATATAGTATATATATATATATATATATATATGTATATAAGCCACAGATGGAATTTTGGATGCTAAAATAAATTACTTATTTAAAAAAATGACATAGTTCATATACTTCAACTTTGTTTTATTATTCACATATACAAATTAACTATGCTTTCTTGGCAGCACAACAGATTCTTTTTTCTGTTTTCTTACAAGTGGGCCATTTATATTCAAGGAGATGAAAATCCAAATGGTGCCTGATCAAGTGTACCCATATTAAGAAGCACAAACATCAATCGTACCATGGTGAGCTGATGAGAATTAACAGCTGTGATCACATTTAACTCATCTTGGGCTTTAATGTAGCGAGCCAAAGGACATTGTATCCAACTGAAGGCATAGATAAAGCTAACAGTGCATTATGAATGACTGTGTTCAGTCATGTCAATATTATTATTGCATATTCTTCAAGAAAACCTCAGCCTGCTTACAAAATAGGTTATTGTTTTACATGAAGGCGTTGTTTAAATTTCCTTGGGCACCAGCGTGTGAATAAGATGGGCAGGAAAGGTAACCATGAGCAACAGGGGTGGGATATCAAGTGAACATATTGCAGAATGGACAAAGTATATGTTTATATCAGTGGAACTGTCAGTAAAAGCAAAGTAACATACATGATGCTATCTGCCAAAAGTATTAACACAACAGTTTTCCTTTATTTGAGTTCCCCTTCAACAGGGGGGATTTAATAAGACAGGTGCACTCGGAATCTAGTGCAGCTGTGCATGGTAGACAATCAGTTTCTAATTTCAGCTTTTTCAATTAAGCTTTGACAAGAAAACCTGGAAGCGGATTGGTTTCTATGCAAAGCTGCACCAGATTTTGTACCCTCCAATTGTAGTAAATCCTCCAATTGGGTTCAAACTATTTGTGCCAATATATCTACCAAAATCTGAGATTTATATTCAGGAGTGTGTGTGTGTGTGCCTGCGTGTGTACAGCCATGACCAGCAGCGTTTTTCAGATTTGTGCTCTGTACAAATCAATGGCCAGTGCCACCACTGTTTGCATGCAAGAACTCATCCAAGTGGTTACATATAAACAGAGCCTGTTGATTGAGCCTGGACACAGACAATTTGTCCTCGTTGACCTCGTTTCTGGATGCACACAAACTGGCCATTAGGGTTGCCACATCATCCCTTTAATCCAGGACACATATTAATTACACAGGTTCTGTGGCTGATTTAAGGTGGTAATTAAACTCACTTGGTGCCTTATTTGCATTAAATTAGTCTCAGAACCTGGGTAATTCATATGTGTCCTGGATTAAAGGGATGATGTGCAGGGCCGGCCCAGCAAAAAAAAAAAAATCACGCCCACCAAAATGCCCAACATCCATTATTTTATATAATGACAGTTAAAACTAAAATTTAAAGCGGTAGTAAACCCCCAAGTACCGTTCTTACGTACAGGTAAGCCTATAATAAGGCTTACCTGTAGGTAAAATGAATATCTCCTAACATGGTTTAGGAGATATTCACCCTGCATGCACCCGCTGACATTAGCGGCGCATGCGATCTGATAATCCGGCGGAGGCGGCCGGAAAATCAGAGATGGCTGCAGGAACGAAGAGCTCCCGCGCACATACGCGGGAGTGACGTCACGTGGCTCCGGCCACTCACAGTGCCGGAGCCACGTACCAGGAAGAAAGAAGAGGACCATCATGTCAGCTCCCTCAGTGCTGACCGACTCGGGCATTGGGGGCCTCGTTCTAAGTTAAGTATTTCATAATATGTTAGTATGGGGAATGGGTCCAAGACTCTGATTA
>BLSH010436776.1:569586-594728 GCA_018402905.1 Glandirana rugosa
CACTGGCAGGGGTGGCTGGGGGGGTTAAACACAGGCAGGGGTAGTGGTGGGGGGGGTTTGACACTGGCAGGGGTGGCTGGGGGGGTTAAACACAGGCAGGGGTAGTGGTGGGGGGGGTTAGACACTGGCAGGGGTGGCTGGGGGGGGGTTAAACACAGGCAGGTGTAGTGGCTGAGGGGGTTAAACACAGGCAGGGGTAGTGGTGGGCGGGGTTAAAAACAGGCAGGGGTAGTGGCTGAGGGGGCTAAAAACAGGGAGGGGTAGTGGTGTGGGGGGGTTAAAAACAGGCAGGGGTAGTGGTGAGGGGGTTAGACAAAGACAGTGGTGGAAATGGGGTCTTTGGTGCCGGCACTTACTTTCTCTCAGTGCAGTTGCACTGAGCCTCCCCTGCCTGTCTCCAGCGATCCCTCCTCCATGAGGTCTCCATGCCCGGCCAGCACACAGCTCCTCCCCCTTCACAACACTGGCCGCCGTCTGCAGGAATGGGGGAGCTAATGGAAGAATGGGCGGTACCGGGACTCGGAGGTCTGCTGTGCGGGTATGGCAGAGTGTGCTCTGCCTCTGCTCGTATCAGCAGTGGCTGGGGGTGCTCGCACAATGCAATAAGCGGCGCCCCCCGCCCACAGTAAACTTAGGAGCGGGCAGAGTAGAGCAGAGCGAGTGGGCGGGTGGGCGCGAGTGCCGTCCCTCTAAAACTGCCGCTAGGGTCCCATGGTCCCACCGGGACCCATGGTAGGGCCGGCCCTGATGATGTGGCAACCCTACTGGCCATAGATAATTGGCCAGTTTATATGTCCCTATAACAGAGTGCAGATATGTCCAGCGGCTGCATTTAGAAGTCTTTAAATGCAGCAAACTATCCACTCTCATTCACCTGTCTGAATGAGGATTAGGCCCCATTCACACTGTCATGTTGTGGGAAAGGGCATATCCTGTGCCTGTTGCTGCAATGGCCAGCACCCCAACATACCTTGCTGACAGGGGTGTGCTGCACTGCAGTGCAATGTGAGGCAACACACTATGTGCATAGCAGTGTGGTGTGCTGTAAAAAAAAAAAGATTCAAGTCTGATTTTTGGACTACTAAATTGCGTGACAGCCCATGCATTTTAACCACTTGCTGCCTACCCACAGCAGTTGTACTGCCAGTGAGCAGCAGATGCAGGCTGGACAACATCGTACAATGCAGCCTGTCTTCTGGGTTTGGGGCGCGCATACCCCCCCGTGCTGTGTCCAATCGGTTTGGCAGCTGACTTCAGCCAATTATTTTGGCTGAGGCCAATCACACAGAGTTCTGTGTTTACAAACAGTACAGGGGGAAGGGATTTGGCTGTTTCTTCTCCCTGCAAAGGGAGAAAAGACAGAGAGGTAGTAAAGTAAAAGCTGCACATATTACACACAATACATATTGTTAGGCACACAGTTAAACCCTTGATCACCCCTACATGTTAACCACTTTCCAGCCAGTGTCATTAGTACAGTGTCAGTGTACAGTATTATCACTGAATTAATGTCACTATTGATGTCAGTGAGTGACCTTCCCAGGTAGTGCCAGATTGCCACCACCCTATTAGAGACTATAAGTCGCTGATCACTGCCATTACAGTATAGCGTTTACAGCTGTGTAAATTCCAGTATATACTGTATACTATAGTTTTTAAAATGCTATAACTTTCATGCAAACCAATTAACCACTTCCAGTCTCTTTTTGAGATTTGGTGTTAAGTTAAAATAATTTTTATTTGCTATAACATTACTTAGAACCCCCGAACATTTTATATATTTATATATATATATATATTATTTTTTTTTCTAACACCCCAGAGAATAAAATGACAGTCATTGCAATACTTTATGTCACACCATATGTGTGCAGCGGTCTTACAAGCACCGTTTAAAAAAAAAAAAAATCACTTTTTTGAGTTAAAAAATAAGGCAATAAGATAACAGTAAAGTTAACCCAATTTTTTTCTATATTGTGAAAGATAATGTTACGCGACAAACTTTGCCACTTTAAAATTTCAAGTCTCCGGCGACATTTAAAAATTTCTACAGGTTACCAGTTCTCATTTACAGAGGAGGTCTATTGCTAAAATTACTGATCTCGCTCTAACGATCGAGGCGATACCTCACATGTGTGGTTTGAACACCATTTTCATATGCACGTGCGACATTTCTCCTTATTTATTTTACTTTTTATTTTTACACTGTAAAAAAAGATCACTTTTATTCCTATTACAAGGAATGTAAACATTCCTTGTAAAAGAAAAAAGCATGCCAGGACCTCTTATGAGATATAGGGTCAAAAAGACCTCAGATCTCATATTTACACTTAAATGCAATAAAAAAAATTAAATGTCAGTTAAAAAAATATATATATTTTCTCTCCTTTTAAGAGCTATGGGTGGAAGTGACGTTTGACGTTGCTTCCACCCTTCAATGCTATGGAGCCAAGTGGGAGGCATCTTCCGCTCATAGGCTTTGAGACGACAGAAAAGTGGTGGGGGGGGCACCTCTCCCGCCCCCGATATAAGTGATTTTGCAGCGAATCTACCACAGAGACCACTTTTATCTGAAAGCATGCTGCCCGCTATTTAAAAATATACTGGGGTTATGGTAGCTATCTGCTACCATAACAACAGTATGCAACGGCAAAGTACCACCGTATAATGACGGCGGGCGGTGCGGAAGTGGTTAATACAGGATTTTTTCCAAAGACGTGTAGCAGAATACATTTTGGCTTAAATTTAGGAAGAAATTTGATTTTATTGGATTATTGGATATATTTTATAACAGAAAATAGAAAACCTGTTTTTTTTTTTTTTTTTCAAAAGTTTTGGTCTTTTTTCGTTTTATATCACAAAAAAAAACAAGTGGTGATCAAATACCACCAAAGAAAGTAAGCTATATTTGTGTGAAGAAAAAATATAATTTAATTTGGGTACAGTGCTGCATGACTGAGCAATTGCCAGGAAAAATAGCACAGTGCTGAATAGCAAAAAATGTTCTGGTCATGAATGGATAAAAACCTTCTGGATCTCAAGTGGTTAAATGGGCTGCCTAACATAGTGCATGTTCATCTGCAAAAAAAGTATGCACTTTTAATGCACTGCACAGCAATGGTAATGTGTGACCTCAGCATTCGGCTTTAAGAAAGCAACAAGCTAGCTAAAATCAAACTCAAGGTAACTCTTTTTTAAGCAGCTACAGCTGTTTTCTCTTTTGGGAAAATGGTTGAATCCATACCCAAATAAAAGTCACCACCCCAGCAGTGTTAGGCCTGATTTTACCCCCCCAACTTCTCCCCTTCTAGCTTCACAGACAGTGGAGGGGGGAGTAAATATGTAAAGCATTGCAAGAATTATTCCTGCTGTTGCAGATCTGCCCACTGAATGCAATCCATTCAACTGAATGGGGGCGCCCCACAACCGCCACTCTAGTGCGGCTCACTAGATTGGGGTTAAAGGAGGCAGTGAGGAGCCAATACGACACCTCCTCCCTGCTTGTCAAATGCTCTCTGAAGAGCGATCTGAACATAGATGGCTCTTCAAAGAGTAATGCTAGCGTAAACTAGCCCTTATAGTTTGTCCAAACTCTTGTAACTGTCATCTCTGCTGGAAAACTTGGTCTGCATGTACACAAGAAAAATAAGAAAACAAGACATGAACGATAATAAAAGAGATACCTATATTGAATACTATGGTTACATTAATTGATCACATACCATTACCAGAATACACTATTTATCACGATAGGCCTTTAACAGGTTCTTCGTACTTGCATACTGTGAACTGAGACTGCCTCCTTCTCTACAACATGCAGCATTTCACTTGCAGAGGCAGAGCAGGGAATGCTCAAAGGCTTCTTTCACATAAACAGCAGTGCATGTTGCCCATGAAAATCAATCAACGGTGGTATGCTTTTCAGAGGGCTGTATAGCAGTAGCTGACAGGAGTTCAGGAGGCACTACTGTGCCACCTCCTGATGCCAGCTTTTGTTATTTTTATTTGTTGCATGGTAAACTTTCATTGCAGGATTATGAGCCAAGCATTTGCAGCGTGGCCCCGTTAATCTCAACTTGCGAGTTTACAGGTGGCGTTGCCGTGAAGCAAAGCATTGTGGCTGTGGCATTTGTACAGCCCTGCCAGGCTGTAATGTTAGGATTCAGGTGGGGGCTGTTCCCTGGCTGCTCATGTGTAGGAGCCTTAGGCCTCGTACACACGAGCAGATGGTTGGTCAACCGAACGTCCAACCTTTGTCCAAATTGGACGACACCAGTTTGGTCTAGCATACTAACGTGAATCAAGTAATCGGCCAACAAAGCCGAACATAGTGACATGTTCCGAGCGTATAACGAGGAAGTTCAATTGAATGTGATTTGTGAATTACGAACAGAACACTTCCTGGATTCCGAGCATGCGTGTTTGTACTTCCAACTTTTGGTTGGTCAACTTCTGTACACATGAGCCAAGAATCAGCCAACGTCTTGTTGACTGACACAGGTTTTCTAGTCTCGTCGTGCAACTTCTGTTGGATAACGATTGGAAATCGGCTGTAGAATCATACACACGATCAGATTATCGGTCAACAGGCTGTTGGACGACCGTTATTGACCAACAATCGGAGAGTGTGAACGGGCTTTTAGAGAGCCCTTTCATGCTGGGGCAGCTGATCCATTAGCGGTAAAGCACCGCTAGTTTTAGCGCCGCTTTATCGCTGTTTAAGCAGCGCTTTTCGGCCAATAGCGGACGCTTTTAACCCCCAAGAAGGGGTTGAGAAGGGGTTATAAGTGCTGTGTTGTGGCGCTTCCAAAGTGATTTTCAGGCACTTCGGAATCGCTGCCCATTCATTCCAATGGGCAGGGGTGGTGTAGGAGCGCTGTATATACCACTCCCACACCGCCCCAAAGATGCTGCTTGCAGGACTTTTTTTCCCGTCCTGCAAGTGCACCGCCCCAGTGTGAAAGCACTTGTGCTTTCACACTGGGTTGCCATGGGAGACAATTATCAGGTGCTTTACAGACTCTATTTGTAGTGCAAAACGCCTGAAACCTACCTCAGTGTGAAAGGGGTCTTAGGCCTACACTTGCTGAGTCACATTTTTACAATCCCCCCCAATTACTCCTCCTTAAGCTCGGGGGGGGGCACTACATTTACAACTGCCCCGCACAATGCACACAGTTGCAACATGGTGGTGCAGGTTGTTAGAGACTAAAGCAGGTGATGAGGAGACAACATAACACTTCCTCATCATCTGTGAAACGTCCTCAGAAGCGTGATCATCCACAGATAACTCTTCAGAGGGCATCGTAAGCGTAAACAAGCCCTTACTTCATTAAAGGAGCTACTTTTGTTTTCATCCTAGTTCATAACCACTCAACTCAGCATGTCAGTTGTGGCCTATTTTAAGACAAACTCTAATGACGTGATGATAACGTAAACCGCAAATGTTATTTTAGGAAGCCATTCTAGCTCCAAATACAGCATTTAGCAGAGTGTAGGAAGGAAGAACTGAAAGCTCTATTTCCTTTACTTCTAGAGGAAGCACTCACTGAAGCAGAATATGTTGCAGGTGCATTCTACTTTCTCGTCTTTTTCTGGATTGTAAATTGGCTGTACAGCTGAAAGTGCAACATTTGTTTAAGCAGTTCTGAAAACAAAAGAGACAAATAGTCTCCTTCACATGATTTGCTACAAGGACCTCATAATCCATCTGAAATGACACGGGCGCAATGCTCTCCTAATCCGATACAAGACATTAAAGCTGGCACGATGAAGGCACCTTATGTTGTACATTATCTCAAGCACACCACGTAAATAATGCTAATCAAAGCACTTAGTGAAAACAGAACGGGATCTAACTTTATTTGATCTGAATAAGGGATAATCGTTTGCTAACAAAAGGAATCTTGTATTGACATATTACTTAGCTAAAAAAAACATAATTTGAATGTTACCTTTTTAAAAATTAGAACATAAAAAGAGCCATTAAGCAATTTCTACAGAAAGTTTCTGAGAAAGGTGCTCCTAAATATAAGCATGCTTCCCTACGATTCAACATAAAAACAGAATCCCATACTTCTCTTTTGAATGCATGGATTTTTAAATTGGACCCCCCTCCCTCTTGAAATTCTGAATACATATTTAAAGTAATATTAAAGGCTTATTTAAAAAGAAGAACAAATAAACCTGGTAATGTGTAATGGTGTTGCACAGAGCAGTCTCAATTCTCCTCTTCTAGGGTCCCTTGCCGACGCTCCTGGCCTCTCCCCCTTGCCAAATGCCTTCATAGTGTACATGGCATGTCTCGGCCCTGTCCCCCCTCCCTCCTCAGTGGCTGTTATTGACAGCAGCTGTTGTGTCTCAGCCAATGAGGACTGAGAGACTTTTTGTGCACTTTGCTGGATCAAGATGAGGCTCAGATAGGTATTAGGGGGAGATGATGCAAACAGGTTTTTTTTACCTCCATGCATAGAATGCATGAATGTAAAAAACCTTCAGCTTTTACAACCACTTTAAATTACACTCAGTCCAAAATTTTAACTTACTTGTGCCTTGTTCAGTTTTTCAATATGCTTTGCATCATTTATTCCATTGTTTTATCCTCCTGCTAACTGCATAAAAATACATAGATACATGCAAAAAATGCATCATCATATGCCAGAATCTTTTCTATGCTCCCTATGCCAGCCCACCAATGACGTGTGCACAAAATCTCATTCATGCGCATTAATCCTTGCCCACCCGTGTGTTTATATATTGTGATGCTAGTGAAAGAAAAGCAAAGTCAAAGTATGAGATTTCACAAGATTTAACTTTGCAATGAGATCTCCTGGGAAGGCAGCAATGATATCCGATGAAGCTAGGGCTATGTCACCACTGCCTAGAAGAACCCATAGTCTTAAAGGTTAAGTTCACTTTTAGGAACTTGTTATACCCATATTTAGGGTGTAACGTGTCCCTAAGCACCCTCTGGAGTAATCCTTCCAATGTTATATTTGGGATGTCTATAGATACCTTGAGATCTTAGCAGATGCTCTTCCTGCTCATTCTTACTGGAGAAATCTTTTAGCCGGGTTGGATTGCTTAGCCTAGTTACAATTGCTTCATCTAGTAAGGCTAGCTTTGGGTTACACGATGACTGCTTAGACATGACTACTCAAAAGATAAATTAGATCAGATTCAGTCAGACTACCACAATAATAATAATTACATCTTGTTAATTATTCATCTTGTTTAATAACATAATGTTACAAATGTGTACTTCATGTTCAACAAACAGGAATGTATACATACACACCTAGAGAAATCTTAATCTAAGAATTGAAAAAAAAATATTCTCCTCCTTTTCCTCCTAAGGTCCAAAAGAAAATGATGTACATATGCTGAGGTCTGACGGTACCTGCAGATTTCCAAATTATAGTCCAACCCTGTGTAACAATTTCCATAAGGCTGCTATGGGGCCTAGGGCCAGCCATAGACTGGACAAATCACTTGATTTCCCCATCAACATAGTCAGTGTTGATGGAGGAATCCCTCACGTGGAGCCATTGTGTTCTCCCAGCAGGAGAAGCCATCCCTGCCGGGAGAACACAGTGATTATTGCTAGCAGCTATAACAGTCTTCTCTGACATCATCTGTCCACAGCAATGGTTGATGGTGTACTGGCTATGCTGACAGCTGTCTTGCTAGCTAGGATCAAAGACAGTAGGGAAGTCGCCACAAGGCCTATCAAAATATTGCTATGCATTCCACTCAGACAGAGCGGAATGCTTCACTCGTATGTGGCATCCATAGGTTGAAAGGAAAATGTATAATCTTTGAAATGTTACTTGTTTCTCCTCTGTTTCGCACCACCCCACCCTCTACTCTAATGCAAACACGAATGGAACATGGCCATCATCTGACCGATACCGACTCTATCTCCCATTCGATAAGACTATTCAAGGTCGACAATTTCCCTCCGTACCAACTGTGAGGTATTTAACTATCTATCTGCAATGTATCTATGTAATCTGAAATGTTAAACCTTATTTTATTCAGTGTCTGTGTTTTTAATACACTGACCTTTCTAGCAGCCCGGAGAGCAATACCAGCTGAAGCAGGAAGAAGAAAAAAAAGGTCAGTATATTAAAAAATACATATACTGCACTTTTGCAATGGGCATATTAGCACCTATAAAAGGGTAAACAACTATAAGCCTGCTTTCACACTGATCCGTGGGTGCACCACAGTGCACCTGTGGGTTAGCTGCACTAAGCCATAGTCTTCTATTATATCCTGTGGGTTTGGTGCACTTTCTGAAAGCGCACCACACCCACAAGATATAATAGAAGTCTATGGCGAAGTGCAGCAAAGCCACAGGTGCACTGCCCTGTACCCACAGTGCAGGTAAACCACAGCACATCAGTGTGAAATCATCCTTATAGGACAGTAAGGGCTCACTTACATTTGCAGTTTGGGTGTGTGGTAAAAACACGTCTCAACTACGTCCCCCAAACCACTGGTGTAGCATCAAGGAATGCAATAGCAACCCGTCCCATACTCCAGGAGGCTCCTGCAGCTTCCCTGTCACTTTCTGTTTTACATTTGGACAGGAAGGGCTGCATATACAAAAACCAATCCTTTCCATTTACCTCCTACAACAGCTGAAAGCTGGCTTCGCCTCCTCTGCCTCCTGCTGGCGTTCTGTGACCGGTTACTAAATCACTTAAGTGGCCTTCGCTCTTCAAAAGGTTGAGGCGTAAACAGTTAAGCAAGAAGTAATGGCTGTAAATGCAATCAACAAATATGGCTGCCTCAATCTACATCTATAATGACAAGTTATACCTAGAAACAAGGCTTTTAAAATATTAGCATATATTGATAAGATTACTTACGTCAAGCTAATCTATTTTTAATGTTGAGCTAAAAATTCTTTATAAGGCTTTTTAGTGGGTTCATATATTTGTTCAGTTAACTGACATCAGCTGTACATAATCACTTGCTGTATTTCAAGCTGTGAACACAAACCTATTTTCCTGCAACAAGATAAATTACATTTGGGCTTCGCTGAGTAATAAATCTAAATGCTGCTTTGATTTAATAGAGGAGATCATATTCTTGTTAGAAAAGTTTCACTTATTTTTGACATTCTGATTAGGAAATATATGATAAAAATGCAATGAAAATAGTCTTTAAATTACCAAGAGAACTCACATTAAATCTTGCATAGTTATCATTAAGTGATGACATTTTAAAAGCCTCTTCTTTCCAGGTTATATAATCTGTAGCAGAGATTCACTGGCATTTTGTGGAAAAAAATCTATTGTAACAGAAATGAACCAGAAATGCTATAATTAAAAAAGTCACTAACACATGTTTCACTGGATGCTATAATTAATAAAATACAGGGTTTTGCCTATGGTAACAGATGACATTTTGTTTTAATTAACAGTGCAATATGAAAATAACAATATGTATAAAGTAGAGCAACCAGTTGAAAATTGGCATTATAAATGATATGGAGCAAATTGGATAATATTTTTCTTTTCTCTTTCTCTGATATTTTAACGTATTTATATATTTTTTTGTTGATTGAATTAGATGGACTTGTGTGTTTCTGAAACCTAATTGTACAACTGTATTGTTATAGTCACTCCATGCCATAGTGTTTTGCACCATTTTATTCAACACAGTCATGTGGCTAAAAAAAAATAAGAACTTTGGAACCACAGAGATTGCTTTTTTTTTTAACACTGATTTGAAATCAATAATAGATATTTTGGGCCAGATTTATACCTTTTGCCCCTTAGAACAACCTTTTTGCCATCACTGTCACACAGTTCTACCCATATTGACTGGCTATCCTTAGTAGCAAATAATATCAGATGTTGTAACCACACAAGGAACACTAAAGGCCCGTACACACAATGCAAAATTCGGATGGGAATTGTAGTTTGACAGCCTGTCGTCCGAAATTCTTACCGTTAGGATGCTCCTTTCGACAGCCAATTTGCTGGATGTGCAGACTAGTAAATTTTTGTCTGTCGACAATGCCACATCCGATTTTCAGATGGTGTGTACAGAAATCCACACACAAAAGTCTAAAGTACAAACATGCATGTTAAGAATCCAGGAACGAACCAGAAGTGTTTGGTCGTGTAAACTGGCAATCGTAATTCACAATTAACATTTGTGAAGCGGCAATTGAAAATACAAAATGTTGCGCACATGATCATCTATTTAATAGCAAAATTAGCGGAAGCGGCCCAAAGGGTAACGCACCAAAAATGAACTTCCTCTTTATATGCTCATAGTACGTCACTACGTTCGCCTTTGTCAAACGACAATTTTCGTATACTCAGTACGCTTTACAAAATCATGGACACATGCTTTTGACAAAAATCAGAAGCACAGTCGTACGACATTTGAACTGTGTGTACGAGGCTTAAGGCTGGGTTCACACTGCAGCATGGAGCGGCTCACAGCAGGGGTCCGGTGCGTCCCCATTCACCATTTCAGGTCCGACTTCAGCCTAAATTTTGGGCTGAAGTCGGACCTGAAACAGACCAGAAGATGTGCATGACTCCTGTGCAATTCGCATCGGAGCCGCTCCAAAGATGTGTGAACTGGCTCCCTTGGCAGCCGGTCACAATCTCCTGACATGCAAATTGGATACAGGGAAACCTATCTGGTGGCAGGGGTGCACTCACACTGGCATTTTTAGCTGTGCCCCGGCATGGTTCACCTCCTTGGTTTGACTTGATAGTGTAGTGTGAGTGCTGCAAATCATGTCCAGGAATGCTTAAGCTTTCTTTCCCACTTGGGAGAGTGGTCTTGGGCATGGTTCACTGGTGGCCCGGTACAGTTTGCTTCAGTGTGAGTGAAAACCAGCACAATGGTCATGAATTACTGCTTGCAATAGGGTTCTTTAAATGGATACAAGCCGAAGCCGTAATCTCCAACAAGTTCTTTGATTTTGTAAAGCAACAAATAAAACCATCAAGAGCCAAGAGTGCAGCTCACAGCATAGCTTCCATTTCACATCCTGGGAAGAGCATTTGTATAAACTGTAAATAAGGCTGTTGGCACTATATAAATCCTGTATAATAATAATAAGGCACCTTTCACACAGCTATTCTGATCAGGTCCACCTGTTAGTTTTTCTGGTGGATTTGATTGCAAGGTCCATACATACTTATAGACCGGTGAGTGTAAGCAGATTTGTGTCCATTTCAGTTTGGAAAAAAAAATGGAAAAAGGACTGCATTTCCATTTTTGCAGACCAGACTACAGGCGGTCTGATGTAAACAGACAACAGATTCCGTTTAAACCCAGCCGCTCACCGAGCTAACATGTGTCTGCCAACCAGAATCTGCTCACAGAATCCCTGCTGAGAGGATCGGCGTTCGTTCTGGTTGAAAGGGGCTCAAAACAACATAAAGCATGAACTTATAATAGAACACACTAAAGTGCCCGTGAGCTTATAGCAGTAGGAGGAATGCCAGGTAAGTACGGCATTGACCTGGTGAGCTAAAAGCGGTTCTGTAGGTCCATACGTCATATGGATCTGGCAGAGAAAGGGTTAAAGAGCACCTGTGCTTTGCTCATGAAACATCCCCTTTGCTATTGATCCTTTGCTATTTCATTTAGCCAACAGGAGCAAAGAACAACAGCTCCCTGTAAGTTCCAAGTCACTACTGCCAAAGCTTGCCAAGGGCTGAACTTTAACCCAATCACCAAGCATCAGTCATATACTTCTACATACACAACAGTACTATTTTCTTCAGTCTTAGTGCAAAAGAAAATGTGACTATATGCTGCCAAGGACCAGGACAAAAAAGTAATCTGTTGCTTTATCCTAAATTGGCAAAGCACAGGATTGCTTATGGGGATTTTTTTCAATTGGTAAAACAAAAGTTACCACAGACCAGTATTCTTTTTCCCAAATGAGAAGGAAGTCCTGAAATAGACTAGGTAGAAATATCTCCAATATATGATTGAATTTGCTATCTTATTTACATGGTACATCATTTTGTATGTTGACATTTTAAAAAATGCCAAACAAACAATACATTTTAATGAAAGGTGTCTTCTTGTGTTGGTGTTTCTTGTAGCTCATCATTACCACTTCATATACAGTTGTTATAATGGGTGGGTGTGAAAAATCTCATACATTGCTACTAGGTCTATAATTATTTTAGTTTAAAAAAAAAAATCACAGCTATCCCAAGTGTAGCGAGCTCTAATGAAAACTCTTGGCAATCCGTCAACCACACTTTAGCGCCTTAATGTTATTCTGCTAATAAAAGTGTGGAGGTAATAGGAGTAAGATGAGACACTTAAAATTATGTGTGCAATTAGGCTATAACAGCTTACATCCTGAAAAAGAACACTTATTGGGTACTTGTGAAATTAGCTGTTTTTTCCCTTAAACGCCACATGAAATAACAGACTCACACTTCTAAAAGCAATTTGCTCAATATTTTAGGGCCCAAGTACTGGACAAGGAACATTGGCTTGACTAACATGTTAACAGTATTGTATCTCACAGAGAAAAAACAAATTCTTGGAGAGATAACATAATGCTGGGATAGTAAAACCTTGCACATGATTTCCAGCCTTTCAACATTTTCATCTATTTATTTTTTTCATCCTAACAATTTATTTATGCTGCTGTACTGTAAATGTAATTTGTGCATTGAGCTAAGACAGGGTACATATGCTTCACAGCATATACAAAGCAAATAAATAAATGAAGGCAGCCTCTGCCTGCTTGATAATGTAGGCACCATCCAATAACTACTTGTCTACTGGAGCAAGTTTTCATTTTTTTTTGCTCAAATGATAAAACCTGCATTTTGTGCTAGAAATGACTGTATACCCACAAGCAATTATATGTTTTCTGAAAACAGACACACTGGAGAATAAAATAGTGGCAGTTGCAATTTATGCTGCATGATATTTGCATAGTTATTTATCAAACACATATTTTAGGAAAAATACACTAAAATGAATTGAAGTGCAAACACAATATTAAACCCATTTTTTGGTAAGATCTAAAATATTGGGTGCCAAGCCTTAAAACTACGTGTGCATGTGAAATCCCAAAAAACAATGGTACCCAAAAGTATTCCTTGAACTCTGATGGTCAATGCAATAACATCATTGATGTTTACATACACCTGTGCACCCTCTGCTGCATGTTTGCATTAGGGTGTGTACAGGAGTGATGGGGGTGCTTTTAAACTTTTTAAAACAATTTTAGTATAATTAGTTTTGTTAAACTTTTTTCCCTTTAATTTAAGTATATTGCTATCACAAGAGGGCTAACAAGTCCACTATGTGATAGCAAGGGAGGTGACGGGTCTTCTTTATGTAGACATCAAGGGTCTATTAGACCTCCAAGGTCTCCCCTGCAGTCTATCAAGGAAGACTGACTCAATTATCTGCTTCCCTGGCAACAATAGCCAGAGAATGACAGCTCTGAACCTGGACATGATGTAATACATGTCACTTCCTAGTTTATTCATCATGGAGGGAATGGGGAATAGGAGAGTCAGGGAACTGACACCTTATAAAATCCACACACCTTAAATACCAGGACATTTATAAATGTACCTTGGTAGACAAAGAGTTCAACACCAGGGATTATAATAGAGAAAAAATGGCCAGGCCTCATTCTGATCACTGTGTAGTATGCCCCTCCCTACGGGCTATAAATTGTAATGGGGTTAATAGGGTGGTAAAAGCATAAAGATGCAAAAAACATAATCGCTTTTTCATTCACCATAGTGTCATATTTTACATAGCCATGCTATCTGCTGCCTACCTAGTTACATAGGGTACCATAATCTGGGGGCAAAGCAGAAGCCTAAACATAACGGGTACGATGCTTGTGGTTGCGTACAGCTTGTAGTGCTGCTCAAAGCCGGCGGACAAGAGTATGGGAGCAGACATCTGATCACTGATTCATAAGTGTTGATATACCAAAGTAAGATGTTGTTCATACCAACCCGGTGCTCTAGGAATGTATGTAACAATGTGCGGCCTCAGCCAGTGCTACTCCAGCCACGCACCCTGAGGCAATTCGCCCCACCAACCTTGATTACTCTGATAAAGCCCCGGTGGGCAGAGAGAAACACCTCAGGGGCGTGGCCAGAACAGCGCTGGTAGAGGCCGCACATTGTTACATACATTCCTAGAGCACCAGGCTGGTTTGAGCAATGTCTTACTTGGTATGATGCTTGTGTATATCTTTTAACATTTTAGCATTATCGCAAGGAACTGCAGTATGTTAACATTGGAATGCAAAACCCGCTTAGAAGGGAAAATGCACCAGTCAATACATTCTGAATGATCCCACTCTCAACATTTTATGTCAGCATCTCAAACTGGTGTCAAACAACGCCATCAACAAGTCAATAACCAGGTTCAAAATAGATAAGTGTAGTTTTCACATATATAACCAAAAGGTTTCTAGCAAATAAACTTTGAGGCAGATACCTCTGTAGTGATCATTTGAGTAGTAGGGAAAATGGTGTGTTGTGGGCGGAGGGGATTGGGGGAACATTTTTCACCATGGAAAGTAAGTCCTGAGATGCCAAAATGTATCTTCCCACAGCGTGTTTTGGAGATGGGGTATAATGAAGGGAATAGATGCAGCCCCCTAATGCTTGTAAACATTATTCAGTAGTGAAAGGATTTTGAGCAAATCACTGCAACATAAATAAAACATTAAATATCAAATTGTGAAGTGGGAAAGGAATGCCCAGTGGGTAGTTTTAACTGTACCATAATGAATGTGCATTTGTTCTTTAATGGTTCACTGCTCATCTAGAACAGACTGCAGACCTCCCCCTGGCAGGTGAGCAGTCCAACATGTCAAAAGGTATGCAATGTTGAGTCATAGAGTGGGTGTGCTGCTGAATAGTATTCACCCATGTATGCCCTTGCTTCTTGTGGACTAGGTTGCTGCCTTGTTTAATCAACCTTGCTTACTAAAGCCCCGTGCACACGGTGCGACAGTCGTACAACCGGACGTCCAAAATGGTATGTTGGCTGTTGTGTCTCACCTACTGACGTGCACTAAGTGATCGTACAACCAAGCCTAATGTAGTGATGTGCTAGAGGAAGCTCAGGTGCATGTGATTTGTGAATTAGGAACGTAGGTTTACACGAACAGACACTTCCAGGCATTCCTGACTTCTGAGCATGCGTGTTTTGCATGTACAACTTTGTTGGCCCCACTTCTCTGTACATACCATACAACCGCTTGTTGTATAACAAAAGTTTTCTAGTCTGCTCATCCAACTTCTGTTCTACAACCGTCGCACATCGGCTGTTGTAATCACGCTTACTAACGGTCGAATGATCATACTACAAGCTGTTGTATGACCGTTGTACCTTGTGTACGGGTCTTTAGTGACAAATTTACTTGAGTTATTTGGCCCCTTTCACACGAGCGGAGCCCGCCCAGCGGGGATCCATCCGTTTATTATCCCCGCTGAGCCAGCGGATGACAGGACAGTCTCTGCACAGAGGTCCTGTCACAGCTCCATTCTTCTCCATGGGGGATCGGATGAACACAGACTGTCTGTCCGTGTTCATCCGATCCGATCCACCAGGCGGATGGAAAATAGGGTTTCCATCCATCTGTTTTTGGCAGATCGGAGCGGATTGGATGTCAGCGGACATGTCACCGCTGACATCCGTCACTCCATAGAGGACAATGGAGCATCCGTTCGGGTCCGCCTGAAAAAACTGACAGGCGGACCTGAATGATGCGTGCATCTGAAAGAGCAATGCTGTCAATCCAGAAAACAGTGGGCAGCACTATGTGTGGTAGGGTTGCCACATCATCCCTTTAATCCAGGACACATATGAATTACACAGGTTCTGAGGCTAATTTAATGCAGACAAGGCACCAAGTGAGTTTAATTATCACCTTAATCAGCCACAGAACCTGTGCAATTGATATGTGTCCTGGATTAAAGGGATGATGTGGCAACCCTAATGTGTGGTCAGGTGCTGATTGACAAGCTACAGGCAGTAACAAGGCTCATAGCCACACCCACTGCAATATGATGTCATCCCAGTATATAGCAAGCAGGCACAGCCTACATGTGGGTGTGAATTCTGCTCTGAATTCAGAAGCAGTGCACCATTGTTACATCATAACTGCATTAAAGTGGTAGTAAACCCACATTTTCATCTTTTACCTACAGGTAAGCCTGTAATATGGCTTACCTGTAGGTACTGTGCATATCTCCTAAACTCACTCACTCATGTAGCCGGAGGACACAAACCTGGAAGGAAGACCAGGTGAAGATGGAAGCCTTCTCAGCAATGATGGAGGGCTTTGCTTTAAGGTAAGTCTCACATATTGTGTGATGCATACTAGCACAATATGACATTGTCTTGCAGGGGATTTTTTTTATTTTACTATGGCTTTAAACTGATTGTACAGTAAATGTTCACCTTGTAAAACAACTCATTCAGTTTAAAACCGAAATGCAAGGCAAAACAATTGCATATAGATGTAAAAAAACATTATACATACCTTTCCCCCCATTTTTTGATTACATTCCCTTTGTTCTCAGCTACATAAGAGCTGGGGAGCAGAAACAGCAGTACACTGATCTGAATGGCTGTGCAATGGAGGGTATCAGGACTAGTCTGGTCCTTGGAGGAGGACAGCCTGAGTTCCCAGCCCTGCTAGAGAACTGACCACAATGTGCTGTCATGCCTAACGTGGTCAGTTTTAATAGGAAAGTGGAGAGACTAGCCAGATCACTAGGTATTTCACACAAAGGAAGCAATACAAAGAGAACAGGATACTTTTTCATACAAGTACATTGTACAGCAGGCACATATCAAGAATAGGAAATGCTGTTTTTACATATTCTTTAAATGGACTTCACTAGCAAAATCAACAGGTATTTGTGGGATGTTGCAGAGGCACTAAGAGAAAAATAAATACAGATGCACGTATAATTATAGTTTTTAGGCCATAGATTTATTTTAAAGCTAAACTCTAGGTATATAAACAAAAAAATTGTATAAAAAATATGCATAAATAAAATATCTTGGCACATTAGTGTACAGCCTAGTACACACGGTGCGACGGTCGTACGACAGAACGGCCCAAATAGTATGTTGGCTCATGTATCTCGCGTACTGACATAAGTGATCGTATGACCAAGCTGAACGTAGTGAAGTGTTACGAGTGTATAAAGAGGAAGTTCAGGTGCATGTAATTTGTGAATTAGGAACGAACGGACACTTCCAGCCGTTCCTGACTTCTGAGCATGCGTGTTTTGCACTGTACAACTTGTTGGAACAACTTCTCTGTACACACGGTACAACGGTCGTACGACCGCTTGTTGCTACAACCAAAGTTTTCTAGTTTGCTCATTCAACTCCTGTTGTACGACCATCGGCTGTTCTAATTGCGTGTACTTACGATCGGATGAATGCACAACGAGCAGTCGTACAACTGTTTTCATACGACTGTTGCACCATGTGTGCGAGGCTTAAGTTTATACTTTTGTCCATGTATCAGTTTCCTGACCAGTGGCGTAACTAAAACCTTTAGGGCCCCAATGCAAGAAACCATGAAGGGCCTCCCTTCCCTCGGATCCTGGTCGCATGTGCAACCTTTGTGACCCTGTCAGTCATTTTTATTTTTATCTTATTTTTTTATGTTTTATAATTTTTTAGGAACCCCCTCTGAGGGGCTTTGGTGAGACATGAGGTGTCTAAAGAGACCTCTGATGATTCACCTTAGAGACAGAAGATTGAGGACACAATCCTCAATCTCCAACTCTGCAGCCTTAGCTCTGTACAGAGCTTCCTGTTCATTCACAAATTGAAGCATAATAAACACAGTTTACTATGCCACAGTTATGAATGGACAGAGTCAGTGATTGGTACGCTTCCCCACTCTCCACTCTGACAGATCCCTGGCAGCAGCCATTGGCAGAGGGGAGGGGGGACCCGGCAGAGCTGTGGGAGGCGAAGGGGGTCCAGGAAAGAGTACAGGGGTGGCTGCATATAGAGGAATCAATCTCTCCATGTTCCTCCTGCAGCCTCTGAATGCCCACTTCTCCACCTCCCACAGGCATTCAGCGGCTGCAGGAAGAACATGCTCCGGACTAGGGAAAACCCCTGTAGGTATGCCCCTGCTCCAGACTAGGGAAAACCCCTGTAGGTAAGCCCCTGCTTCAGACTAGGGAAAACCCCTGTAGGTACGCCCCTGCTCCGGACTAGGGAAAACCCCTGTAGGTAAGCCCCTGCTCCGGACTAGGGAAAACCCCTGTAGGTACGCCCCTGCTCTGGACTAGGGAAAACCCGTGTAGATACGCCCCTGCTCTGGACTAGGGAAAACCCCTGTAGGTATGCCCCTGCTCTGGACTAGGGAAAACCCCTGTAGGTACGCCCCTGCTCTGGAATAGGGAAAACCCCTGTAGGTACGCCCCTGCTCTGGACTAGGGAAAACCCCTGTAGGTACGCCCCTGCTCTGGACTAGGGAAAACCCCTGTAGGTACGCCCCTGCTCTGGACTAGGGAAAACTCCTGTGCGTACGCCCCTGAACTGGACTAGGGAAAAAAGGTAAAAGAAGAAGAACTGGGATGTACACTCATGTGCTCACAGGTCAGAGTAGACAGAGCAGACTGAGCAGAGGAATTACCTAATTACTGTGCTAATACTCCTTCTATATCCAATTGAACTTGGGTGTTTTCTTGACCAAGCAGTATTGCTGATATAGTGGAGGTCAGGGATCAGATCTTGCCGTCTAGCAAGGTTCCTGTATCGGAAGACTGGATGCACAAGATTAGAAATCCTTTTGCAGGTAAACCATTTCCCATATATGTCATTCAACTGTGTATCCCGATGCCTAAATAAAGTTCAGCTTTAAGTCTTTTGTATTCTATTAAATCTCTATCTCTACCTGCCAGTGTGACCTCTGCACCAACCAGTGGTAAATGTCATGTGAGGTTGGACATTTTATCTTTCTATTTTATTTCTGAGTTCTGTTATTAATGAGAAAAAAAATGAAGTTTAAAAATGACTTGTCTTTGATTCTGTCTTGTGACAAGCTACTGTGCACTTGTTTCACCCTTGTGCTAGTGGATGTGGATATAATACAGTTCTCCTGAGTTCAGATATGATGAGATGCATTTTCTTCTGAACATTCCATAGACCTCAGAGGTCAGCTTTATTCCACATCTCCAAGAACAAGAGTATGAAATGACTTCTCGCTCCAAAGCTGCCTCAGGCTACAGCTTGAAAGGAAGCACGGTGTATAGGAGGAAAGCAATGGCAGACAGATATCGCATTCACTTTTACAACTGTGTATCCCTTGTTCAGATTTGCGTTGTAAGCATTTTGTTGGCCTCTAAATATGAGGAGGAACTAGCCCATGTGATGTTGCTTGGGAGACAATGCGGTTTTCACTGATTTGCTCTGATATTTTTCCTCTTAAATATTAATGATATTGATAAGACTGGATACATTGCAAAAAAAACCCCACAAAAAATGCCCTTAAATGTCATGCTGTCAGCTCGCTTGTTTCCAGGAATGACAAAATGTGATATTTTGTTTTCCCATTCAGTCTTCTACTGAATCCGATCTAAAATGTCTTATTTCTAGGTCACTAGCATAACATGTGCTGGGAATGCTCCCTGGATGCCCTACTGACAAAATATTGTTACATAATTGTGCGGGCTGGCATCAGGAACTGACAACTATCTAGGACATGGTCATGCTTTTATGGTCAGGTCACAATCTAACCATTGCACACAATGCTACTCTAATCAGAAGTAAATCCTCCCTATGATTAATTATAGCAGTAGGTACCCCCCTGGTACATTGGGGGGACTTTTTAGGCAACAAAGGAGAGTATCTAGTAAAATATATTGTTTTATTTTTTTTACTTCAGCCTGGACTCTGTGCATCCTCTGCAATCGCAGATTGCTGGGTCCCCTTTGGCCACGGGTCTCCACGGCCTTTGATCTTGTGGATGGTGTGTCCTGGTAAGTGCACTCACCTATGAAGCCTATGCAGAGGGAATGGTCTTAAATCATGCATCAATGATATTAAGTTAAATTTGTTTAATTATTTTAATATTATGTTCTAATTATATATATATGTATATTTTCATTTAAGAGCATGTGATTGGTGGGTGTTAACTCAGTCCCCTGAGGAAGCCTGTGAAAGGCGAAACATGTCGGGATTTCTTTGACCCACTTTCTGCACCTCCACTGGGGTAACCCCCCTCCATGACATTACATGTTTTTAATGTGTTGTATAAGACAATTTTCTGTGTCGTGTCTATTTTATACAATATGTATTAATAAAATTTGATACATTTTACAAAGCCTCTGATCTTTGTCACTCTGCACCGTATAATCCCATTTGGGAACCTCCTTACCCATTAATATTGTTTTATTAGTACAAAATATAAAATGATGCATACATCGCCAAATGAAATACAATGCATGGGGTGCTGATAGGTCGGTTGGTTTGTGGTAATTTCCATGTACGCCCAACACGTTTCAGGAAATTAGAAATCACTTCTTCAGGGGAATATGATACATAGAATGATTTCTATTCAGCAAAATGACGATCGAGATCATGAAACCGATAATAACACATCAAGTCAGAGGCTGCCACACTCAAGGAAAGAGATCCCTATTTGTCTCCCCGAAAGTAAAGTGGTGAGGAGAATGCCCAAGGCCCTCCGAGCTCTACACAAGGACCCCCAGAAAAATAGGCCCAGATCACAGTAGCGCATTGGGTGTCCCCAGATGAATAGCAATATAGTGTCTAGGGGAGGTTTTCCTTTTCCAGCTGGGAGGTGTGTGTCCCTACATCTGGAAGATTGCTTGCAGTAGGAGAGCTCTGGAAAACTGATTGCAGCGAAGGAACACCCTCCCTTCACACAGCACCCAGGAAAAGACTGTCAATCAGCTAGAGGTCCCTCCCCTGTCACCTTTTTACTCTTGGTGTAAGGAAAACTTGTCAGAAGTGACTCTTGCAGATAACAGAGGTATGAAGCAGCAGACAAAAATCACACTTAGTGCTCTTAATTGAGATAATTATACTCTATAGAGGGATATGCTTTGTTCATATTTCATGTCTGAGGTTTACAACCACTTTAATGTTTCAGGGAACCCCTGCTAATAATCACTATACCTACAACTCACTGTACATTAGTATGATGGTCATTGGAAAGAATGATCCTTACACTTGTGGTCATTGGGAGGAATCCCCCCATACAGATAGATAAAAAAGATAATTGAAGTGATTGTAAAGCTTTAATTTTTTTATAAAAAATAATAAACACGTCATATTTATTTGCACAGAACAGCCCCAATCCTCTTCCTCTGGGGTGCTCCCCCAGCGCTCCTGGCTCTTCCTTGTGGGTGAGTGTCCCCGGCTATAGACACAGAGTGTGCCTCGGGCTTGGCCCCCACTCCCTTGTCACAGAATTTGATAGCTATTAATCCCCTCTGTCAAAGGTAAATGGTTTGTCTCATTCATGTAAACTGATACATTCTGCTGGAAAGCTTGTGCTTTTGAAAAACAACAGACTTACTAGATGGATCACCAGATGAAAATAGAAGACAGAAAGCCTAAAAAAGAAAATGAATGTAGGCATCACATCTAAGAATGGGTAAGCTGAAATAGAATAAATGTTTGCTTTTAGGTTTAATAGCTCTTTATTACTGCTTTAAACCCCTTATGCAGCTGAGAACAGAGGACATGTGATCACTTATAAAAAAAATGTATTTATAATTGTTTTTATTTATACAACCTATAAACAAAAATGCTTTGCCTTATATTTCTATTTTAAACTGAACGGTTGTTTCAGAAGTTAAGGGTTTACATATAGTGTATCTTAATTTAACCACTTCCTTACTGGGCACTTAAACCCCCCTCCTGCCCGGATCAATTTTCAGTGCTGTCGCTCTTTGAATGACAATTGCGCGGTCGTGCGACGTTGTACCCAAACAAAATTTGCGTCCTTTTTTTCCCACAAATAGAGCTTTCTTTTGGTGGTATTTGATCACCTCTGCGTCATTTCTGATCACCGCTATAAACAAAAAAAGAGCGACAATTTTGAAAAAAAAAACAACATTTTTTACTTTTTGCTATAATAAATATCCAAAAATAAAAAAACAAATTTATTCATCAGTTTTGGCCGATATTTATTCTTCTACATATTTTTGGTAAAAAAAATCGCAATCGGCGTTTATTGATTGGGTTGCGCAAAAGTTATAGCGCCTACAAACTATGGACATTGATTTATGGCGTTTTTATTATTTTTTTTTTTTTACTGGTAATGGCGGCGATCTGTGATTTTTATCGGTACTGCGATATCGGGGCGGACATGTCAGACGTTTTTGACACTTTTTTGGGACTAATGACATTTATACAGCGATCAGAAATTTAAATGGCCACTGATTACTGTATAAATGTCATTGGCAGTGAAGGGGTTAACCTGCAGGGGCCAGTGAAGGGGTTAACTATGTTCCCTGGGTGTGTTCCAACTGTGGGGGGGCGGGGTTGACAGGGGCATGGCAGATCTAACTGACCCCAGTGACAGGGATCAGTAGATCTGGCATGCCCCCCCTCACAGAACGGTGAACCGCCGTGTTTACTTAGGCGGTTCCCTGTTCCTCCTCTCTGTAAGGAGATCGCAGGTCTCCGGCGGACATCGGGTCCGCCCGACCCACGGGCACGCTCCCGCAGCGTGCGGCGGCACGTGCGCGCGCCGCTCGTGCCCGCGGGAGCGCGCCCAGCACGAGCCAAATGGGAGGACATCTATAGACATCCTCCCCGCATTTTAGAGCCGCGCTGTAGCCGTCATTCGGCTATGGCGCGGATGGGAGGAGATTAAAAAGTATACAGTAGGTGTGTTTCCTATGTGTCACGATAAGGCCACCTGGGACTGTAAACTCAAGATCTAGTGGGCCAATGGAACAACTAAACAGGTGTACCCATGTACTGGTTGCAGGATCTAAGGAACCACCCAGTCTTCACCAGAGCCGCTGAGGGTATGCATGTTGCGTTGCAAGGCAGCCCCTAGGTTGTGGCTCTCTAGCACACCCGTACAGGCACATATAGTGCGCTGGAAGGACACGGGCTATGCACAGGAGACTAGGAACCAAGGAAACCTACTGCAGCAAACTAGAAAGGGATGCCAGCAATGGTGCAGAGAGAGAGACTCAGCAAGCTGGAATAGTCTGAGGGCAAACAACAAGAAACAATGCTGAGAAAGAAACACACAGCAACAGGAAATGAAGACATCCACAGACAAAAACCAAAGGGAATATAACTGCACAGCCAGAAAACACTGAGAACAAAGATAGGATCAAACAACACACAGAATATGACAAACACCACAGGAACAGAGAGGTCCGGCTTCCCCTGGAAGACACTAACACACAAGTGCAAAGACTTAATAATACCTAGGTTTATGGCGGACAGGGAGGAACACGAGTAACTCAGACAGGAGACAAAACCTGAAGGTGGATCGATGTGCACGGAGGCGTGCCAGTATGGGGTTGATTTATTAAAGGCAAATATACTTTGCACTGCAAGCGCACTTGGAAGTGCACATAGAAGTGCAGTCGCTGTAGATCTGAGGGGAAGATCTGAAATGAGGGGAAACTCTGCTGATTTTATCATCCAATCATGTACAAGCAAAAATGCTGTTTTTATTTTCCTTGCATGTTCACCTTGGATCCACAGCGACTGCATTTCCATGTGTACTTGCAGTGCACTTTCTGTGCAAAGTGGATTTGCCTTTAGTAAATAAACCATCAATGCTGACAAATTCTTGAATTGCAGAATGTAAAACAATATCATTAACTATGCCTGTAAAAAAACGATGCTTTTGATATGCATTTAAATTTTATATACTGTATAATGGTGTTGGTAGCCATAATGATAGCGGTTTAAAGTGAATGGGCTTACAGTATGATCGCCAAAAAAGACCAATATTATGGCTAGCAGCAGCAGTAATTGAGTCTGAGGCCTCGTACACACGGTGTGACGGTCATACGACCGAACGGCCCAAATCGTATGTTGGCTGTTGTATCTCGCGTACTGACGTGCTTTAAGCGATCGTACGACCAAGCCTAACGTATTGACGTGTTAGGAGCATATAAAGAGGAAGTTTAGGTGAATGTGATTTGTGAAATAGGAACGTAGGTTTACATGAACGGACACTTTCGGGCGTTTCTGACTCCTGAGCATGCGTGTTTTTGCACAGCACAACTTGTTGGACCAACTTCTCTGTACACACAGTACAACAGTTGTATGACCGCTTGTTGTACAACCAAAGTTTTCTAGTCTTCTTATCCAACTTTTATTGTACGACCGTCGCACGTCGGCTGTTCTAATCATGCGTACTAACGGACGGATGATCGTACAACAAGCGGCCGTGTGACTGTTTTCATATGACCATTGCACCATGTGTACGAGGCTTCAGAGCAGTGGTTCTCAACTCCTGTCCTCAGGACCCACCAACAGGCCAGATTTTAAGTATTACCTTGGGAAGATTCAGACTAGAATGCTGCAATCATTGAGCAGCAAATGATATCACCTGGGATGTATTTCAGTTATCCTGCAAACCTGGCCTGTTAGTGGGTCCCGAGGACAGGAGTTGAGAACCACTGCTTTAGAGGAAAAGCAGACAGGTTTCACACTACTCCTTTGCTGTGTCAGCATATTCCCCATGCCTTCGTCCCTGGTCCTCAGATTTATAATCACCACCTCTACTTCCACCATACATGGAGCGAGATGCAAAGGCAAAACTTGTTATGGCATAGGAATCCCAGTCCCACTCTTGTTTTTCCCAAATTAAAGCGGTAGTAAACCCATGCATTTAACAGGTTAAAAACCAGTCACATTTCCGTCACGTGTCGGAAATGTAACGCTCCCATTGGTTGTGCTCTAAACCAAACTGTCAAACCATCCAATGGTTGGTGTCATAGCTGATCACACGTGCAGCATCATGGCAGTTGTAGATTAAACAGAGGCCAAGATGGCAGCTTCCTTGGCTGAAAATGATAGGAGGGTGGGAGGATAGTAAAAGTCGGTTCCTTCGACGGTAGAACCGGAGACAAATTAGATGTTGACGGTACTACGAC
>BLSH010436776.1:595184-615483 GCA_018402905.1 Glandirana rugosa
TATCATTACACGTGTGTAAAAGATGACACAATCCTTGTGACCTTCAAAAAAGAAAACGTTACCACCAAACAAAATATATATAAAAGTGGCAACCCTTTTCATTTCAAAACACAATTCTAGAGAAATCATAAAATGGAATACCTTTTGATTATAACAAGTTTAGATCTTGACGAGGCCGGTGCAATGACGTCCTGAACGGCAAAAACGGTTTGATTCTTAACCGTTCTGAGGGAGAGGGGAAGGGGACCTAATTTACGGGTTTTATGTATTTTCGATACTCGACGATAAGAATATCGACCTTCCAACAATCCGATGAAAGTGTGACCTCGCACAAAACTTTACTTTTCCCAACGGTGAAAATATATATAAAACAAACCACCATTGCAAAAGAAAAAACTTCCAGTGTTCCTAACACAGTAGAAAATGTGTGCACATTACTATACAACTTTTTTCTCTTTGAGTCATAAAATGATGTTACCACACAGTATGGCAGCTGATAATGCTTCAAACAACACCTAGCACATTTAGCATGTGTTACCGCTCTTTAATGCATCAGGTCCTACTAGCTTGAGGAATTAAAAGCTTTCAGAGAACATTGTTGTATACTCATCAACAGAGCCTGTCAAAATATATTTACACAAATGGCTAAGACTGAACACAGATTTTAATAAAATGTTTCTCTCATACAGCTTACTGACTAACAACTTATCTATTTATTATTGCACATTTTAACACTTAATGCACCATTAAGGAAACATAATGGCATTTAACAGTTCCTGTCCACTTTAATGAGTTTTGTTAAAGGACATTTCACCTGAGTATCATTTCCATAAGCATACTATTTAATCTAAATGCTACCAATGAATGCAATTTTTATCTTTGAAACATGAACATAAAAGCTACCTTGGGTGAAATGGTTGCTCAATTAATGAACACACTCCTACATTCACTTTATGAAAAACTGAGCCACATGTCTATTTAAAGTGTTACTAAACCCACAACAGTAAAATCAGTGTGTATATACAGCATAGCACACTTGTTATACTCACTGTGGAATGCAAGCGGTTAAACCTCTGTATTGTGTAAAAAGGCTGTTTTATTCTGCATGCATAGATCTTCCCCTCCCTGCGCTGTCTATCTGGGGAAGGCCAGCTTAACACAGCCAGGGCAGCTGACCTGCACATGCTCAGTTGTGTCTTTTATGCTGGAGAGAATAGTCACTTGTTCTCAGAGCTAGCCAGATCACATGATATTGACATCACACATGTGGAGGCGTGTATACAGGCTGTAGTGGAAATCTCCTCCTACCTGAACACACAGCACTGGAGAAACTGAACAGTTTATTACTGACTGTGGTATACAGATCAGCCCAAAACGGTATATTGTGGCAGTATTTTAATGTAAAAAGAAGATTTATAAAATGTGGGCACTGTGGGGGTGCAGATGAACTATTTTCATATTACTGGGTATAGTAACACTTTAATAGTTCAATTTTCATGGGGACTTTAAAGAGTATGTTACCCCAACATTCCATATTCTTGATATGTGCCTGTTATACCATGTACTTGTGTTAAAAAAAGTATATTGTCTTTATTTCAGTGCTTCCTTTGTGTGAAATACCTGGTGATCGTGCCCTTCCACTGCTTTATCTATTTCAAACTGACCACGCTTAACATAAGAGCACATCCATCCCAGCATGGCCAGTTTTCTGGCTGTGCTGAGAGAACAGCCTGCCTGTCCTCCAATTATCAGACTTGTGCTGACACCCCCCCCCCCCTCGCACAGCCATTAACCATTCACTGGGAACATCAGTGTACTGCTGTTTCTCCACTCTCACCTCTCCAAGCCTCTCATTCAGTTGAGAACAGAGGGCATGTAATCACCAATAGAAAAAGAGATACATTTATTTATATATATTTTTATATCTATACACAAATGTTTTGCCTTGCATTTCTATTTTAAAATAAATGGGTTGTTTTTCAGGGTGACAATTCACATATACGTTAAATTAAAAGCCTGCTGTCTGGTTTCTATAGGTTACTTCCATCTGCTATTTGTTAATAAGCCTAGACCACTTTTCTTGAAGTCATAAACTAAAAAATGCCTGCTGACTAGCTGATATAGGTTAATAGTGTTCAGGATTTGCCTTAGGTAATAATAATATGAACACATTATTGTGTGGGCATATGGGTTTAACGTTCATACATTTAAACATTACTTTTAAAACACAAAGACTCTTACAACTATCCTGATTCAGATGTATCCCAACGTTTAATATGAAATCATTAACCGCTTCTTGACCGCCTCACATACTTTTACTACTGCAAAGTGGCAGCGTAGCTCCATATATAAAGGACAATTTGTGCAGCCTCAGGTAGCATGCACGCTGCGTCAGTGTGGTCGCGGGTCGGGTGGACTTGATGTCCGCCAGCGACCCGCGATTCCTAATACAAAGGAAGAACGGAGAACCGCCAATGTAAACACAGCGGTTCCCCATTCTGTCAGGCGGCATGACAGTGATCTACTGATCCCTGTCATTGGGATCAGTTAGATCTGTCAAGCCCCTGCCAGCCCAGCCCCCATAAAGTTAGAACATGCTGAGGATTAACCCCTTGATCGCTTTCTTAGTGTCAACCCTATTCCTACAAGTGACATTTACACAGTAATCATTGGCTATTTTAAGCTCTGATCGCTGTATAAATGTCAATGGTCCCAAAAAAGTGTCTGATCTGTCCGCTGTAATATTGCAGTCCCGAAAAAAATCTCAGATCGCCGCCATTACCAGTATAAAAAAAAATAATAAAAATGCCATAAATCAATTCTCATAGTTTGTAGATACGATAACTTGTGTGCAAACCAGTCAATTAATGCTTATTGCGATTTTATTTACCAAAAATATGTAGAATTTTGGCCTAAACTGATGAATAAATGTGTTTTTTTATATATTTTTTTGGATATGTATTATAGCAAAAAGTAAAAAACATTGTTTTTTTTTTTCAAAATTGTCGCTCTTTTTTGTTTATAAGGCAAAAAATAAAAACTGCAGAGGTGATCAAACACCACCAAAAGAAAGCTCTATTTGTGGGAAAAAAAGGACGTCAATTTTGTTTGGGTACATTGTCGCACGACTGTGCAATTGTCAGTTAAAGCAACGCAGTGCCGAATCGCAAAAAGTGCTCTGGTCAGGAAGAGGGTAAATCCTTCCGGGGCTGAAGTGGTTAAAGCCCAACTTAAGTTTGATAACATATAAAAGAAAAATGCAGCATCAAATGAAGAAATAGTCCGGTAAGCCGCTCACCAATTCCAATGCTTTATTTAGAAGTCCATACAGACAAACAGGAGCGAATTGTTGACGCGTTTCACATCCACCTATGGATACTTATAAAAAAATGTGATATCCAGGGGCGTAACGATAGGGGTTGCAGGGGTTGCAATTGCAACCGGGCCCCATGGTCTAGGGGGCCCATGTGCCTCCCTTGTACACCTGAATAGGAGGGATGGCGGGGGTGGCATTTAGAGGACCCAATCTCCTCCATTTTCCTCTATCCAGTTTACTTGTTTTCTGCTGTTCCCAGGGCCCCTGTGTGCTTCCCTGGTCCCACTGGGGCCTGCTGCAGAACTTGTGAAAGGGCCCCACTGCAGTACCGTAATAAAGGGACCCACGATAGGCGTAAAGGGCCCCAGGATCAGTGGGAAGAGGGTAGGGCCCTGGCCAGGGGTCAGGGGGCCCTTCATAATTTCTTGCACCGGGGCCCTGAAGGTTCTAGTTACGCCTCTGGTGATATCCTTGCAGTAGTTAAAATACATATATAATGTATATAGCTCAAATGTTTTTCTTAACCTTGGATAGAGTAGGAAAGGATTTGGAACCAGTCAAGTTCTGTGATTGCTGTCTTAGGTTACCACTTGATAGATTGACAATCGGCATCATTCAAACCTTTTCAAACCTCTATGCATCTATGCTGCGTGGGGTGGGCATGTCATGTGCTGACTATAGGGCTATAGACACAATTTGCATAGGCAGAACAGGACATCCATTAGGGCCTTATTGAAGAATGGGTTCAAATTGACCA
The DNA here is from genome assembly GCA_018402905.1 of Glandirana rugosa. Lineage (NCBI taxonomy): Eukaryota > Metazoa > Chordata > Amphibia > Anura > Ranidae > Glandirana > Glandirana rugosa. The sequence goes on from BLSH010436776.1 coordinate 599,258, forward strand.
CTCCAAAAGAAATCTGCTTCCATAGTTAGCATAGTCAGGGAGAAAGAAGCAACACATAATGAAGGTTGCTGGTAGGATCACCATGTAGTGTGGCATTCAGGTAATGAATAACTAAAATTCTACATTACAGTATACCAACTGTGAGGGACAGAGGAATGCAGTGCCAAAGTTTTTATTTTTAGTTTTATATGTCCATTAAGCCTTATCCAAACCAAGCTTTAGCGATAAACAACAGCAATCATATAAATCCTTAAATGTAGACTATACTGCATTTTTTGACATGCCACTAATTTATAAAAAGTGTTTACGTAGCACCTTAAAATGAATCTGTAATACAGGTTCAATTTAACCACTTCCTTACTGGGCACTTAATCCCCCCTCCTGCCCAGACTAATTTTCAGTTTTCAGCGCTGTCGCTCTTTGAATGACAATTGCGCGGTGGTGCGACGGTGTACCCAAACAAAATTGGCATCCTTTTTTTCCCACAAATACAGCTTTCTTTTGGTGGCATTTGATCCCCTCTGCATCATTTCTGATCGCCGCTATAAACAAAAAAAGAGCGACAATTTTGAAAAAAGAACAATATTTTTTACTTTTTGCTATAATAAATATCCAAAAATAAAAAAAAGAAATGTATTCATCGGTTTTGGCCGATATATATTCTTTTACATATTTTTGGTAAAAAAAATCGCAATCAGCGTTTATTGATTGGGTTGCGCAAAAGTTATAGCGACTACAATCTATGGACATTGATTTATGGCGTTTTTAGTATTTTTTATTTTTTTACTGGTAATGGCGGTGATCTGCAATTTTTATCAGGACTGCAATATTGGGGCAGACATGTCGGATGTTTTTGACACTTTTTTAGGACATTTATACAGCGATCAGAAATTTAAATGTCCACTGTATAAATGTCATTGGCAGTGAAAGGGTTAACCTGCAGGGGCAGTGAAGGGGTTAAAAGTGTTCCCTGGGTGTGGTCTAACTGTGGAGGGGCGGGGTTGGCAGGGACATGACAGATCTAACTGATCCCAGTGACAGGGATCAGTAGATCTGGCATGCCCCCCCCTCACAGAACGGGGAACCGCTGTGTTTATTTTGGCGGTTCCCCGTTCCACCTCTCTGTAAGGAGATTGCGGGTCTCCGGCGGACATCGGGTCCGCCGGACCCACGGGCACGCTCGCGCACCGCCAGCGCGAGCCGAATAGGAGGACGTCTATTGACGGCCTCTCTGCATTTTAGGTCCGCGCTGTAGCCGTCATTTGGCTATGGCGCGGTCAGGAAGTGGTTAATGAAGACCTACACAGACCAAGGAAAGTCTAAAGCCTGGTATACACAACAGGTTTTTTTCATTCGGGAGCTGCTGTACTAACGATGCAAGCTGTTGTGTTCTGAAAAGGGTGACTGCCCCCTCGCCAGAACACTCAGATCAGCGCTCTCTGTCATTGGCTGAGAGCGCTGATCGGGAGTCGGTCGGCTGCTGGTTTTCCAGCATGTACGTTCGGTTGGCTTCTGTCGGACAGACTGACATACACATGGGCAGAGTGTCGGCCAGTATTTTTTTGTGCCGGCAAATGTCTCCTGACATTCTGCCCGCGTATACGGGGCTTTAAGCAGAATGAAGGCAACCCCATCCTTTAATGGCAATGGCAGTGCATCTTCCATTGTGACGTAACAGGCAGGTGCACAGCTTTGATCATTTTGCATTATCCCCCTGGTTTCCTGCAGGAACATGGAGGTTGTAGATGGGCTCTTTGCACATCCAGTTTGCCTTAAGCTTCTGCCTAGGTTGCCTTGTGGAAAACCCAGCTAAGCCACAGACCCATATATTTACCCAATTGAATTGTATTAAATAATTATTTAATGTGATTTTTATTAAATGTATTATTATTTATCATATTAATTTAATTGTTTAACCACTTGACTACTGGCCACTTGTACCCCCTTCCTGCCCAGGCCAATTTTCAGCTTTCAGCGCTGTTGCACTTTGAATGACAATTGTGCAGTCATGTAACATTGTACCCAAGCAACATTTTGTATGGTTTTTTTTCACACAAATAGAGATTTTTTTTGGTGGTATTTAATCACCACTGGGGTTTTTTATTTTTTGCTTAATGAACTAATAAAGACCAAACATTTTGAAAATAAAAAAACTTTTTCATAGTTTGTTATAATATTTTGCAAATGGGTAATTGTTCTGCTGCACTGATGGGCACTGATAGCCATTGATGGGCATTGATAGGCACTGATAGGCTGCACTGATGAGACAGCACTGGTGGGCACTGATAAGGAGGCACTGATTGGCACTGATAGGTGGAACTGATAGGTGACACTGATGAGGAGCCACTGATGGGCACTTATTGGCAGCACTGGTGGGCACTGTTGGGACTGCACTGATAATCAGGGCACTGATAATCAGGAATGAATTCTGAAAATTTGCCTTTAACCCCTTAACCCCCGGAGCCCCTTTTTACATTTGTTGTTAAAATCTGTTTTCTTTTTGCTAGAAAATTACTTAGCACCCCCAAACATTATATTTTTTTTTCAACACCCTAGAGAATAAAATGGTGATTGTTGCAATAATTTTTGCCACACTGTATTTGCACAGCGGTCTTTTTTTTTAGTTAAAAAATAAGACAGCAGCAAAGTTAGCCAATTTTTTTGTATATTGTGAAAGAGGATGCTACGCCGAGAAAATAGATACCATGCATGTTATGGTTGAAAATTGCGCACACTCGCGGATTGGCGACAAACCGGTACTTAAAAATCTCCATAGGCGATGTTTTAAAAATGTTTAACGGTTACCAGGTAAGAGATGCAGAGGAAGTCTAATACTAGCATTATTGCTCACACTCTGGCGATCGCGCCAATACCTCACATGTGTGGTTTGAACACTGTTTTCATATGCGGGTGTGACTTACGTATGCGTTTTCTTTGCTGCACGAGCTCGCGGGGATGGTGGCGCTTTAATTTTTTATTTATTTTTTTTTTTAATACTGTCCCTTTAAAAAAAAAATCTGATCATTTGTATTGCTATCACAAGGAAAGTAAACATCCCTTGTGATAGTAATATATGGTGACAGGTGCTCTTTATGGAGGGATGGGGGGTCTAAAAGACCCCCATTCCTCCATTACACTTCACAGTATTCAGATCACCAAAAACGGCGCTTCTGAATACTGTCATTTTTTTAAAAACCGGCGCCTTTAGTCGCCGAGTAAACCGGAAGTGACATTGTGACATCACTTCCAGAAATGTACGAAGGAGTCCCGATTGAAGCCGATTCCAGCTTCCACAGGGACTCCATACAGCTGGCGGACATGCCGGATCAGAGCTCTGGTCTCCCAGTGGGACAGGAGGCCGGAGAAGAGTGGCAGGAAGGGGGGATATCCCCTCCCGCTGCCTGGGATAACGACCAAGCAGCTCCCGAGCCGGATCGGCTGTTATCACCGGATAGCCGGCCGTCTGCTTTAAAAAATGGTACTGGGGTATAGCCTGTAGCTGCAGGCTATACTTCCACTTAAAGCAGCCACCGTTTATAAATGGCGATTCGTGTCAAGTGGTTAACAAATCAGCATTGAAGCTATTGCCCATGGCAATCAGCCAGAATGTGAAAATGAATTAGTAAAGCTATTTGGTTGATGTAGGCAACAGTTACAGTTTGGCACCTATTCTCATAGATCCTCTATAAGAGGCCTTATTAAGAGTGTTCCTCTTTAGCATCCTAAAATGATGGGAAATTTTTATTTATTTCAGGTACTTATACTGTATAGCGCTGTCAATTTACGCAGTACTTTACATATATATTGTACATTCACAACAGTCCCTACCCTCAAGGAGCTTACGATCTAAGGTCCCTAACTCACATTCATTCATATACTAGGGCCAATTTAGACAGGATCCAATTAACCTACCAGCATGTCTTTGGAGTGTGGAAGGAAACCAGAAAACCCACGCAGGCACAGGGAGAACATGCAAACTCCAGGCAGGTAGTGTCATGGTCGGGATTTGAACCAGCGACCCTTTTGCTGCCAGGTGAAAGTGCTATCCACTACACCACTGTGCCACCCAAATATAGCCTGTATCGCTGGCCAATAGATCTTTAGTGATAATGTACCTTATGAAACTTGCAAATACTTGCTTAACTCCATGTATACAGTTGGTAACTGACAGCACAAAATCTTCTTAAATTAAGTAAAAGTATTGTGTATCTTAGACCCCTTTCACACTGAGACGCTTTACAGGCACTATTTAGCTAAAAATAGCGCTTGTAAAGGGCCTCAAAAATCCCTCCCCATCCACCCCAATGTGAAAGCCGGAGTGCTTTCACACTGGAGTGGTGCACTTGCAGGACGTTACTAAAAGTCCTGCAAGCAGCATCTTTGGGGCGGTGCGGTGATACACCGCTCCTCCACCGCCCCTGCTCATTGAAAACAATGGGCAGCACTTCCAAAGCGGCTGCACACTGCCTTGGCAGTGCAGAGCGCCGGCACTTTTAAACCCATTTTAACCCCTTGTGGGGGGTTAAAAATGACGCGCACCCACCTGCATAGCAGCACCGTAGCGCCGCTATAACAGCGCTAAATTCCTGCTGAAACTAGCGGGGATTTACCGCTACCGCCAGCCCCAGTGTGAAAGGGGTCTTCCTGTCATTTGCTGTGTTATCCAAATTTTAGCTACATTTCAAGAGCTAGGGTGAAATCTTTTTTTCATTCAAATTGGAAAAACAGGTTATTTAAGGGTTTACTGACACTACACTGAAGTACTGTGATTCATGAGTGACAGAAAATAGATATCCTTTAAATAGACAGATTTCCAACTGGAGAGGTGATGGCCTACTACTTGGTGGTGTGAAAATACAGCAGTAGGAGCCAGGAGTGAGATGGGAAAATAAGACTTTTATGTTTAACATCTGTATGATGGTGGAAACAGGCAATCATTGTTTTCAGGGACGATAAAAAGGGAAGATTTTTATCTCTTAAACCACTTGCAAATCATGTTCCTCCATGTTAAAAAAACAGCAGGAAAAAGAAATATACCAGCCTGGAAGGCAGCATTAAACAAATGTAGGTCTCAGGAACAAGCTGTCAACGATTGGCAAGGAAAAGGCATAAAAATGAATGTGAAATGAACGATGCATTTTATCAACAACATTCACCAGGCTGTTAACTCTCGGCTAGCATTCAGCATTGCTGTAAGGTGGCCAGTTCTCAAGGCTAGAAGGAATAAGACAAATGCTTTGCACAAACAGAAATCATTTGAAATTAGTTTTAATTAAAGCCTATGAGGTGACTTTAACATGCATGCTGCTAAAGAGGTAAAGCCAGACACCTGAATAACAGTACTGTGTGTTTGGAATTAAAAAATAGAATACTTGTAGATGTTTTCTACATTGAAACAATTGTTTTTAAAGCTTTTTAATCTAGTAGCAGATAAACTATTTTCATGCAGCAAAAGCACAAACCCAATAAAACCTTACTGCAGCCAAACCAAGATAAAATGCAAAAGGGAAAAAACTCTGCCACCTTTCTATTGCTCTCTGCATCCCCATTTTGGATTTTTTCCCCTACATCCTGTCTATATAATGGTTGTATATGATAACAGAGTGGGAAGCAGGGGCGTATCATGAAATTAGTGGGCCCGTGTGCAAGCCCACACCGCACGATCATCCCCGGCTGTCAACCAGGGAGAGCTCATCCATGGGTGCAGTGTGGGTCAGAGCACAGTGGGCCCCCCCACCCCTCAGGGCCCATGTTCAGTGAACACCCTGCACCCATGGATGATACACCACTGGTGGGAAGTGATGGGTATCAGACAGAACAACAGCTCTATTGGGGTCAAAGGCATGTAAGAAGGTTGAGTTTAACACTGCCCCAGCGGGTTAGAGTTAGGCCCCTTTCACGGATGACGGATGACGTTGACGGATGAAAAAGAGACATCAATGCAACTCTATGGAAAAACAGATGACAACAGATGATCATTTATTTGCATCCGTTCCCATCCGCTTCTGTCAGCATCCATTTTTTTGAACAGATGAAAGCCCTATTTTTCATCGGTCAAAAAAATGGATCGGACGAAAAACGGATGTAAACGGACGAATGCTCAGTTTTTCATCCGTTTTTGCATTGGTAGTGGATGTAAAAAAAACTGATGAATAACTGATGACCACAGATCAAAAACGGATGGAAAAACTGATGAAAAACGGATGCATACTTCATCCGTTTTGATGTGACGGAACTGTTGAACTGATGAATGGTCCGTATGTGTGAAAGGACCCTTAACATGCAAAGTTTCATCAGGAGCTGGGCTGTTCCCAAACTATAAACATTGATGTATGTACACTTTTAAACAAGCCCTTGTTCATCTCTGTAGCTATAAGCATTGTGAAGAAATCCATTTTCAAAGTTCACAACAGAGGCACTGAAATCTTAGGCGTGTCTATCCTGTTAAGCCTCGTACACACGGGACGACGATCGTATACAACAGGTCGCATGAACGACCGTTGTATGCAAAATCGATTGTTCGAATGCGCGATTAGAACAGCTGACATATGACGGTTGTACAAGGGGAGTTGTATGAGCAGAGTAGAAAACTGGGTCGTACCAACCAGCGGTCATACGACCGTTGTATCGTGTGTACAGAGCAGTTGGTACAAGTTGTATTGTGCAAAACACGCATGCTCCAAAGTCAAGTACGGCCGGATGCTAATTACATGCACCTGAACGTTCTTTCTGTGGTCATACGATCGTGTAGTGCAGTCAGTATGCAAGTTACATTATGCAACATACGATTTGAGCCGATCGTCGTCCCGTGTGTACAAGGCTTTAGAAACTGACTGAACCTGACTTTACAGTTTTTACTGTGATCTATGAGAATCATTTTACATTACAAGCAGCTAGAGAGGTCATGTATGGCTTGTTTGAAATAGATAAAGAAAAGGTAATGAAGAGAAACATCATATATTTAAAATGCTTTATTTTTCCTTTTCATAAATTATTTTTGTATCAACTTGCAATGTGCGAACAAACTTACTAACAAATTTGACTACTTCAGAAGAGTCAATTTCCTAACCTAGCCCTCTCTCTTCTTGCATGCCCAAGCTCTCTCCTCTTTTGGGAATGTCTATGCTGGCTTAACTCTTCTGTCTCTCATATCACCTCTCTGCACAACCTTATGAGAAGCAGCCTGGGCAGGAGTGGAGGGAGTGATATCTCTGAGTCTGCTGAGGCTGTTGACATCATATCCAAAATTGTAGCACCCAGCAGCAGTCTTAGGGCCCTTTCCCAAGGGTGGACCAATTGGGTCCATCTGTCAGTTTTTCAAGTGGACCCGATCAGACTCTCCAGTCTCCTCTATGGAGCGGTGGGTGGCAATGGACATGTGTCCGTTGACACCCACTGACATCCCATTTGGTTCTGTCTGCTAAAAAACAGACGGATGGGGATCCGTTCCGCATCTATCTGGAAGGTCGGATCGTATGGCAGTTGGGTGTCAATGGACATGCAGGACAGGGGACTGTGTCTGTCTGCTCATAAGCAGAGTGGACACGGACAGCTATCTCCCTGCTTAGTGGGAATTAGCGGATAGATCCCCACTGAGCAGGCGAACTGCAACGGAGTTTGCCTTGTGTGATAGGGGCCTTAGTATTTTTGGACATCTACACCTTTTACTCTAAGGGGAGGTTTGCTATTGCAATGAAAGGCTCTTTTGTCACCAATCTTTTGTTACTGCTTTTTAAGCATCTTCTGGTTGTAAAACAGGAAATATTACTTCCATACATCACTGCATGGCCATAGCATAAAATAAATTAGATATCCAACAAGGATACATTAATCCACCTCATGCCAAAAGTGGAATGTTTTGAAAATTCCTCTGCGATTGGCCTAAAATAAGATGTTTGCAGGAAGCACTACACTATACATTTTTTTTTTAAGACATGCATTGCTGTTTTAATTCCTCTTTTTTAAACAGGTATATTTAGTAGGCAAGCAATTTTTCTTCTTATGACAGTATAAGTGCCTTAATTTATGCAAAGCCACAGTTCCATCATATCACAAACTTTAAGGCTGGGCTCACACCTATGCGAATTGGATGCGGCTTAAACCGCATCCAATTCGCAGGACACTTGAAAACACATTGTTTTCAAGGTGTCCAGTTCACATATGTGTAGTGCATTCACACTCTGCATTGCACAGAAAACGTGTGCCTTTTCTGTGCAATGCGGTACGAATTCCCAGCCCGTTGTGTTCAATGGGAGCACATCTAACATGGAGATGCACTCCGCACTGAATGGGAATATTTTCCCCTGCTCGCGTCCCCTCCCTCCCTACGCAGCTTCTGCGATGTGAGAACAGACAGGAGCCGCTGAACGGTGGCTCCGCCTCTTCTCGGCAGCAGACAGGCTGGTGTGAATCCAGCCTGAGTTGTTAACTCATTTAAATGGACCACATGACTTGCTGCACGTGATTTATTGCCAGTTGAGATGTGAAGTGATTTTTTAGGGAAAGTGTTCTGTATATATTGCATCAATATACTTTAATCAAAATAATTGATACATGTTTAGGCAAAATATTAACATGTTACATGGGCTGTAGTATGTTGTGATTTAACAAGTGCTCAAGGCTCAGCCTTGGATAAAACTTTTTTTTGTATTGGGTAGTGTGGAAGGGTGGGATTGCCTGTGAACATTTGTCTGATGTCTGCAGCTGATGTCTGTGGAAGATGGAGACACAGACAGCAACAAAATGGGGTTGATATACTAAAGCTGGAGAGTGCAAAACCGGTGTAGCTGTGCGTGTTAGCCAATTAGCTTCTAACCTCAGCTTGTTCAATCAAGCTTTGACAATAGAACCTTGAAGCTGATTGGGTTCTGTGTGGAGCTGCACCAAATTTTGCACTTTCAAGCTTTAGTAAATCAACCCTAAAGTGTCTAGTGTGGGAAAAGTCCTGGTCAAGATTGCATTTCTGTCTTTGCCCGTGAGGGAGATTTCTCCCCCTAACCTGAACAGGTGGCAGGTGTCAAAATGAACAGGTAAGCAAGAGAAATTGCCTCAAAGGTTACCCAGAAAGAATTTAAAACCTCAGATAGGAAAGAGTCAACATACCACCAATAACCAGAATGGTTTAATAAGGCCATAATGTAAAAAAAAAAAAAAAAAAGGAAGTTCCACCAACAATTTGGGGTCATGTAGGACCCCTTTCTCAATGTAACAAATGCACAAATGTCATAATGAATATATATATATTGTGACGTTATGAAAGGCAAGGTGATCGATGGACGTTATGTTTCACCTCGCATGTGTTCACTTGAAGAAAACTAAGGTGGAATCTGGTCCAGGTTTTACCAGCCACCTGGCATGGTTGGTTCCGGACCAGATTTTGCGCTCCACTCGTGTCCATTAACAAGTGGTATAAAGCAAGCAGGTCTGAATCAGATGATTGCTCTGGCCTGGGACTCAGAATCCATCAAACCTGAGAGAGCTTAACCTGCTTGACGGTATTCCCGAGTGTGGCTCGGTATGTTTTCACTGCAAATAGCAGTAACCAAGAGCCAAACTCGGGATTGTTATCCCCTGGATCCAGCGATGTCCCCCGCCGTGTCTGCGGGCTATCCTCCGCCCGATGCCTCTGTGTGCCGGGCTCCGTTTTCTGTGAGCGTCGCGTCGCACGGGGGCGGAGCTTGGTGGGAAATTCAAAAAGTGAAACACACAGCATACATACAGTACACTGTAATCTGTGAGATTACATTACTGTATCAAATAATTTCACATCCCTTTTGTCCCTAGTGGTTTGTCCAGTGCCCTGAATGCACTTTTATATTACATATATCATTCTTTCTGCCTGGAAACTTGAGAATGTCCATGGCAGAAAAAAATGTCCCTTTACGTCAAAAGCGGTTTTTGATCAGCTAGACTGATAGTAAATAAGAATCATATGCAGAACTGAGCGATACTGATTTTTGGGGAAATTTATCATCAGACACTGAAAGTGATGACAGTGACAATTCTGCAACTGAGCAAATTTCAATGTTTTGGACTAGATTACATTATTGAATAAATTGTATTATTATTATATTATTATTTTTGATTATTTATAGTTATTATATTATATATATATTTTTTCATATATATTCTAATTTATGATTTCGTTATTTCAAACTTTATTATACCCGGGATGTCTACTAGACTCTTGTCTTAAGTGAGTTATTCCTAAGAATTACAGGCCTACAATATAAAACGCCAAATTTCTATGCGAAAAAATGTACCCCTTTGAGACGCAAAAATCTGACCGCCAGGGAGGATAAACTGAAGTTTGCTTTATGACTGAAAGAAAAGGTTTGCATTGTCTTTGTTTTGTGGGTGACTGAGAGAAGCCCTTCACCGCTCAGTTAGAAACTGAAGGTGTTTGGTAAGAGCCTGGATGGCAAGGATTTATTTTCTGTTTTGCTTGTTTTATTTTGATGTAACCTTTTAAAATAAAACTGGCTACAAGTCCTCTTTTAAGAAAACCTGCCGTTTGGACTGTCTTTTTTCCCAGGGAAGCTGATCCCCCTGGAGCTAACCCCCCACAGATGGTGGATTTTCAGCAGGCATGTCACTAAACAAGTAGAAAGATGGAGGATGTGTTAAAAGCCTCGCTGCAGGCCACTGCAACTCAGCAGGAAACCAACGGCCGAGTCGCAGAGGTCACTGCAACGCAGCAGGAGGCAAATCGTCAATATGAGGAGGCCCTGGTGGAGTTAAAGAAGGGGTCCGCTAGTCCTTTGCCGATGGAACATAAAATGGTGCTTGCCAGCTATTTCCTGCGGGAGATGACACCTGCAGATGATGTGGAAGCGTACCTCACAACTTTTGAAAGAGTCGCTGTTCGAGAAGGATGACAAAAAAAGCAATGGGCAGAACTGCTATTGTTCTTTCTGGCAGGAGAACCCCAAAATGCCTATTATGAGATGCAACAAGATGCTGCCCAGGATTATGAGACACTGAAAGCCGAGATCCTTGCAGTCTGGACTCAATGGGTGCATCGGTGATCATACAGTACTGACAAGCCACACGCTCCAAAATGTTTGACTTAATACACCTCACTAATAAGTGGCTGCAGCCATAGACTTTTCCAGGCCCTAAGATTGCGGAACGTGTGGTCATGGACCATTGTTTACGTGTGTTCCCTGCCACTTTGAGGAATGGGTCAGCCACGGGGACCCTAAGACTGCAAACCAGCTGATGGACCTGGTGGAGAGATATATATGGCTGCCGAGGACTTGCTGAACCCATCCATGCCCCACTCCAATGTCTATAGGGGTGAAAAACTGCCCCAAAGGATCTGGTAAGACTGTTCCAGGGTTCAGGGGCGAGGGGAAAAATTGTTTCCACAGATAATTAGACTATGGGCTCAAGGCCGGGAGAGTGGCCTAATTGGTCAGGAAGGTCTCTGAGGCTGTTTAGAGGACAGAACATATCAAATGTTATTGCTGCCATGCATTTGGTAATATTGCTGCTAACTGTTCTCTAAATGATGAACCAATGCAATTTGATAATGCTTAATGGTTTCAGCCTGCTGGGGACAGAAATTCTCCTCAACAATTACATCTCTGCCCCCATTTCTCAGTTTAAATGCATGTCCAAAAACTTCCTAAATTCCATACTAAGAAGCTCAGTGCCCTTGTGTGAGGGATGTAAGCCATCTCTCTTGTAAAGTTCAATGTCCGACCACCAGGTAGGATCATGACTAACATAACCAAAACCTTCAGCTTTGCAACAATTATTTACGAAGTACTTTCTCTTGTTGTCCATTATGCACAGGTAAGACCTCTGAAAATGTAACAGTACACCCTAACTGTTAAAGATCCTGGCCCACATTCTTAAAAGCCTTCTGCACAGAACGCACATCATTCTGGGACAAATCATTTGTGCCAAGGTGCACAACATCAACATTGCATGCTTCGCCATCATGAGATACAACATCACATAGTGCTTAACCCCTTCATGCTGAGTGCACACAGATATTGTGAGGAAAATAATTATTTGCCCACTTACAAAGAAATGCACCTATGATAACAAATTAGAGACAGAATATCAACCAACAATCCAGAAAAAACATATGATACAAATGTTATAAATTGAGTTGCAGTTCAGTGAAAATAAGTATAATAAGTGTTTGATCCCCAAGCAAAACGCGACTTAGTGCTTGGTGGAGAAACCCTTGTTGGCAAGCACAGAGATAAGACATTTCTTGTAGTTAGTCACCAAGTTTGCACACATCTCAGGTGGGATTTTGGTCCACTCTTTTTTACAAGTCTTCTCTAAATCCTTAAGGTTTCTTGGTTGTCACTTGGCAACTGAAAGTTTCAGCTCCCTCCATAGATTTTCTATAGGATTATGGTCTGGAGACTGGCTAGGCCACTTTATGACCTTAATGTGCTTCTTCTTGAGCCACTCCTTTGTTGCCTTGGTGGTATGTTTTGGGTCATTGTTATGCTGAAAGACCCATCTTTAGTGTTCTGGCTGAGGGAAGAAAGTTCTCATCAAAGATTTTACAATACATGGCTCCATCTATTGGCCCCTAAGTCAGGCAAAGTTGTTCTGTACCTTTAGCAGAGAAACAGCCCCAAAGCCTAATGTTTCCTTCCACCTCTGTGCTTGACTATAGGGATGGTGTTCTTAGAATCATAGTCATAATTTTTCTTCCTTCAAACATGGCAAGTCCCCCTCCTAGAGAAGGCACATGTACAGTCATGCCAATGAATATTGAAATGGTTCATAGAAGGTTTAGGAGAAAGTGCTGTGGTAAGGTGAGACCAAAATTGAGCTCTTGGACATTAACCTGACTCGCAGTGTTTGGAGGAAGAAAAATGCTGACTATGACCCTAAGAACACCATCCCTACAGTCAAGCATGGAGGTGCAAACATGATGCTTTGGGGCTGTTTCTTTGCCACATTGAAGGGCCAATGGATGGAGCCATGTACTGTAATATCTTGGATGAGAACCTTCTTCCCTCAGCCAGAACACTGAAGATGGGTCTTCCAGCATGACAATAAACCCAAAACATACCACCAAGGCAACAAATGAGTGGCTCAAGAAGAAACACATTAAGGTCATGGAGTTGCTCAGTCAGTCTCCAGATATTAATCCTATAGAAAATATATGGAGGGAGCTGAAACTTAGAGTTGCCAAGAGACAGCCAAGAAGCCTTAAGGATTTAGGAAAAGATCTGTAAAGAAGAGTGGACCAAAATCTCTCCTGAGGTGTGTGCACACTAAGTCGTGTTTTGCTTGGGAATCAAATACTTATTTTACTCACTGCAACTTAATTTATAACATTTGTTTTATCAGTTTTTTTCTGGATTTGTGGTTGATGTTCAGTCTCTATCATTTAAAATACACCTATGATAACAATTAAGGACCATTCATTAATGTGTAAGTGGGCAAACTTACAAAATCTGCAGGACATCAAATAATTATTTCCCCACTGTATGCTGGCACGATATTGCTTCTGCTACTACTATGAGTACAAACAACAGATAATGTAAACATATATGCAATTGAAATGAATGTAAAAAAACAGGAGAATTTATTCTTTGCTGGTGGGTCATATATACAGCTAAAGTTCAAAATGCTAATTTTGTGCTTAAAACACTGTATAAATCATCTGGATATACTAAGCCGTTGCAAAGATACTGTATGTACAGTTTTATTAACACAGGCCAGAGCAGTAAAAACTATGTTCAGGTGTTAAGATTTATTTTCACCTTCCTCATTAAGGAGGTAAACACATATATAAAATGCATATAAATACATATAAAAATATAAGCGTAACACAACAAAATAATAACAGTATCAACATACTTATGCAAATAAATTATTTGTAAGACTACTGAGACCACAATATTCAAACTAAGGGAAGAAAAAAGTATATAATATATAATAGAGAACCAAACAAAGAAAAAGAATAAACAGTGTACATCAGTGCTTTCCTAAATACACCATTTATTTCTAATAAAACCGTAGCAATTAGTAAAAGAAGGCAAATATGACACCGTTGTGTTTAAGTTCTTGGGAGCCATTGTCTGCAAAGAAAAAATTTAATATGATTCTCTTTGTAGTAATAAACGATTTCTGTCACCACCATGGCCTGAGGATGGCACACAATCGATCACCATACCTCTGAGATTATGCGTTTAATGTGGAGCTGGTATAAAATGAACCACAACTGGTTTGTCACGATTTATCAGTTTTCACAGACGGTGGTTCTCAAGGGCCACCCTGATGTCACTTCTATGTTTCTAGAAGCAGTGTTTGAATGGTCCTGTAGCTTTACCTACATAAACAAAAGAACAATGGAATTTTAAAATATAAATGTAAAAAAAAAAAAAAAAACACTGTGTCACTATTAAAAGATTCAGAAATAGCAAAAGTATAACCAGAATGTGAATAGAAAAATGTAGAAGCACATGCTGTATGAAGGTACTACATGTGTTACAGTTATGGCATTTAAAGCACTCCTCCCTTTCAGATTTCTTCAAAGGAGGTTTTTTTTTTTTTTTTATTATTATTTTGTTGTTATATTTATCACACAGATCAGCTTTGATCAAAAAGTTCCTCATATTTGTTCTGTGATGGAATTCATGCAGTAGGGGTAATTTAACTTCACTGTGCATATTATTGTCACTTTTAACCACTTCAGCCCAGAAAGTTTTACCCCCTTAATGACCAGACCATTTTTGCAATACGACACTGCTTTACTTTAACTGAAAATCGCACAGTCATGCGATGCTGTACCCTAATAAAATTGATGTTATTTTTTTCCCACAAATAGAGCTTTCTTTTGGTGGTATTTGATCACCTCTGCGGTTTTATTTTTTGCGCTATAAACAAAAAAAGGACCAACATTTTGAAAAAAAAGAACAATATTTTTTATTTTCTGCTATAAAACGCATCCAAAAAAAAAAAAGTAAAATAATGAATTTCTTCATCAATTTAGGCCAGTGTGTATATTGCTACATATTTTTGGTAACAAAAATCCCAATAAGCATATATTGGTTGGTTTGCACAAAAATGATCGCGTTTACAACCTATGGGATATTTTTATGACATTTTTATTTTATTTTTTTACTAGTAATGACGGCGATCAGCGATTTTTAGAGGGACTGCGGACTGCAACATTACGGCAGACAGATCGGATAACTAACTGACACTTTTGACACTTTTTTTTGGGAACCAGTGACATTATTACAGTGATCAGTGCTAAAAATATGCACTGTTACTGTACTAATGGCACTGGCAGGGAAGGGGTTAACATCAGGGGCAATCAAAGGGTTAAGTGTGTCCCTAGGGGGTGCTTGCTAACTGTGTGGGGGATGGTCTGATTGGATGAAGATAGAAAGCGGTGTTCCTGCTTAGCAGGAAAACAAGGTCTCTATCTTCTTCCCTGTCAGAATGGTGATGTGCCTTGCTTACATAGGCAAATCGCCGTTCTGCCTCTCTGGGGCGGGTGGCCAGTGGACACTGCATTCACCAGGCCCACTGACTGGCTCCCCCTCTGTCCAATTGGTGCACCCCCAGTGTCTATTGCACGAAATGACGTACAGTACATCTGTGGTGGGCCGCGGCCGGCAAGTGGTTAAGAATGTAGAAATGGCTGTTCATAATATTTTTAAAACGATCTGAAAGGATATTATAGGGGTAGATTTACTAAAACTGGAGCACTCCAAATCTGGTGCAGCTGTGCATGGTTACCAATCAGCTTCTGCCTGTTGAAAGAAGCAACAGCAAGTAGCTTTCTATATTGTGCACTATACACTGTGTGCAGAATTATTAGGCAAATGAGTATTTTGACCACATCATCCTCTTTATGCATGTTGTCGTACTCCAAGCTGTATAGGCTCGAAAGCCTACTACCAATTATATGTCGAACCTCATGCTGTTGTACGTATTTCTCCTACTACACCAGTTTTATGAGTAAACGGATTATTAAGACGTGTGTCACATATCACGTGTTATATCTTTCGATGAACGACAACGAAGAAAGTTGTCCGTCTTCGACTAACCATTGGTACGTGTCGACGTGGTCTAAACCTCACGAGGTCAAAATCATTTAGATGGGGATATTATAGGAAAGTCTAGCAAAATTTTTATAATACTTGTCGGTAAAGATGTAAGAATTGGTGAACGGCCGGCGCCGGGTGGTGTCTACATGACATGCAGTAAAGCACGTTATCTGTGACCCCCAC
>BLSH010436776.1:622520-658111 GCA_018402905.1 Glandirana rugosa
ATGACCGTGAGAGTTTAGTCGACCTCTTGAATGCCTCCGGGAATCGACCAGATTTAGGATGAAGGACCTTCATAGGGTCTAGAGCCGGATGTAGTTGTTTTAGACGGGAGCGTTTCTGTTCTCTAAGTCGAGAAGTAAGGAGCTGGCCGAATAGTGACTTGCGTCAATGAGGTAGAGTCTACATATGGTCGGCGAGTTGGATCGTAGTGGTAGAGTGTGGGTTTTGCTGTGGAGCACCAGGGACAGGACGATGGTCTGTTGGTGGGAAGGCGCGTAGAGAATGGGAGATATGCCCTGTGCATTATCTTGAGCTGGGTCTCCCTCCATACTGCGTTTGTGGTCAGTTTGCAGACATGGTTGTATCCGTCCAGGATGCTGTCCATCGAGGTGTTCTGTGGGAGATCCCTCATCCAGGATTTCGCTGAGCTTTGGTGGAAGGGTTTCGTGAATGCTAGGTTGAGCGGCTGGTATACATCTGAGATGGAGTAACTGCGTTCAGTGATAAGCCGGTCGAGGAATGAAGAGCTGAATCTCTTGTCTTTGCGAGGGCAGATTTTGTTGATGTAGGCCGAGATCTGGGATACTTCCAGGAAGTAGGATTTAGACCAGCTAAGGGCCTCCGTAAGTTCTCCAGCTGATTTGAGAGTGCCAGTATCCAGGTGGTATAAAGGAGCTCATCCTTTTATTTTCAAAAACAGGCACACAGAAAAAATAGCTGTCCTCATCAAAGCAAAATAAACAAAAATAGTCCATTAATTTCTTGTTAAAAAATAAAGATTTGGCTCGCCACCAGTCACACTCGTCCCTTAAAAAGGATTTTGAAAGTTCCTGTCTGCCTCAGGGGTCCCAAACAGGAGGTTTCCACAGTTCAGCAACAGGAATTTGGAGGTTCTTTCCCACCCAAAAGTCCCTATGAACCTCTGAATTCTGGGTCCCAAATAAGGGCTTACCAATCCTGAGAGAAGTGTAAATCAGACCTCTCTAAGCAGACTACCCCAGAACACCCCACCTTACATAGTGGGAACCCCTGACTACTCAAACTGCATACAAGTCGTCCCCCTTAAAGGAACCACAAATCAAACAGTGGAGAAATTTACCTGCCTTCCAAGACACCAGCATCCTGTAATATATATACATTATATCCTACAGCAAGCAGCCATCTTTTCTCAAACCATAGGTTACATAAAAGTGGTTGGAATAGACTGTCAATATATTTTGCTAATTGCTGTGTGAGACTCCCATTAAATTATTAAGGTTATTGGCGGTGTGCTGGCTATAGCTTATCTGAGATATAGTACGGTATTGATGTAAGCTGAGCACTCTTTATTTTATGGCAACAGGTAATGGATGAATTGGTCTGTATAATCTAAAGCTAAACTACAGGATCCTGTCCAATTAATGCCTTACTTTTAGAACAAACCCTAATTTTATTTTCTGTGACATCTTCAAATCTGTAGAGAAAAATGCATTGTTCCCAGGCACCATGGGGAAGCTGCATGCCTGAGCCACATCTAACAGAGGAACTCAGCACTTAATTTACCACCAATCATGTTGTGGTGGGAATGTATAAGGTTAGAACTCAGGGCTGTTTCTTGCTTACATGACTAAAGAGCAGCATAGATGCCAATCAATAGCTGTGGGCTGGTCGTGAACAACTGCTGTGAAGGTCTTACCCACCACCCACAGCTTATATTTGCTGATGAAAACTAACAATGAGAAAGAAAAGAGACCAGGAGCAAAGCTGCTGATTTTTCTATAGCAGGAACCAGTGGGGCTCAGTAACACAAACAGGAAGCTAGGGGGGTTCCGGACTGGTTCGAGTACATTAATGCTGCAGAGTGGCACAATCCTGCGAATCGCCATCTATAAACGTTGCCTCGCTCCCATGCCCACCACACTCTCCAGCAGTATAGCCGCGGGTCCGGCGGACTCGATGTCTGCCGGCTACCCGCAATTGTCTGGCAGAGAAGAAAAACGGGGAACCACCGATGTAAACACGGCAGTTCCCCGCTCTGTCAGGCGGCATGTAAGAGATCTACTGATCCCTGTCACTGGGATTAGTTATTTCTTATGCCCCTGGCAACCCAGTCCCCTCACAGTTAGAACACGCCTAGGAAACACAGTTAACTCCTAGGTTAACACCTTCACTGCCAATGACATTTACACAGTAATCAGTGGATATTTAAATTTCTGATCGCTGTAGAAATGTCAAAAAGTGTCAATAAAATAGTAAATGCGGCGACTTTTGCACAAACCAATCAATTAACGCCAGTCGCAATTTTTTTTTCCACAAATATGAGGAAGAATATACATCTGCCAAAGCTGGTGAATACATTTGTTTTTTTATATATTTTTTTTTGGATATGTTTTACAGCAAAAAGTTTTTTAGTTAATATCAGAAGTGACGCAGAGGGGATAAAATACCACCAAAAGAAAGCTCTATTTGTAGGGAAAAAAGGCGTCAATTTTGTTTTGGTGCAACGTTGTACGACCGTGCAATTGTAAGTTAAAGCGTCGTAGTGCCGAATCGCAAAAAGTGCTCTGGTCCTACAGTGGGAAATCCTTCCGGTCCTTAAGTGGTTAAACATGCAGCATAATGGGCCCTTTAGGGAAGAAGAACTAGCTGAATAATTCTGCATAAGAAGTAATCAAAAATGGTTTGACCTTCCCACCCGGCCTATGGCAGATTGACGGCTGGGATGTCATATGAAGTCCTCTCAGAAAGGGACACGCAGCAGCATGATCTGTCACCGGCTGTGTCCAATGACTGATCATCAAATCGGCTCCCTGCTGGTACCATGTCACCACTGTGACCAATCACAGCAGGTTACATAACGGTTATAAACAATGGATGGCTTCCTTTCATGTCATCCATTGTGTACAATTGTGTTGCTAGGTGTGATTGGTCAATGTGATCACCTTGTACAGACAGGGCCAATCACAGCCCATCTGTACCATGTGATTAGTGCTGGCCAATCACAGCTAATCACAACAAAACAAACTGAATGAATCAATTTCATTCAGTAAAATGCTTGCTTATAGCAATGAAATTCACCGCTATAAGCAATCATAATGTGTAAAAAAAAAAAAATCCTGATCACTTCCCTAGAGTAGTACAATGTTATTGTGGTAAATACAAAGAAAAAATATGTAATAAATAAAAAAAAATAAAAAAATGAAAAATAAATTACCAGTCAGTGTTCCTGATCATCCCCACATCAGTCATATGAAAGCACCAACAGAAAGATCTATTTGTGTTAACAAAACAATAAAATTTTAGTTTTGGTGCAGTGTTCCATGACCGTGAAATTGTCATTCAAAGTGCAGCAGCACTGAAAGCTGAAAATTGTCTTAGGCGGGAAGAGTGTAAAAGTGTGCTGTATTAAAGTGGTTAAAGTAGAACTATGGTCAAAATAAAGAAATCAATATGTTATACACCTATACCGTCTGTTAAACATGTCACTGATTGTTTTGCAAAAAGCAGTAAGGATGTTGAGATCTCTACCTTGTCCCCAGCTCTCATGTGCACTTCCTTTAATGAGGTGACAACTTTACTTCCTGGTTTTTGAATTGCCTGTGTTGAACAGAACACCTGTTGTCCCCATTTGTGTCTATCTCTCTCTGCAGAAACATCCTGACATCACTGGGGGAGGGCCTCCTATATCCATGTAAATCTCAGCCATTCATTTCACACAAAAGTCCTGTTTAGGCCCCGCCCATGTTTGGCCCACAAAGCCCCACCCATCTCACCTATGTCCCACCTTTGCCCGCCCACTGCTCTGTCTATACAGCCAGCCCCTAGGTTGGATTTTGTTCTGCCAGTTTACAAATTACCAGAGGAGAGCAGGCATGGAGAAGCACACAGATTAATAAACAGATCTGTGTGTAAAGTAACCTGTACTGACTTATACTGTCTTACATAGCACACACCCAGCTATTGATTGGCTGATGGGTATGAACATCATAGAAGACTGGAGGACTGGGGGGATAGACAAGCCACTTCACTGAAAGGAATGACATCTGAGATCTGCTCTGCCCTGCTGAACTCCTCCCATCATCACGTGTAGTGTATAGCAAAGAAGAAATGAATAGAGGATCACAGACCACAATCACAGCTACATGGCAGGAAAATAATAATTTCAGTTATTATGTTTATTACCACTTGTAACTTTCAGGTATTTATATGAGGATTTACTAAAATATGTATGTTGCCTTTAGTTGTACTTTAAGGTAAGCTAGTAGGTACCTACCTAATAACATTATATTTCTCCTGACTGAAGTTTTTCTTTAAAACCTGACAGACATTCTAACCCTCCCCCATTCTAAAAAAAAAGTGTTTACTTCCATTGACTTTAACAATGGTCACACAATAAATTGGAATTAATATTAAAACAATTAAATTTAAAGTGATGCTAATCAATATCCTTATCTCCAAAAATAATCCATACACATGCTTAATGGTCCTGTAATCCATTTATGCTTGCATTTTTCTGCCACTTTATAAGGTCCTCCATGGGCTCAATTACCAAACTCCAGGATTATGACATTGCTATCCCAATACCTTCTATTAGGTCAGGGTGGATAAGTTGAGTGGTAGGGGAGCTAACTGAATGTGACTATATGTTGCTGGGAAAGACGGGTGTTAGGTGGATGTATTCAAGTATGGTAAATGGTACTGAGCAGCCTATCGGTAAACCCAAACATAAAACTGCTCCTTAATACCAAAGCTACTTGTGTATCATCCAATGTTGGCGGAGCTAATAGCAGTGCATCATAAATACATATATCATACAAAAATGATCATAATAATAATAGTAATATAACAGGTCAATAAGATCTTTTAAAACACAAAATAGTCCATTTATCGGTGTTCAGTGAACTTATAAACAAGTGAATCATAAAATAATTTTGCACTGTTCATAAAAATATATATATAAAAAGTGAAAAAACTGTGAAAAAATATGTGAAACAATAAAATTGCGTGAAGTGTCTTTATGCTTAAATCCTTTTCTTGATTAAAGTGCCAAAGTGACTTGTGCTTAAATAAACGATAACACTCCGTGCTCCACTCGTGCAGAGTAAGCCTGTTTGCAGGGTAGCCAATGCTGTACCCCACAGAGGCTACTCCGTGGGTGCCATAATCCCGTCTCGTGCTCCCAGAACTCTCACCTTAATACATGAAAAATTGCGTCTGTGTGTATATATAACACTCTTTTGGAACACCACTCTCCAGGTCCGCTTATCTCCCTCGCGTATCCTTATGCCTCTCTTAAACTGTCACACTAGACCCAGACTTTGCTTGTTTATCCATATAGCTCACAGCTAGCACTGCAGGAAACAACTTAAAGGGTTGATTTGCCTTTTTGCAAGGTTTTCAAATGTAGTGCACCCCCTAAGGAGCCACTGGTTTAATGAGCCCTCTGAAATGTTGTCCCTTCTCAAGATAGTGGGCCACCACCTGTACCACTCTGATACACCCCCAGACATAAGATGTAAATCAGCATATCCAGTTTCATAAGGCGGGTAAATTAATACCCACACCTCCTGGTATAACGACTCCTGTGTGGTCTGAAATGGCAAAATCCCAAGCTGTACCTATGGTGGCCGTATGTTCAGGATGGAGACTGAGTAGCTGTTCAGCCTGTTGTTAGGTGGATGTATTGTTTTGCCTTGCATGGGCAAAGTACAGGTTCACTTAAAGTAAAATGTTTTGGCTTTGTGTTGTGCTGTCTCTTTTCTTGGGTTTTCTATGCACTTGCTCATTAAGGTAAACCAGTTTCTAGGCAGATATAAAAAACACTCATACAATCCAGTTATTTAAAAAAAAAATCCTTAAATGCTTTTTAAATAATACTGCACTAAAATAGATCTTCTGAAGTTCCCCAGACAGCAGGATTCAGACAGGGAGAGGAAGAAGATTTTAGTGCTATGAAGAGTAGTGTCAGTCCAACACAGGAAGGAGAGAGAACATTGTGTTAACTCATTAATAAGGTGGTGTTCCTTTAGTTTCCAATCACAGGCTGGGGTGGCCATTGACCAAAGCTGTATTACTTTAATTGCAATAGACATTTGGGAGATCAAGGGCCTGGCTACACTTTCTCGGGGTTAATGAATAACTAGAAGCTGAACAAAAACACAAATTCTTTTGATAGGTTTATTTATGTATTTCACCATTGTATACAGTATACAGTATACTAATTTGTCTTGCGTTCTATTGTAAATATGGTCATAGCTGTTCTGGTTCTGCATACCCAACAGAAATTTTCTTAAAACAATGGTTCATAAATGAGCAAATCTGAAACCTAAATGGACAAAATACTAGCCCAGAGATGTTCCCCAAAATACACCCAACCCTGGGAATCTGCAAGCGATTTCAACTTTTCTCCCACGTTCTTTCTATAGTAATTTAATCTGTCAAGCACTAATGACAGGAGTGAAGGAATAAAATGTGGTCTGCAATCCAAATCTTATTCATCACATGATCTTTGTATTAGGCAGCTAGAAAAGTACTCAAGCAAAAGTGAAGAGCGATTTAACTGAAGAAATTATCTGTACAAACCCTTCAAGGCAAAATCAATCACTTAAGATCTGATAGTATATCTGCAGCTCTGTCATTATTTGCCATTTTTGTCAGAACCATTTGACTTTCTTTTGTTGCTGCTTAGCATGAATGTAAAATATTGTGCTTCACTGAGATCCGTCTTTATTTCTAAAGATCTGTGCCAATTGGGGTTTATTTGCCCACAGATTTGTAAGTGTCTTATTCACAAATGCTGGCATCATCACAGGAATGAATCGGTAACCAAGTTCAAAGTGACATGTCCAGATGAATGAACAAGCCACCTTTGATGACTTCTCAATGCAAGCTGCAAGTGACAGCAACAAAAACGCCTCTTGGGAGTTGTCTAGAAAGAAACACTGAGCGAGACATGTTTGCCATTTAGAGCATGTCCACGTGAGTACTTTGAAAATGTTCCTTTCTGCCATTCTAAATGGTAAGCTAATAAAAGAAATACAGATATGCCGTTGCTATCAGAACATGGTATTAGAACAAAACCTAGTTGAAACTCATTAATTTACTAGACATACGTGTACATTTAAAAACATCCATACTATATTAAATAAAAATAATAATTCTGGGTAATTTAAAGGTATGTATCACTTACTGTATTTTAGGGCAAGTTACAATGTTGAGACACACAATCCATTTTCATGTTTCTAACCTTTCCAAGCAGAGATACAGTTGTGCTCATAAGTTAACATACCCTGGCAGAATTTATGATTTCTTGGCCATTTTTCAGAGAATATGAATGAGAACACAAAAACATTTCTTTACTCATGGTTAGTGTTTGGCTGAAGCCATTTATTATCAGTCAACTGGTTTTACTCTTTTTAAATCATAATGACAACAGAAACTACCCAAATGACCCTGATCAAAAGTTTACATACCATGGTGATTTTGGCCTGATAACATGCACACAAATTGACAAAAATGGGTTTGAATGGCTATTAAAGGTAACCATCCTTACCTGTGATCTGTTTGCTTTAAATTATTGTGTGTGTGTGTGTGTGTGTGTGTGTGTGTGTGTGTGTGTATATAAAAGGTCAATGAGTTTCTGGACTCCTGAAAGACCCTTACATCTTTCATCCAGTGCTGCACTGACACTTCTGGATTGTGAGTCATGGGGAAAGCAAAATAATTGTCAAAGGATCTGTGGGAAAAGGTAGTTGAACTGTATAAAACAGGATTGGGATAAAAACATATATCCAATGAATTCAGAATGCCAATCAGCAGTGTTCAAACTCTAATCAAGAAGTGGAAAATTAGGGGTTCTGTTGAAACCAAACCACGGTCAGGTAGACAAACTAAAATTTCAGTCACAACTGCCAGGAAAATAGTTCGGGATGCAAAGAAAAACACACAAATAACTTCAAGTGAAATACAGTGCTCTCTGAAAACATGTGGTGTGGATGTTTCAAGATGCACAATAAGGAGGCACTTGAAGAAAGATAGGGTGCATGGTCGAGTCACCAGAAGAAAGACATTACTACGCAAATGCCACAACGTATCCTGTTTACAATACGCAAAACAGCACAGAGACAAGCCTCAAACCTTCTGGCACAAAGTCATTTTGAGTGATGAGACCAAAATTTAGCTTTTTGGCCACAACCATAAAGGCTACATTGGGAGAGAAGTCAACAAGGTCTATGATTAAAGGTACACCATTCCTACTGTGAAACACGGAAGTGGATCGCTGATGCTTTGGGGATGTGTAAGTTACAAAGGCACAGGAAATTTGGTCAAAATTGATGGCAAGATGAATGCAGTCTGTTATCAAAAATACTGGAGGAACATTTGCATTCATCAGCCAGGAAGCTACGCAGGGGACGTACTTGGACATTTCAACATGACAATGATCCAAAACACAAGGCCAAGTCAACCTGTCATTGGCTACATTAGAATAACGTGAAGGTTCTGGAGTGGCCATCTCAGTCTCCTGACCTCAATATCATTGAGCCTCTCTGGAGAGATCTCAAACGTGCAGTTCATGCAAGACAGCCCAAGAATTTCCAGGAACTGGAGGCTTTTTTCCAAGAGCAATGGGCAGCTTTACCATCTGAGAAGATAAAGAGCCTCATCCACAAATACCACAAAATACTTCAAGCTGTCATTGACGTTAAAGGGGGCAATTACCGGTATTAAGAACTGGGGTATGTAAACTTTTGATCAGGGTCATTTGTGTAGTTTCTCTTATTATGATTTACAAAGAGTACACACAGTTGATTGATAATAAATGGTTTCAGCCAAACACTAACCATGAGTGAAAGACAAGTTTTTGTGTTATCATTTATATTCTCTGAAAAATGGCCAAGAGATCATAAATTCTGTCAGGGTATGTAAACTTATGAGCACAACTGTAGATTAAGACAAAATTAGGTCCTAGGCAAGTCAGCAGCTTTGCCCCACTATCCATTCAATTGGCCTTTGTAAGCTTTGCAATAAGCACAAAGGATCTGCCCCATTTTCATTGTCTGTTCTTGCATGGCACCGTTAAACCCCAACTGCCTACAAGTACGTTCTCTCTTGAGAAGCAACAGGCAGATGCAATTGTTCTATCACCATGGTTTATGGCAGGAGCATGAATGTTGCAGTTTGGCCCTGTGAACATCCACCAGACCCTAGACTCTTGCCTAGGTTGCCTTGTGGATAATTTGGCTCTGCTTTCAAGTTTTTTTTGTTTGTTTTTTTAAATAATTTTATTGAAGTTTCAATGTTTGACATGACAAACACATTAAGAAACAACACATGCATAAGGAAAAAGACATAGGCCCCATGTGGGGCGGAACCTCCGGTCCAATAACTAACAAAAAAGGTGGCTGAAACAGCCCTAACTAATAAAAGAAAACCCTTTGGTGAGAGTGGGGTCCAGCCTAGTGTGGTACTCAGTGGTCATATTTTGTAGCTCGAAATCAGCACTGTAATGCTGGTAGTCTCTTAATGGGTTTAGTGCCAAGGGCCAGCTAAATCATACATTCAAGTCTTCGTCAATTGTGGTCGTGGCATTGTCGTTGATCCATTTTGACCAGACTTTTTGGAACTTTAGGGAGCACCCCCTGTTTATATAAGTGGATTTGTACAATGGGGGGTTGCTGTTTATCAGTTTCTTCCAAAAGCGGAGTGATGGAGGGGCAGCTTGTTTCCAACACATTGTAAATTGCCTTCCGGGCGTAGAAAGCTGGATACTAACCAGAGTGCGATCTACTCTGGTCACAATTATGTGTTCCACCAGCCCTAGGAGGCAGTATTTCGCGTCCTTCGGGACCGATATTTTTGTGGTTTGGAGGATCAGATCCAACACCTCCTGCCAATATGCAGACATCCCTGGGCAGTCCCAAAAGATGTGGTAAAAATCGGCCATGGAGGAGGTACAGCGCTAACTCGCCGAGGAGGAGATTCTGTGTAACCTGTTGGGGGTAAAGTACGCTCGGTTTAATAGTTTGAACTGGACCAATTTGTCCCTGGCAGAAATCAAATTCGCAAAGGGGAAGCTCCAAATCTCTGTCCAATCATCATCGTCCAGATCCGAGATGTCCCTCACCCTCTTGGATCTTAATGAGGTCGTGAGCAGATATCCATATAATTGTGACATGGGCTTTTCCACTCCAGGTACCTGTAAAGTGGCTTCCAGTTCAGAGTATGAAAGAGAAACTGGTTGACCCAGGAATTGACACCTAAAAGCATGTTCCAGTTGGTGATATCTGAACCGACAGTGTTCAGGCACATTATATTTAGACCGGAGGACAGGGAAGGGGGCCAGCGCATAGTTGAAGATAATATGATTCAGTTGCTTGATTTTAAATTTGCCCAACACTTGGGGTCGGGTATAGTGAAAAAGTGGGGGAGGTTGGGGTTAAGCCACAATGGGGTATGTGGGGATAGGACATTTGGCGCAGAGGGGTGTAACGCGTTTCATGCCCTCCAGGCACGTATGGTAGTGCGCATGGTGGGCGTAATTTGGTGGGGGGGTCCTTAGTCCCCGGTATAGCAGAGGTTTCAAAGCCTCCAGAGACTGCAAAATCACAGCCTCTAGGAAAATAGCCGGGTTAGTGAGGTCAGGTTGAAGCCACCAGTTGGCAGTTACCAACTGACAGGTGAGGAAGTATCTATAGCAGTCCGGCAAGGCTAGGCCACCCCTGTCCACCGGTCTCGTAAGGGTTGAGTATTTAAATCTTGGGGGTTTGGAGTTCCAAATAAAGGACTCTGCTTTCAAGTTTAACCACTTGCCAACCGCGTAACGTAGAAACACGGCCGCAAGTGGCACCCATTGTTCTGGGAGGACATACTATAATGTCCTCCCAGAATCGCGCCCCCTGAGGCGCGCACCTGGGAGCATCTGTGACCGCCGGGTAAATGGCAGCTTGGAGTGGCCGTTTACCACGTGATCGCTCCTTCAAATGACGGAGCATCACATGTAAACAAGTCGGCGGAAGTGCCGGCTTGTCTCTCCCCTCTCCGCACCGATCGGTGCAGTGTGACAGGAGAGGGGGGAGAGAAGAGATGCAGCGGTGCTGTGGGCAGGATCTGAAGTGCCCAGAGCACCGATATTTGCCAGGCAGGGACCCCCATCCAACCAATCCAGCTTCACCCATGCACCCTCATCCATGCCCACCCATCCGTCACCCATGAATTCATGCCCACCCATCACCCATGCATCCATGCTCACCCATCCGTCACCCATGCATCCGTGCTCACCCATCCGTGTCCACCCATCCATCACCCATGCTCACCCATACATCCGTGCTCACCCATCTGTCACCCATGCATCTGTGCTCACCCATCCGTCACCCATGCGTCTGTGCTCACCCATCCATGCTCACTCATCCATCACCCATGCATCCGTGCTCGCCCATCCATGCTCACCCATCCGTCACTCATGCGTCCGTGCTCACCCATCCATGCTCAGCCATCTGTCACCCATGCACCTGTGCTCACTCATCCGTCACCCATGCATCCGTGCTCACCCATCCGTCACCCATGCGTCCGTGCTCACCCATCTGTGCTCACTCATCCGTCACCCATGCATCCATGCCCACCCATCCGTACTCACCCGTCACCCATGCATGCATGCCCACCCATCCGTACTCACCCGTCACCCATGCATACATGCCCACCCATCCGTACTCACCCGTCACCCATGCATACATGCTCACTCATCCGTCACCCATGCTCACCCATCCGTGCTCACTCATCTGTCACCCATGCATCCATGTTCACCCATCCGTGCTCACCCATCTGTCACCCATGCATCCGTGCTCACTCATCCATCACCCATGCATCCATGCTCACCCATCCAGCCATGCTCACCCTTGCATCCATGCTCACCAATCCAATCGTGTTCATCCATGCAGCCTCATCCGTGCTCACCCATCCAGCCTCATCCGTGTTCACCCATGCATCCGTGCTCCGCCATCCATCCGTGCTCACCCATGCATTCATGCTCATCCATGCATTCATGCTCACCCATGCATCCATGCTCAGCCATGCATCCGTGCTCTGCCATCCATCTGTTCTCACCCATGCATGCATGCTCACCCACACATCCATGCTCAGCCATCCATCTATGCTCACCCATGCATCCGTGCTCACCAATCCAGTCATGCTCACCGATGCAGCCTCATCCATGCTCACTAATCCAGCCGTGCTCACCCATCCAGCCTCATCTGTGTTCACCCATGCATCGATGCTCCGCCATCCATCCGTGCTCCGCCATCCATCCGTGCTCAGCCATCCATCCGTGCTCAGCCATCCATCCATGCCCAGCCACCCATCTGTGCCACCACAATGCCTCACAATAATGTAATAGGTAGTCAAATTAGATTTGAAATGTATGCCCCTAGAACGCCTGATGGTGCACCCTGCATGTTGGGCCTCTGTATGTGGCCAGGCTGTGTAAAAGTGTCACACATGTGGTATCGCCATACTCGGTACAGTAGTAGAATATATTTTAGGGTGAAATTTTTGCTGGGTACATGCTGTGTGTTAGAAATATTGTATAAATGGACAACCTTGTGTAAAAAAAATGCATTTTCATTTTCTTTCTACATTTTCCAAAAACTTGTGGAAAAAATGACAACTTCAAAAAACTCGCCATGCCTCTTACTAAATTACGTTGGACTGTCTACTTTCCAAAAAGGGGTCATTTGGGGGGTATTTGTACTTTTCTGTCGTTAGGACCCCAAGAAATGAGATAGGCCGTCAGTGCATCAGGTGTGATCAATTTTCAGAGATTGGCACCATAGCTTGTAGACTCTATAACTTTCACAAAGACCAAATAATATACACTAATTTGGGTTATTTTACCAAAGATATATAGCAGTATGAATGGCCAAAACTTATGAACAAAAATTGCTAATTTACAAAATGTTATAACAGAAATAAAGAAAAATGCATTTTTTTACAATATTTTTGGTATTTTTCCATTTATTGCTCAAAAAATAAACACCCCAATGGTGATTAAATACCACCAAAAGAAAGCTCTGTTTGTGTGAAAAAAAGGACGAAAATTTCATATGGGTACAATGTAGTATGACTGAGTAATTGTCATTCAAAATGTGAGAGCACTGAAAGCTGAAAATTGGTCTGGTTAGGAAGGGGGTTTAAGTGCCCAGTGGTCAAGTGGTTAAAGCAGTGCTCTGGATCATATTTGCTTTTCCTTTGAATAGATTAGGGAAGGGTTAGAGCCCTTAATCACTTTTTATTGTGTGTGTCTTCATTTAGGGGATTTGTCCCAGAGAAAAAAAAATGAGTAAGAATCCCCCCACTGTATGGGGAATCTAGTCTTTGATAGCTGTTACTGGAAACCATGTCCACATTGAGACTGATACTGTATCTGGTGATAACTGTAAAATTTTGGACCCCCTCACATTTTGCCCCAGTGGTTGCCACGACAAATTGTGAGAATGGATATCTCTCCAACAGGATAATAAGAGCCTGACTGAAGTTTTCACCATTCCTACTCTATGAAAAAAAAAAAAACAAAAAAAAAAACCTTGACAGGAATACTTTAAACAATAATTCTAAGGTCATAAATACCCAGAGTGAATAGCAATTAACCTGCATTTGCTTTTTGTGTTTGGATGCATCATTTGAAAGACAGAACAATGGTCCATAAATTGCAGCAGTAAATGAAGCATGTCTAAAGTAATATCCTACCTCTGGATCTGAAAGAGCAACTAGTCATTATACATAATGTAACACTATCCAGCAGAAAGAATTAGCAATTTACCTTATGCTACTGGTAGCTGCTTTTTAAATTTTAACATTTGGAGTGCAGTTGCAAGGTACTGGGAATGGGAACATTACACTAATCATGCATATACATTGGAATAGGACCAAAATCAATATAGGTACAACTAGTAAAACTAAAAATACTTTATTATATATATATAATAGGAAAAAGGGTCCTTATTTTTTATCTACAGAGATAGCTTAAGAAAGGATTGTGTTAGTCTTTGTTAGTGACAAACTGGTTGCAACTTTTTAAAGACCCCTTTCTTTCTTGCCTTCCTTTAATGCAGTCACCTTCCACATAAGATACAGATAAATGTCCTGATTTTTCATATCACCCTGGTAAATAGTATGCACCATGTTTTTAGGATAAGCAGATATTTCCAGGCATATCATACTTCAATGGTTCTCTTGAGTATGCGCATGGTAATTAATTTCATTGGCAGCACATCATACAACTTATGAACTCTAATAATTGGTTTTTACTATCACTTAAACCATCCCTTTTGTTCCAAGTCATTCTTAACCACTTCAGCCCGGAAGGATTTCCCCCTTTAGGACCAGAGCACTTTGTGATTCGGCACTGCATCGCTTTAACAGAGAATTGCGCAGTCCTGCAACGTTGTACCCAAACAAAATTTGCATCCTTTTCCCCCACAAATAGGGCTTTCTTTTGGTGGTATTTGACCCCCTCTGCGTCATTTCTGATCACCGCTATAAACAAAAGAAGAGCGACAATTTTGCAAAAAAAAAAAAAAACTAATTTCTTACTTTTTACTAAATACAAATCCAAAAAAAATATATAAAAAAACATGTTTTTCCATTGGTTTTGGCCGATTTATATTCATCCTCATATTTTTGGTAAAAAAAATCTCAATTGGCGTTTATTGATTGGTTTGCGCAAAATTTGCCGCGTTTACGGACGATGAGAATTAATTTCTGGGGTTTTTATTTTTTTTTATTTTTTATTAGTAATGGCGGCGATCTGCGATTTTTAGCAGGACTGCGATATTAAAGCAGACATGTCGGACCATTTTGACACTTTTTTGGGACCATTGGCATTTATACAGCGATCAGTGCTATAAAAATGCACTGATTACTAGGTAAATGCCATTGGCAGTGAAGGGGTTAACCTGCAGGGGGCACTTTAAGGGTTAACTGTGTTCCCTGGGCGTATTCTAACTGTGTGTGGGCTGCCCTAGCTGGGGAAAGGGGATGATCATGGCTTCCATATACAGGAAGCCTGTGATCACCACCCTTCCCCCTCTACGAGAACGGAGATCTGTGTTTACTCACATGGACCTCCGTTCTCTCACTGCGGGGGGGGCCATCTTGGGTAGCCGGCGGCAATCTAGTCCGCCCTACCGGCTCCCTGCCCCCCCCCGGACACAGTGAGCGCGCGAGCATGCCTCCGGCAGCATGCGCGCGTTCACAGCACTAGTTATCGCAGCGTTTGCGATAACGAGCCACTCTGTCGCCGTCAGACTGCGGTCGGCAAGTGGTTAAAGGATCATAAAAGTGAGAATGCTTATTAAATCTTCCCCACCTTCCTAAATGTCAACTACCTATCACAATACTTACCATTAGACCTCCTACACACTTCTTCACTGTACAGCCCTAATCTTGTCCATACTCATGGCAGCCCCCATCCATACATCCATCCAGAGGAATATGACTCCAGATATAGGAGTTAATAAGCCAAGTGGCACACATGCATAGTAAGAGCTGGACACATGGGGGACTTCTTTCTGCAAAGGCTGTGTGGCTCCAAGCAGGGCCACATAATAAAGAACATGGAAAAGGGCTGAAGGTAAGTATTATTGTAGGCGCTTGCCACTAGGGGTTGGGGAGAAAATAAGGGGACACCTTCACCAAAAGTAAAGTCGTCCTTAAACAACATCCCCAATGCCCAAACTTTGCATATAACATTTAACCAGAACCCAAATATTCTATACTACTACCTAGCCACTTCGCAACCTGCACAGAATAAAACCTTGTTATTTCACACCAACACACTTATAATTCGCTGCCACAACAGGATTAGTCTTCAGAACCCAAGAGCTGTGAAAAGTATTTGTTTTATCTTCTGTGATATAATTCACCTTAATGTGCACTGCCGAGGAAAGGTCTATCAGTGAGATTAATATTAACCAATGAAGATGGTATATTGTTCAGAGGGATAAAGCATGTGCCATCCACTGCTATTTTACGACTCTCTGGCGCTGCAAGAGATATGCAATTGTTATCTGTTTAATTATTGATTACCTTCCTGCAACCAGAGCATAAAAGGAAACTTTCTGTGCTATAATAACAACGCTAATGCTCTGTAGAATAGCATGAGGATTTAGAGTTCGCAGAAGGTTATGAAGCCGACCTGGGAAAGCAGCCCTCGAGATTTGTGCCTGCAAATCAATCTCAATTTCTGATTTTCTCAAGGAACTGCCCTCAGCCTTTATACCTTGGAGTTAAAACATAGATCAAATCAGAAGAGATGATGTGAACTTCCTGAACAAGAAGCCACTGCTTCCATTGATATTATGTCATCTGACAAACCACAATCCAGTGTATTTACACTGCTTTACTATGTGCTTACATGAATCATCGCTATGAATATGACTTTGTAAAGAGCAGGTCTACGTTTTGCAAGTTCATTTTCTCTTCATTCTTTGATATAAATGTCTCTAACAGCATAAAAGAGCCTGAAAACATGAACTGACAATTGCACCATGCATATTTACATGCAAGCTAATTAGTAGTAAGATGATTATTATTATGGGGTCATTTTTAAAGTAGCAGTACAAACAAACACAAATATATCTTCCTATAACAGAACAATTCCTAAAATGCAGATACAGTGAAGAATAAACACTGTAGTGTCCTGTGGGGAGCCGTATCCACTATCTATTTTAAAAAGACCCCTTAGTAGGGTTAGAATTGGGACATACATACTTACAGCCAAAAAGACTAAGGACCTGTCAGGGGGCAATGGACAAGCCATATGAGGGTAGGAAGAGATCCAGAAAAGTAGAGCCCACTCACTGTTGATCATATAGGCCCTTTTGTAGAAACATCAGATTACCATACAAATGTTTAACCACTTGCTTACTGGGCACGTATACCTCTTTCCTGACCAGGACAATTTTCAGCTTTCAGCATTATCCCAATTTGAATGACAATTGTGTGGTCATGCACCACTGTACGTGTGTGAATTTTTTATCATTTTTTTGCAACAGATAGAGCTTTCCTTTGGTGGTATTTAATCACCACTGGGTTTTTTTTTTTCTAAACAAACAAAAAAAAGGTGGAAAATTTTGAAAAAAAAAACTGCTGGTGCACTGATAGGTTGTACTAATGGGCACAGATAGGCATCACTGAAGCAACTGAGAATAGAAAGTTTCTAAAAATTGGGTAAAATCTTGTTAGAAGACATTGGCAAACCAGCTTCTGGTTATGCCCCTCAGCTTGCTCAGGACTCTTAGAGGCACAATGTGTCGTAATGATGAGCATTAGTATGTAAAATGGGGCAACTGTTGTTTTGTTTGGGTGCTGTATGCAGTGTGCATCCATAGCAGGGTTGGAAGATGGCAGGCTTGGTATACAGATATGTTCCGACTTCATCCAACATGATTGAATGACACCTAAAGCACTTTAGTGAAACAGCTCATCCTGTTTACACAGACAAAATGGTTTATGAGTTTCCAGGTTTAGAAATAGCAGCACAGTGGTGTAGTGGGTAGCACTTTCGCCTAGCAGTAAAAGGGTCGCTGGTTCGAATCCCAACCATGACACCACCTGCTTGGAGTTTGCATATTCTCCTTGTGCCTGCGTGGGTTTCCTCCCACACTCTAAACACATGCTGGAAGGTTAATTGGTTCCTGTCTAAATTGGCCCTAATATGTATGAATGTGAGTTAGGGACCTTAGATTGTAAGCTCCTTGAGGGTAGGGACTGATGTGAATGTACAATGTATATGTAAAGCCCTGAGTAAATTGATGGCGCTATATAAGTACCTGAAATGAATAAAAATAAATTATGAAATACTGCATACCTGCTGATTATCTCTGAAGTACAAAGGATTCTTGGCATTTTGTTATTTGGTGAATTTATACCAACCTAGAACAAGTATCAGTTTTAGGAGGCAAAGGAAGACAAAGCATTACCAGAATGCTGGGAGGAGGCTTGGAGGGGAAAACAGCTGGATGCCCTACACCAGGGGTCCTCAATCTATGGCCCTCCAGTTGTTCAGGAACTACAATTCCCATCATGCCGAGTCATGTCTGTGAATGTCAGAGTTTTACAATGCATCATGGGATGTGTAGTTCTGCAACAGTTGGAGGGCCGTAGTTTGAGGATGCCTGCCCTACACTGACTACACCTACAAAAGTATCTGTGTGGTGGTGTCATTGTACCTTGAACAGTATGGATGGATTCATGTCACTGTCATGTTTGGGTCTCTACAAGCCTTGCTACACCTCTGCCTGGTACAGATCTCCAATCTTCGGCCCAGTAATAAAGTTTATTACATGTTTCTGGCTGCTTCGTCTTTAACAGGAAATTTTCCTTAACGGCCTCTGTTTATGCAGAGGCAGAGAGCATAGAAAAATACTTTGATAACACCAATTTAAGGTATTTAAATAGGCTGTCATCTTCTCTGCGGCCCTGCAGAACACAGATATATGATAAAACTGTTGTGTAATTATGTAGGTTGGCCAACTGATGTTACTCCAGCTTTCATGTGCACCAAGGCCAGCAACATATATTTTAAATATTTATGCATTCTTGCCTCAAAAAACTGCCATGTCAGAAGCATAACACTCAACAACTCAGTATTCAACTGCAAAATATCTACAGCATCATTAATCTTACTGTCTTATAATTAGAAGTGCAATATCAGGTCTTAATTAGCATCAGTGTAGCAATCCATCTACAAAAATATTAATGCAATGCCATTAAATCTTCAAATCTGGAAAACTTTGGAGCGTTTGTGTTAATAATTTAAGAGAAATTCCAATAAGGCAAAGCGCTTCCATCTGGTACAAAGCTAATTTAACATCCAGGCACAAAAGTAAGCCCCATGTGTTCTAATGAACAGGGAAGTGTGTTTGACACAGAACGTTATTGAAAGTGCTTACAGTCTTGTTCTCTAATTATCCTAATGCAATAGATCACCACTGGGCAATCATCCCAGCATGTGAAGATTTGTATGCATGTATTTTAGAGCTCTATGTTCCCATCTAAAGCTGGTGACAACTACACTAAAATGAATTTGAAAAGCAAACTTATGCCGCCCAGTTTGGTGGTATTTGCTACAACAATACACTGGGAGCTCCCATGATCATGTTATTATTTTCTAAGTGCTTACGCTATGTGTAAACTCACCCCCAACGTGTTAATACGTTCCCTGTTCGTTATGAAGCTTTATGGGAAAAGCTATTTTGGTACAAGGCTCAGTGCAGACAGTATTATTGAGACTAATATAAAAAAAATACAAAATCTTAAGGTCTCAGCAGAATACTGTGCAGTTTACATGTACAGTGGTAGCTGCTGACCACACACTGATGATGATTTCCTCTTTTGCGAACCAGATGCAGGACTATTCAGAAATGCAAAGGGTTCCTTGACTTCCATAAAAGACGTGAAAAATGATAGGGTTTGCACATTCATATTAAAATATCTCTTCTTCTTTATTACATCATCTCTAGGTCTGCACCGTCTGCAGAAAAATAGGTGCTATGCATTGGGGGCATAGTTGCAGCAGCAACAGCAGTCCCTTAACTACTACCCTCTGATGCTTCTGTTGATTACACTAGGACCAGGCATTGTACTTAAAGCACAATTTTTATGTTTAGGCCTCATACACACGGACGTTTTTTGACGCCAGCGTTTTCTGGCGTTTTTTGCAGCTCTCCATGTTAGTCAATGGCCCCATAAAAACGTCAGCGTTTCTGAGCTGTAGGTGGCGTCGGCGTTAGTGAGCAGAAAGTGAACCCATGGCCATCGCGTTCTGAGGCTGTAACGTTTTGACGTTTTTTGACGCCGACGCCACAATATGCCAACAAACGCCAACTAACGCCAACAAACGCCACCTAATATTGTACCGGCGTTTTCCGGCGTTTTTTGACGCCAACGTTTTTAGGTTGAAAAATAGCAGAGGGATGATTTTTTTAAAAAAATGCCTATTGACGCCGACGCTCACTAACGCTCAAAAACGCCAATGCATAACGCGGAAAAACGTCTACTTTTTTTCCTGACCCGACGTTTTGTTTATTTTTTTAGATACGCCCGTGTGTATGAGGCCTTAAGGTCACTTTCAGACCAGGGCTGCATTTAGCCTGTTAATGTGGGGGATATGGTAAAAAAATGTCAGGGGATGCAGAGGTTTGGAGGTCAGAAGGGCAGAGGATAGGGTCAGCCGTTTGTAAGCCAGTGTACAGATATCAGCAGGGCAGTGTATAGGGTCAAAAGGGTGGAGGACAGGGCTCAGTAGTAAGTGACACAAAGTTCAAGGTCAGTAGTAGATGAAGCAGAGTTCAGAGGTTAGTAGTATGTAAAGCAGAGTTTAGGGGTCAGTAGTAAGTGACACACAAGACAGATTTTGCCTAACAGTTGGGTGTCCATGCAGAATCCATGCCTAGTCGCTGCACACATATAACACAGTTTTTGTACCCACAAAAGATTACTTAGTGATTACAAGTGATAGCCTCACAGATAAACATAAACCTCATCTTAATCTTTTTTCACATTAACGCTTTATGATGCAACTTTTATGATACCGTAATCAATTCCGATGGTGGCCTGGTACTTGGGGACAAATCTTTTTTCACCGTAAGGTTGGCGTTGTATGGAAGAACGGAGAGGCTGTGAGAAGTCAACTTATCAGAACAATGATTCTCATCTGTTGTAGCTGAAGGATATTGCGAAAAATGTTCACAATTATTTAAATCCCAATCTGGAAGCAACATTACAATTCTGTTTGAAAGAGTTGCATCATAAAGCGTTACTGGGCGGCATGAACGCAGATGCCTGTAAATATCAGAAGTGACTGGCTGTGATAGGATACAGCCAGTCACGTGCTAAAGAGACAATTTTTTGGGCTCTTTACCCTGATCTGGGATGGGCCGAAGGCCCGCAGAGCGGCGAAAGTGGGAGGACGTCAAATGACATTCACCCAGGATGGAGAGTGCACCTTGCCGGCATATTATTACAATACACCGGTAAGGAAGTGGTTAAAGAAGAACTTCAATAAAACCAGTGACTATTGAGACAATGAATGCTATGGTCAGGACTATGTCATTTACAATACAAATTAAAGAGCTTAGGGGTCAGGAGTCAGTAACATAGAAAAGTGACGGAAAAAAAGTCTGCCATTTTTTACTTATTTTTTTTGCTTTCCCATTAACCTCATTGTCTGACTATAGATTTATATTTATCCCAAGCATGTTTTAAGCCATTTACTGTTGACTGTCTCACCACCTCTGTTGGTAATTTATTCCAATTATCAACTGCCTTTCAGTAAAATGATACTTTCTAAGATTAGTTTTGAACTTCCTTCCAGTTAGTTTGAGGTCATGTCCCTTGTAATATTTCCTCCTCCTCGGTCCCCTCCTCATGACTTTACCATTAAGATCAATGGCACAACCATTGGTCCTTCCACACATACCAGGGTGCTGGGCATAATCCTAGACTCCGACCTTTC
This sequence comes from Glandirana rugosa, assembly GCA_018402905.1. NCBI lineage: Eukaryota > Metazoa > Chordata > Amphibia > Anura > Ranidae > Glandirana > Glandirana rugosa. Next base: position 644,006 of record BLSH010436776.1, read on the forward strand.
TTTCAGCCCCCATATCCAATCACTGGCTAAATCTTGCCGCCTCAACCTCCGCAACATCTCAAAAATTCGCCCCCTCCTGACTAATTACACCACAAAACAACTTATTCACTCCTTGGTTATTTCCCGCCTTGATTACTGCAACTCCCTCCTCACCGGCCTACCGTTACACAGGCTATCCCCCCTTCAGTCTATCATGAATGCTGCTGCCAGACTTGTACATCTTACTAACCGATCCACGACTGCTGCCCCGCTCTGCCAATCCCTTCACTGGCTTCCCCTACCCCACTGTATAAAATTCAAAATACTAACCACAACATACAAGGCCATCCACCACACTGCCCCCAGCTACATCGCCAATCTCATCCACAGATATCACACCAATCATCCTCTACGCTCCTCCCAAAACCTCCTTCTCTCTAGCTCCCTTGTTACCTCCTCCCATGCTCGCCTTCAGGACTTTCCCATCCTCTGAAACTCCCTGCCCCAGAATGTCAGGTCAGCCCCCACCCTGTCTGCCTTTAGGCGATCCTTGAAAACTCACTTATTCAGGGAAGCCTACCTCACCTCCACCTAAGACCCGTGCCTTTTATTCTTACTAACTTGCCTGACATATAACCTAGTTGCCTCCAAGATGGTAGACTTTAATAGTGTCCACAGATTACTTACTCCTGTCATTTTACTCCAACCTTTCAGTTCATTTTTTAGTAATTTCCCCATTTCAGCAAAATTTGTTCTTTTAAAATCTAAAACTTTTGTTTTTGTATATGATTTTTCAGTGCTTGTTTTAATATCAAACCAAAGACATTGGTGATCACTAGAACCCAAATTCTCTCCCACCTCAACATCAGACAGTCGTTCCCCATTTGTCAGTACTAGGTCAAGAATATGATCACCTCAGGTTGGGCTTTTTACTAACTGTTTTAGAGAAACCCCAAAAGCTTCCATTACATACCTGCTCCTGCTTGTAATAGAAGTTTGAGAATTCCAGGAATGGTGAAGTCACCCATAATTAAAACCTCTCCCTTCATTGCCATTTGAGTTTTCTACTACTCCAATTCTAATTGAAGATCCCTCCCTGGTTGGACGGCAGACCCAAAGAGTTTTTTGAATTAATGTTAGTTTTACATAGTTTTATATTTTTTGCATTGTATGGCAACTCCACCTCCCCTCTTCCCTACTCTGTCATTCCTGTATAGTGTGTACCCTGGTATAGTTATTTCCCAGTCATTTGAATCCTTGAACCATGTCTCTGTAATTGCAACAAGATCCAAGTTGTCCCTAGACATAAGAGCTGTCAGCTCACAAAGCTTGTTGCCTAAACTATGAGCATTAGTGCACATAACGTGACAAACACTACTATCAACTGCTTTATTATTACCACCAGAAACTTCAACTGAAGTGACCACCCCATCAGCCCAGTCGTTAGCAACATAAACCCTCACATTTGTTTCAACCTGCTGGGGTCAGAAATGTCCCTCAACAATTACATCCCTGCCCCCATTTCTCAGGTTAAATGCATGTCCAAACAATTCCTAAATTCCATACCAAGAAGCTCAGTGCCCTTGTGTGAGGGATGCAGGCCATCTCTTTTGTAAAGTTCAATGTCCGACCACCGGGTAGCATCATGACTAACATAAGCAAAACCTTCAGCTTTGCACCAATTCTTTAACCAAACATTGAACTCTGCTATACAAAGTACTTTCTCATGTTGACCATTATGTACAGGTAAGATGTAACAGTTTAACAGTTACAAGGTGTAACAGTACACCCTAACTGTTGAAGATCCTGGCCCAAATTCTGAAAATCCTTCTGCACAGAATGCACATCATTCTGGGACAAATCATTTGTGCCAAGGTGCACAAAAACATCAACATTGCACTCTTCGTTAGCTTTTTTGACAATTTTTACAATGCGCCTTTTATCTCTCCTAACAGTAGCACCAGGCAAACACCTAACTTCCTTTGACACTTCCACATGATTTCCTAAAGCAACACCTCTTACAATTGAATCACCAACTAGATGATGACTTCTCCTTTTAGGAGCCTTATCCACAAAACTCGCCTGGTGAGCAACCTCATATAACATCAAAACAGAAGGCAATAGAGTGAAGCATTAGAAGGAGCCCACCCATGAACATTAGATTCCCCCTTTACATTAAGAATCTCCACCAGAGTCCCTCCCTTACATCGGGGTCCTCAGAGCCCTCCCCCCCAACATCAGGGTCTCCAGAGTCACCCCCTTACATTAGGGTCCTTAAAACCAGAGTAACTAGCCAAGCAAACCAATGCACAGATGTAAATGGTTTAAATCAAAGGAAGCCTTCTCACCTGATAACAGAACTTTCACTGCACGTTGCCTTATTTACTGACAGCCTGTCCGTGTATCTCGATCTCCAGTATATGCTTCGGTCTGGCAAGCAGTGATGAGCAATCACTGCACATTCCAGCCCAGCCTTATTTACTGCCGAGCTGACTGTAAGTGTGCAGTGAACGTTCAGCATATATTGGAGATTGAGATACACAGTCATGGTAGTAAACAGGGCTGTTTGCAGTAAAAATCCCGGTATCAGATTTACTGTTAATTCAACACTTTATTGCTGTGGGTTTGTCTTCTTCTAGAAGAAGAGGGAGAAGGGAGCTGCTGGAGCTCTTAGTGCATCCCTGCTACTATCCACTGCACCCTCTATGTCCCAGCCATGGATATTATTATTATTATACAGGATTTATATAGCGCCGACAGTTTGCGCAGCGCTTCACAATATTAGGGCAGACAGTACAATTACAATACAATTCAATACAGGAGGAATCAGAGGATATTGAATTTCAGCAGCCTGGAACAAGAGTCCTGAGGTGGAGGCAAATAGGGGAGTAGTTGGTGTTGGGGGGGCGCAACTGAAATCTAGGGGGGTTGTGCAGCCCACCCCAGCACCCCCCTAGGCTAGGCCATGTTTCGGATTGGCTTTTAATGAAAAATAACTAACCCCATACAGACCCTCATACACTGCCTGCTTTTAATGTATGTAAGAGTACCAGAGGGTTCAAATATGTTGCTGCCCTCATGCAGGTCAAGCTGGACTTCTTTCTAGTCTTGTCCTTATAAAGGCCTGGTTCACATCTATGTGGATTTGCACAGGCACCACAGTGGCTGGGAAATAGCATGGTGCGCTCGCACTTTTTGCTATTGGGCACTGTGTCGCTTTAACTGACAATTGCGCGGTCATTCGACGTTGTACCAAAACAAGAGTGACGTCTTTTTTTCCCCCACAAATAGAGCTTTCTTTTGGTGGTATTTGATCACCTCTGCAGTTTTATTTTTTGCGCTATAAACAAACAAAGAGCGACAATTTTGCAAAAAACCCAATATTTCTTACTTTTTGCTAAAATACATATCCAAAAAAAATCCCAAAAAACAAATTTATTCATCAGTTTTGGCTGATATATATTCTTCCTCATATTTTTGGTAAAAAAAAAAAATCGCAATCGGTGTATATTGATTGGTTTGCTTAAAAGTTGCCGATTTTATGAACAATGAGAATTCATTTATGGGGTTTTTATTTATTTATTTATTTTTTACTAGTAATGGTGGTGATCTGCAATTTTTAGCGGGACTGCGACATTGCAGCAGACATGCCAGGCACTTTTTTGGGACCATTGGCATTTATACGGCGATCAGTGCTATGAAAATGCACTGATTACTGTGTAAATGTCACTGGCATGACTGCCCATCCGCCGGCCGCCCGACCTGCTCACTATTTTCTCGGGGGGAGCAACTGCCTGCTGTTGACCCCCCCTAGATGCGCCCCTGGTCCCACGCTGCCTACTATGATCCACAAGGGCAACCATAATTATAGTTCAGTGAGTATAAGCACGCATTTTACACCAGGTGCATTGAGCTGGTGTTCTCCAAAGTCCTATACACACCACATGTGCATTGCATAAAAATGCAGCATATCTTCATTTTTCACACTGCAATATACAATAATGTGTCAGTACACCATAGTGTGACAAAATGAGCTGGTGCGCAGAGAATTGAAAGAGATGTCATTTTGTGGCATTTCAATAAAGCTAAAAAAAGAAAAAAGTGAACACTATGGTGTCTGATCTACATAATATGGCAACAAATTGGTATTAGGTGGGCAAATCTTAAATTCAATTGGATGTCCTTTATATTACATGGTTGCCTTACCTAAGATGCAGCAGAGAATGCACAGAACTTCATGGACTCACTAAGGATACTTATGATAAAACATTTGTACAAACATAACCAGTGAAGGTGTTGTAAGGATTCTAAGGAATATAAAGATTATGTGGCTCTGAAGGTATGGCAACTAGTGCAGCTTTTAACATATTAAACAGAACACTGCCATAGAAACCACTTTCAGTGTGTCCAAAAAATATGATATGAAAATAGGTCAGATATCACAGTTTTTCAGCAGCCAAAAAGTTGGACTGTGTAGGGAATGATAATCCTAAAGGAAGCTGTAATCATTACAAGCTACGCATTCTAAAACAACTTTACAGCTACTCCCATGAGAAATATAAGGGGAAATAGAAAATTGTAGATGTATTTATAGTGACAGTTCTACCCCAGTCAAAAGGCAATTACAACTTTTGGAATGACAGTTTTCAATGTAAATATGCACATAAGACACAACTCCATTTTAACAAGGAACACTGGGACAATAATGTAGTGACTACCTACAGACTTGTATCTAATTTTTAATCTTGTTTAACTGTTAAACTATTTATTGTGACGAGAAGAAATCCAAGTGAAATGAAAGCCAAGATAACCTGCCACAACATAAAACAGACAGCAATGGAGAATGTGTATATATATATATATATATATATATATATATATAGTGTCTTTTTTATCATTGCACATTGGCATCTTTGGTTGTTTTATATATACTTCAAATAACTTACATGAGTAACAACTAGATCAGTGGTTCTCAACTCCGGTCCGCGGAATCCACTAACAGGCCAGGTTTGCAGGATAACTGAAATACATCACAGGAGATATCATTTGCTGCTCAGTGATTGCAGTATTCTAGTCTGCATCTCCCCAAGGTAATACTTAAAATCTGGCCTGTTAGTGGGTCCTGAGGACAGGAGTTGAGAACCACTGAACTAGATCATATTGACATTAGGAACCAGCAAGCTTTCCAAAGACCTGAGGATTGAAAGTTAGTTGAAAAAAAGAATTACTTACCTAAGCAATACAAACATATATAATTAAAGTATAACTAAAGGCAATACTTTTTTTTTTTTTAGTTTTGGACAGAGTGGAGAGGGATTAGAGCCCCTGTCAGTTTTTATTGCCGTCTGTGCCCCTGTTAAGGAGATTCACCCTCTCTACTAGTCCTGTTTACCATTATCATTGAAAGTGAACGTAAAAAGAAAACCTTCATTTTTGGATTGTCCCCAATAAAGTAATAGATGGGAAATCTTCCAATGGGGACACTAGTTCTGGTGAGCTGGGGGTCCCCAAAGAATTCCTTTAATTTACAGAGATACCCTCTCACTTCCTGTTTGGCTATGGGACAGGAAGTGAAGGGAAAGCTCAGCAATGGGACAGAGATAGCGAAAAAAAAATCTGACAGTGATTATAACCCTCCCTTACTCTATCCAAAATTTAAAAAAATACGTTTTGCCCATAGTTCTACTTTAAGGATATCTGTATGTATCAATATAACATTGATCTAACTTAATTTTATCATAAAATATTAAAACTTTGTATTATACCATTTAAAATATGCCTGCAGGCCTCATGGGATGATTTCTACTGAAATCATTCATTGGGCAGTGTTCAGGGGTACAGGCGGCGGGTAAGGTAAGTATTTACACTCTTCTTTTATAGTTAACCCTTATTTGGAGAACTTTATTATATTGATATGGGCACTTTAAGCCTAATAATCATATACTGTATATAGTCTATGTTTCTGATGTGTTCAGTTCTGTGCAATCCATAGACTGTCAGCAGGTGAACACTGTGGGTAGGATGAATAAGATAATTTAAAACCTGGACAATAATCTAAATTTTTAAGAGTTGCAGTTTTTCTTACTACATACAACTTTTTGCATGCTCTACTATTTGGTGATATTAGGACAGCTTCTGTCAATATGAATAACATTAATTCTATGCTGTAGAGAAGTAGAGAAAACACATCATGCCAGAAATGCAGTGTCGTTGCCACATCTTACCTGATGATCCTGCCAGTAACATACTTCCTGTCTTAGGGTGACACGTTAAAGGGTTAGTTCACTTTTTCACAAAAATCAAAAAGGTAAACTAATTCACCCTCACCCTCACCACCCCCAGTCCCCACTGCACTCACCTAGCTGATGCTAGCTGATGTAGTGGTCTGGGAAATTGAAAACCACACTTTTCTCCATCCTTTTTTTTTCTGAAATGCCATCCTGGAGCGAAAACTGCATTCTCGAAGGTCAGCACAATCACGTGCTGGCGCTGACCAATGCCCACTTACCATTATGAGTATTATTATGCAACACAGCCCTTCAGTCTGTGTACTGTATTTGTCAATACCCAGACTGAGAACCCAATGCCCAGCTACACCGGCTGTCATGAGTTGCAGGAGATGATCATTAAAGTGATTGTAAATGATCACCTTGTAAAAAGAAACATTCAGTTTAAAATAAAAATGAAAGGCAAAACATTTGTGTATGGATATAAAAAAAAACACATTATAAATACCCTATCCCTTTTTATATAAGTGATGACATTCCCTCTGTTCTCAGCTTCATAAGAGCTGGAGGGGAGGAGAAGCAACAGCACACTGAGCTCCCCAGTCAATGGCTGTGCAGCAGGAGCGTGTCAGGACAAGTCTGATCATTGGAGCAGAGCGTACTGAGTTCCCAGCAAAGCTAGAGAACTGACCATGACGTGCTCTCCCACTTAGTGTGGTCAGTTTTTAATAGGAAAGCAGAGGGACTGGTAAGAACACCAGGGATTGTATATAATGGAGCAATGCAAAGAGAACAGGATACTTTCTCATAGAAGTACATGGTACAGCAGGCACATATCAGGAATATGAAGTGTTCAAAGCAATGTGTACTAAACATGACTTATACAATATCTGCAGAGCCATTATTGAGATACTTAAAACAAATACTCATGTGTTTGATTACAGAAGTAATTTTAATTTACACAAATTGCATTGTTCACATATACATTTTTACCAATGTACAGTATTATACTTGGTGTGACTATTGGCTGCTTTTTTACTTTATCTAAAACATTGTGATTACTCTGATAATTATAATTCAATTAAGGATCACTGTATTGTAGCAATGAAGTTAGCTTTTAAAGACTTTCTATCAATTCAGAGGTGAATGGAGTAGAAACAATAGAGGGTGATAAACTGCACTTATCGTCTGGCTGAAATCTCTGGAAAAGGTAGAACGTACTGTAAACTTCAAACATGTGCAAGTAGTTAATATGATATGTAACCATATTTGAATAATAGAGTTGATTTACTAAATGCAAATATGCTGTGCACTTGCTACAGAGCTTAGTAAATGAGCTGGCTGCATTTATAATAGTCAACAAATGACAGAGCAATGTTCCAAAAATATATATATATATACATTTGTCATATGGTGGAAAATATGCATTCTAAACAGTCTCACTAACATCTATCTGAACTGGCATAAAAAATGTGCATAAGCAAAATATATAGTATCTGTTTGGATCGGTTTGGTTTTCTCCCTTGATAAAGCTTGGAGTCCATTGATAAATTACATATATCTTTGCTCACCATGCAAGAAACATGATATAAGAAATGCTCATCAGCCAGAGGATTTATAATTCTGTGCAATCAATTGTTTAATCCAGGCACATTTGTCAGACAGCACAGTCAGGTCCTCATTGCATCAGCAGTCCTTGAACACACTCCAGCTTGCTAATTGGACAGTAAAGGAGCAGCAACACACTAATGGGGTCATCTCTTTGCCCGCCACATCTGTCAGCATGATTCTTGTCAGCTCCTGTAGCAAATCCTATTTGCCTCCTAATGCTTCCCCTCCCTCTCCCAGTCTATGCACAGGATTAAGGGAAATTGATAAATATATAAGCATAGTGATCACTGTACTGTACAGGATGCTAGGGTTGGGTTCTGGACAGGGAATATGTGTCCCCCTTATTTGGTTTGTGGACCCTTTAAAGGGGACAAGAGACATTTTTGAAGTACCCAGGGGTTCACACCAATGCAGGGTGAGGGGGTTCATCCAGTTAGAAAGGAGAAAACTGTTTTATAGTCTTCTCAGAAGTCCTGATAGGAGACCCGGAATTAGGAGGCTTGGAGAGATTTTGGGTGGAAAGGGCCTCCAACCCTGACTACAGAGACTGTGGTCCAGAAAAGGTTAACCTGCCTGCAGGAGAGTGTTGAAAAGAGCAGGAAAGGTCAGCAGGTATCTGTTAGATGTGCTGAAACAGGTAGGACCCTTCATCCTTCAGCTGATCTTCAAACCCACCCCTGCTTCACGGGTGGTGTGTTCAGATTCTTATCCACCCATCAGATCCAGAGTTGTCCTGCAGAATCCTCTTCTCTTCTGCTACTGACTGGGTCCTGCACCGCCATGCTCTTTGTGATTTTATTGGGAGGCTGCTGGCGTTTTTGGGCTCAGCCAGCAGGCCTCCCAATGAAGCGCAGCTAGGCCCCCCTCCTCCTTTATGAATGAAAGACTATGCCTCCTGGGATATGTGATGTGCACAGGGAGCACAGTGCACTTCAGTTGCCTAGGCAAGTGGCATGCATGGGGGGGGGGGCTCAAATTCTTTTTTATTTAAAAAACGTAAAGTCAAAAAACAAAAAGAAGGAAGTCCAATCCAAGGATGAAGACCTGCTTTAAACCCTGGTATGAGACTTGATTATACTGGCTTTTATTTTGTGTACCAGAATTTTTTATGGAATGGACTTCATCAGTCGTAACCGCTCATTAAGGGTGCAGGTGTGCCGCCCTCCTAATATATGTACCTGGCCACTAATCTACATGCAGGGTGCTGAACGAATGGCTTCAAAAAAGGGTGGGCTCTGGGCGCAGAGCACTGAACCCACTATACTGTGTGACATTAGCAAATTAATATTTGATAATGTCTTCCTGTTTTCCTGCCTGGCCAATCATCAGGAAGCGGGTCCAGAGACCCCATTGGCCAGGAGCCTGAAGATCCCATTGGCCAGGAGGATAAGTGATGGCCAGGACACGGAGGAGACTGAGGGGGAAGCTGCCACCACAGCCATTATCTGCATCAGGTAAGTGCAGGGCTGACGGGGGGCCTGGCGGGTCAGAGAGCGGGCGAGCGAGCCGGCAACCAGGGGGGTGGGTATGGTTTGCGGTGGAGGGCTCGGGTGACAGGAGGAGGATGTCTGTGGTTAGGTCTGACTGCCGCCCCCCCCCGACCCATGGAGCACCAGCCGCCACTGGACTTCATAATAGAAACGAAAGAGTTGTAGCCAGGTAGGCTCCATCTTTTTTTACAATGGAGCAAATGAAACAAAGAATCCAAAAGGTCATTATGGATTGCTTTTATTCCTGTTTTCCCCAGTGTTTATAAAGAGGTTCCTAAAAGTTGAACTCCAGACAGATAAAAAAAAAAGACACAGTGATTCAGTTCTATGTTCATTAACACATACGGTAATTAACTGTATTTTTAAATTAAAGTGATGTATGTAATTGAATTTGACTTGTTCTGTACAACTTTGACTGGGAGAGGAATAAGCAGCACAATCAGCCAATCAGTTGTGCAGAAGTGCTCACGTGCTAATAAAGAAAATTCTTAGAGAGCAGAGTAACAGAGAGACAAGCTCATAAATTTTCAGGAAGATGAAGACCCGTATTGCTTAAATGTGAAAATAACGTTTCCTGCACCGCCTGATAAGGCTTCTGCTCTGTGGCAGAGCTGGGTAAATCTCAGAACTGAATGGACAGAAAACAAAATCTTTTTCTAAGTAAAATGCTATGCATTTCTTCTGTGTGTTTACTGTTTACATGGAGATCAGCTTTGAAATGAGAATTAAATTGCACCTCCCCTTGCAGCTATACCTAGCGAAATATGGATTAAGTCTCATAAACTCTATTGTTAAGCTATAGTAATAATGTCCAAGAAACAGCTTTGAGGTGGGGTTTTGCCCAATTAATTTACTTTTGTCTGTTTTTCAAAATTTTCAACTGTATTGATCTGGTATACTGTCTCCAAAAAAAAAAAAAACTCCCTTTCTGACGCTTAGGCCTTATGCACACAGGACGTTTTAAAAATGTCAGCGCTACAGCAGCATTAATGCGTGTTTTGACACATTTATCCATTAGCGTTTAGCTGCGTTCTTTGATGTTTTTCCATTAAAAACACTCTATATAATGTAAAAACGCCTAAAAACGTCAAACGCAGCTAAACGCGGTTGACTTTTACAGATGCATTTAGCCGTGTTTTTCGTTTTTATTGCTCCTGGAAGCACAAGCTGTCATTTTTTTCTACTGCCCCTAAATGCTTATGCCTCCAAACACCTCTGACAGTTTATGTGTGCATGGACACATAGGCTAAAGCTGGATACACACTATCCAATTTTCTGTAGATTTTTTTCCTACAGATTTACCAAAATCATATAATATGATGTCAAACCTTAGAAGTTTAATTTTGTATGCAATCAGGCAGGCCATTGAACTACATTCTTTTGATAAATCTGAAGGAAATCTGACAACAAAAGTTGGATAGTGTGTATGGGGGTCTTACATGGATGTGATTTTAGAGGCAGTTAAAAAAAAAAAAAAGTCAAACGCCCCTTAAAGCAGCTGTAAAAATGTACTGTGTGCATGAGGCCTTAAGGCACAACCATAACCAATCTAATAATAATCCAATTAAATTTTTTTTCTTTTTTTGTGCAGACTAAAGAAAAGTACATCTACACTAAATAAAGCTATAAAAGTCACCATACAATGTCATAATTTGTCTCTTTTTTTTTTTGAGGTCAAGCACTTCTTTTGGCTCGGTATCCCCCTAGGTTCTCACATTGTCTTTTTTTCTACGGTACGTTAGTTTTTTGCCAGCGGGAGCCAGTAGCTGTTCATGATACAAGGCTTTAACTGCCAAACAAAAGTTACATTGAAATTGTGTCCACACATAAAAAGTGCTTAGAAAAAGTAATAAATCAAATAGAAAAACAAATGTAAGCCCCACACTACCACGCATATAAATACAAAAGTTGACATACACGGAGTAAACAGCATTTTAACAATAGATACTAGGAATCGCCTTGAGCACCAGAGTTTGAGAAATAATTCTAGGTCTATTACTTACAGTTCAATCTAGAGCGATGAGCTATAAAGTGTTGACTTTGGAAGATTTCGGCTATCCAAGCTTGTTGCCATTTCACAGCCGCACACAATTATTTTTTTATAATTGTATATTTATTAAGGTTTTTTTAGAGAAAAGTATAAAGACATTAGTGAGAAAGAGAAATAAGACATTGTATACATCGGATGTTGCGAACACGTGCATATAATATCATGTACAAAATGTCAGTAACAAAGAGAAAACAAAGAGATACATAGGAAATATTGAAATTTCGAACTTAGAGACCTGTGGAGCCCACTATGGTATAGAGAAAAAATATCTCACAATTCTAGTGTGGCTCCATAATCAGGACAGGAGTCAATACACAATGGAAAACAGCAGTAACATGGTACCACTGAAGAACCAATAGGGAGGAGAGAGGGGGAGGGAGCACCATGGACTCAGACCAAATGGATGTGATATATAAAAGTTGGGGAAGGGTATAGTAGTAGATTACTAGGAGAGAATAATTAAAGCAGGGTTATGAGGAGTTACTTTCAGATTATGTCGGGAGTCATCCCATGTATCCCATATTTGTGTAAATTGGGGTAGGGAGACAATAGCTGTTAAGTGTCCCATTCTCCGAATATAAGCTATAGACTGTGTCAATTGGGAGAATGTAGGGGGGGTTAGGTGACAACCAGCATGCGGGTATATTTCTCTTAGCGGCCAATAAGACAAAGGATGTCAGTTTCTTGAAATGTTTAGAAATTCCAGGTATTGGGAGACCTAGTAGGATGTGCAAAGGGTCTAGAGGGATTTCCTTCTCCAGAAGATCTAGGAGGAGGGATTGAACAGAGCTCCAGAAAGGACGGATCACTGGGCAATCCCAGAAAATATGATAATGTGTTCCCAAAGCTTTAAGGCATATTTGAGGTATCGAGGAATCAAATGTATGTAGAACCTCTGGGGTTCTGTACCAAAACATAAGGATTTTGTAAGCTGGCTCTCTCTCTCCTCCATGCACCTAGAAGCCTTTGATATAGATTCCCAGATCCTTTGCCATTGTGGGAGGGAGATAGGAACCTCAGTTAACCGAGATCACTTCCGCATATAAGTGTGAGTGTCTACCATTAGTGGAATGGATTCATGAAGAATTGTGTATATAGAGGAGATGAGACCAGGTTGATTTGGACCTTGGGTAAAAAGTAACTTGAATGCAGTAGGTTGTTCAAGGGTTAGAGTTGGTGATTTGGAGCTGAAATAATGTATAATTTGGAGGTATGAAAAGAAAAGTTTTTTGGGGATTTCATGTTTGTTATGAAGGTCTTGAAATGGGAGTAATTTACATATTGCAGGGTGAACTAGGTTTCGAAGCTGGAAGATGCCTGCTCGTGACCAAGGATAAATATAAGTGAACGATAGGCTATTAGGTATATCTGGGTTAAAGATTAAGTTTGCTAAAGGTGGGCATTGAGAAGAGAGAGAGTAGTCTTTTAAGCATTTCTTCCATATATGAAGAGTAAACAGCATAGGACCTAGGCACAAATTTTGAAGCTGAGATATAGACATACGTACCTCTGACCATAGCATGGAGCAGTGGTGAACAGGGCTAGTTATGCTCATCTCCAGCTCGGATCATCTGCTATGAGCGTAGCAAGCTGACCAGGAGATAACAGCTCTGAGATGGGTAGCGAAGTAATACTTAATAATGCCTGGTGCACCCAGCCCTCCACAAGAGTGAAGGGCAAACACCACTCCGCTAGCAATCTGGTGAGATTTGTTTCTCCAAAGAGATTTGTTTCTCCAAATAAATCTGGCAAATACTCTTTGAATAGATTTGAGTTGTGCCATGGGAATACCCACAGGTAATGTTTCAAAGAGGTATAAAAGTTTTGAGAGTATCGACATTTTGAGGACCTTAATCCTACCCAGAAGAGACAGGGGATAGCCCTCCTATTGACGTAGGAGATGGTTAATCCCCGTAATCAGAGGGGGATAGTTAGCCTAATATAAAGTGGAGTAGGATGCAGTGAGGTGTATGCCTAAATATTTGAGAGAGGAGGCGCACCAATGGTAGGAGAAATTGTTTTGTAAGGTGGTTAGGAGTGAGGGAGGGATGTGTATAGGGAGAGCTTCTGTTTTAGCTGTGTTGAATGTGGTCAGTAGGGAATGGAGATTAGGCAGAGATATATGTGGATTTGTCAGTGTTAACAAAATGTCATCTGCCAAGAGAGACTATTTACATTCCCTTTGGCGAAATTAAACTCTGTTTATATTGGGGTGTGTGTGAATTGCTTCGGCTAAGGGCTCTAAGCACAGTATAAAAAGTAAGGCTGATAAGGGACAATCCTGTCGAGTACCGTTGCTGAGGGAGAAGGATGAAGATAGGAAGGAAGATAGTTGTACTTGGGATTTTGGGCCAGTGTTCTGTTACATGATTTGCATGTAACATAAATATGCAGCTATAGTAATGTTTTTATAGTTGGTTATTATAATGCCATCTTGTGGTTCTTTTGGATATTACACCTTTGATATCGACGTATAAATACAATGTACGTTTAGTACATTGTCTTGTGACCGGGTTTTAGGGTTCATGTTGATAGAAGGAAGGATAGAAGTAGGAAGAGGGAGTCGTTGCCATGAGCTGTCCTAACAGGGAATAGTCGGAATGAAAAATATGACACGAATCTCGGGAATCGGCTTCGTTAAGTGTGTGTGGGGTTATATTTGTCTCAAATTAAAGCGGTTTCCCTTACATTTATCAGAGAGAACCGTCTACTGTAAAACAATTGTGACTGTTTAGGTGTATATAGAGAC
>BLSH010436776.1:668412-679206 GCA_018402905.1 Glandirana rugosa
TGCACCTTTGCCTAAGTAGACAAAAATCCTTGCACCGGCCCTGAATAGGGTTGACTAGGGATGAGATGTAAGTTCATGGCCATGTAGAGTCCAACCCGAACTTTACATGTTCGCAGTTCACTGAATGGGTGAATCAAATGGCCAGTTTGCCTGCCCACTGAATCTCTGGCTACTGCAGGCAGAAGACATATAGTTAGTGGCAGTGTCAATGCCACCAGAAAATGAATGACTTCCCGCTCCTTGGTTGCTATTGGTGGCCACCTGCTTCCTAGCAACCAATGATGGTGTGAGGGCTAGCTGCCTGAGTCCTGTCAACCAATGATGTCATTGGTTGGTAGGATGCTGCAGCAGCACAGTCATTTCTTGTCATGGGTTATGGTACATTATAACAACTACTGTTGCCTGACAAAAAAAAACACATAGGGTCCCCCTAAATCTATACCTTTGTCACGTAAAAGCTGTAAACAATGACATACCTGCAAAAAAAAAAAACATATATTAATCTTTCCCAATGCCAGAGATGACACTGCTCAAAAGAAATCATTCCCTGAAGTCCTCCTCAAAAACAGACACTTCCAGGATTGTCTATCTCCTGTTCCCCTGCAACACTAGAGCCTAGTACACAAGGTGCGACGGTCGTATGACGGAATGGATCAAATTGTCAGTTGGCTGATATATCTCGCGTACTGACATGCACTAAGCGATCGTACAACCAAGCTTACGAACGTATAAAGAGGAAGCTCAGGTGCATGTAATTTGTGAAGTAGGAACGTAGGTTTACACGAACGGACACTTCCGGACGTTCCTGACTTCTGAGCATGCCTGTTTTGCACAGTACAACTTGTTGGACCAACTTCTCTGTACGACCGCTTGTTGGTACAACCAAAGTTTTCTAGTTTATTCATCCAACTTCCATTGTACGACCGTCGTACGTCGGCTGCTCTAATCACGCGTACTAACGGTCGGATGATCGTACAACGAGCGGTCGTATGACCGTTTTCATACGACTGTCGCACCATGTGTACGGGGCTTTAGTAGTTCCTCCCGCCGACTTCAAAGTCACTACTGTACCCTGTATTGATGTAGAGGGGTCTGCAGGAGGAACCCCAGAGCACCAGGAGACTGACTGGAAGTGTCAGTTTCTGAAAATGACTTGGAAGGGACAAGAGGACAATCCCTGTTGATCAGAGTACCAATCGGGGGTGCAAGCAACGTGAGAGGAACTTGAGAGGTAAATGTATTCTTTCTTCTCTGAAGATTCATATTTTTTTCTCTTACATACTTACAAACAAAGGCTTTTCAAACTGAGCATATGGTAAAAATGCATGAACCTTCAGGCCATGTTCACACCTTTCTGTGTGTGTCTTTATGCATTTATATGTGCAGTTTTAAAACAAATTTTCATGCATTTTGCTCTACTTTGTTAAAGTGATACTAAAGGTATTTTTTTTTAATAAAAAAACATATACTTGCCTGCTCTGGGAAATGGCTTTGCACAGTGCAGCCCCAATCCTCCTCTTCTTGGGTCCTCCGCTGGCACTTCCCTCCTGCCCCTGTAGAAAGCTGCTTGTTATGGGGGCAATTGTGCATACTCACCCTCGAGCCTCTGCCTTGCCCCCTGCTCCTTCCTCATTGGTTGTGATTGACAGCAGGGGGAGCTAATGACTCCCCGCTGCTGTGTCTGAGTGAATGAGGAGGAAGAGAACCGGGGGAGCCACAGGAATTGCATCAAAACACATTACATTAGTTTTTATGTTCTGGCATCAATAGGGCCTACACTAGAACAGACCTGCACTTTTTTAACCAATGCACATCAATGCAGTGCACAGATGTGAACCAGCACATTATAAAAATAGCAAAAAGCAATGTGCATGACTTGTTGGGCATTTCAAATGTCTTAACCACTTCAGCCTCGGAAGAATTTCCCACTTTAGGACCAGAGCACTTTTTGCGATTCGGCACTGCGTTGCTTTAACTGACAATTGCGCGGCCGTGCAATGTCGTACTAAAACAAAATTGACGTTCTTTTTTTCCCACAAATAGAGCTTTCTTTTTGTGGTATTTGGTCACCTCTGTGTCACTTCTGATCACCGCTATAAACAAAAAAAGAGCGAGAATTTTGAAAAAAAAAAAATATATATTTTTTACTTTTTGCTATATATAATATTAAAAAAAAAATATATATATATATATATATATATATATATATATATATATATATATATATATAAACAAATTTATTCATCAGTTTAGGCCAATATATATGCTTCCTCATATTTGTGGTAAAAAAAAAAAATTGCAATCGTATATTGATTGGTTTGCGCAAAAGTTGCTGCTTTTACAAACCATGAGAATTAATTTATGGTGTTTTTACATTTTTTTTTTTTTACTGGTAATGGCAGCGATCTGCGATTTTTTATTGGGACTGCGATATTGTGGTGGACATGTCCAACATTTTTGACACTTTTTTGGGACCAATGACATTTATACAGCGATCAGATCTAAAAATAGCCACTGATTACTGTATAAATGTCACCAGCAGTGAAGTGGTTAACTTGCAGGGAGTAATCTAAGGGTTAACTGTGTTCTCTAGGCGTGTTCTAACGGTGGGCAGGATGGACTGGCAATGGGCGTGAGATATCTAACTGATCCCGAACACAGGGATCAGTAGATCTCTGTCATGCCACCTGTCAGAATGGGGAACCTCCATGTTTACATCGGTGGTTCCCCCGTTCCTCCTGAGTAGCAGTTCGAGTTTGCCTGACCTGCGGACACACTGAGGGAGCGTGCGGCGGGCATGAGAGCGCGCGCCTCCTAGCCGCGCATGCGCAAATCGCCGTTTAAAGACGCTGATTCACGTTACGTTGCCACTCTGCAGCAGCATACCTACGTGACGCAGTCCAGAAGTTGTTTAAGTGATATTAAAGTCTTATTTTTTTTTTTAAACAAACATTTTATGCTTACCTATTCTGTGCAGTGATTTTGCACAGAGCAGCCCAGATCCTCATCCTTTTCTCAGGTCCCACACCACCGCGCCCAGTCCCTCCCTCCTGCCAAATGCCCCGAGAGCAAGCAGGTTACTATGAGGGAACCTGAGCAGGCTCACTCCCAAGCTGTGGCTCTGCATGTCAATTCCCACACTGAGCCTTGGCTTGGCCCCGCCCCCTCCCTCTCATGATTGGCTCACTGGCTGTGATTGACGGCTGGGGCAGCTAATGAGGAGGGAGAGTCCCCAGAGAACCAAGCTTCTCATGTATATCGCTGGATCGAGAGGGGGCTCAGGTAAATAATAGGGGACTGGGGGGGCTGCTGCACACAGAAGGTTTTTTACCTTCTGTGTGCCTTGCGCCATTAGAACCACTTTAAATCGCAGAGGTGTAAAAGAAGCCTCAGCAAAGCCACCATGAAACCACAAAACCACTGCACATTTTTACATCTGTTAAGCTGGGACCTAAATAATTCAGATGCATGCAACTTTGGATCTGCTACTCGTTTTGACATGTGGTTTTCACTGAAGGAAAAATGTGCTTATGCATGGTTTAATTTCCCTGGTTTGTAACAAAAGGTTATTTTAAAACCTGCCTATCAGCTTGCAGTCTTGCCACCTTCCTTATCATGAAATATGTATAGAAAATACAGTGTAACATTGAGGAGTATGCAGTAATGTTAATAAAAGAGAAGTTTATTTGGCCGTGCTTCTCCTGCAGGTCACAGAAGTGCACTTAGTTCTGCACACCTGTGACCCAGATTCAGCTAACAACGGGATGAAGTCCACTGTTGGCTGACATCACAGAGCTGGTCCAAGCTCTGCAGGGATCCCAATGCTTGACTGGCAGCTGGCACAGCTTCTCATCATCCCACTAACAGCCTGAGCCAGCTGCTCCACCCCCTGCACAGCCCGGAGCTCCAGTGAGCAATGAAGGGGCAAAGCAGAGAGCGGTGACTGACAGTCACTGCTCTGTGCTCAGAGAGGACCAGAGAATTGAGCAATCAAAGGTCTTTGATCGCGCTATTCTTGGAGTAAATCCGGTGGGAGATGATCACGCACTTTTTTTGTAAAGTGAAATGAACCACCTGTCAACCGCTGGCGGCAGGTACAGGCAATCACATACATGTACGTGACTGGTCCTCTTGGCATGCGCGCACGCCCTGCTGACCCTTGCTGTGATTGGACACAGCACCAGTTGGGCAACAGATTTCAGCTGAAACCTGCTGAGTGGCTTTGTCCAATTACACACATAAACTCTGTGCACAGGAAACAGCAATCTGGCTATTTCTTCTCTCTGAAAAGCAGGGAGAAAAGCCAGATAAGAAAGTAAAAGCAGCAAACAGTTAAAGGGTTGTAAACCCTCAGTTTTTCACATTAATGCATTCTATGCAATAATCTGAAAAACCTTTTGTTGTGTAGCAGCCCCCAGACCCACCCATTTACTTACCTGAGCCCGATCGTTCTAGTGCCAGGGACGAGCACACCCGCTCCGGGCCTCATTGGATAGATCGATGGCAGTGCAGCCATTCAAATCCAATGATGTGGGAGCCGGGACCAAATCCTGCTGTCTGTTTCAATGGGAGCAGAAGCAGAACTCGGGAATGCGCCCACACGGACAACCCCAGAGTCACTCGATGCAGGGAGGAGCCAGGAGTGCTGCTGGGGGACCCCAGAAGAGGAGGATCGGGGCCCCTCTGTGCAAAACCCTTGCACAGAGGAGGTAAGTATGACATGTTTGTTATTTAAAAAAAAAGCTGAACCTTTACAATCACTTTAACCCCTTGATTGCCCCTAGATGTTAACAGCTTCCCAGCCAGTGTCAGTGTACATTATAATCTCGCGACGTCAGTGTCAGTTAGCAACCCTCCTAGCCAGTGTCTGTTAGCACCAGATTGCCCACCAGCCTATCACAGTTGCACTATTAGGCCTCATACACACAGGCCACGTTTTGTAGTGTTTTTTACAGCTCTCCATGTTATTCAATGGCCCCATAAAAACACGGACGTTTTTGAGATGTAGATGGCTTCGGCGTTAGTGAGCTGAAAGTATAACCCACGGCCAGCGCGTTCTGAGGCTGTATCGATTTGGCGTTTCTGACGCAGAGCCGGCAAAGCGCTCACTAACGCGAATTAACACCGTACTGGTGTTAACCAGCATTTTTAATGCTGGCGTTTTCAGGTTAAAAAATAGCAGAGGAATGTTTTTTTCAAACACAACGCCTATTGGCGCCGACTCTCACTAACGCGCATTAACGTTCATTAACACCGATGCAAAACGCTGATTTTTCCCTGACTTCGGGCCCGGTGTTTTGATTGTTTTTTTAATACACCCGAGTGTATGAGGCCTAAGTCATAGCAGAATACATTTCAATTCATGAAGACATTTTATTTTTTACTGGATATGTTTTATAACAGAACATAGAAAATATTGTTTTTTTTTACATTTTCGGTCTTTTTTCACTTATAGAGAGGGTGAATCTCCTCAATGGGGGCACAGGAAGCAATAAAACCTGACAATCATTCAAATCCCTCTGCACTTCATCCAAAACTAATAAAAAAAAACTGTTGCCTTTAGTTATACTTTAAGTCAAAGCTGCAAAGCTTGTTTTTATCTACAGAAACCCTTTATCTGCAGTTTTTGGTAAAAGTGAACCATACCTTTAAAGTCTAAAGGTGGCATATCTTGGTGAAATCGTCACATCTCTTGCATTTATCTATGTCATATTTGTATTATATATGCATGTTTTTTACAAAGCTGGCACATACTATCCCCTTGTTATAAGATTACAATACCCCCTAGCAACTGGAACATTTTAGCACACAGCATCTTTAATGAATGCCGCTTTGGCATATCATATTAAACCTATCAACTATTAAAAGTATTGTTTACATTGTGCTGCTTCCTGTGGTTAATGCGTATCTTTGCATAATTTAACTATGATGTATAAAAACAAATTTCTTCAAGATGCATAATGAATTAATGAGCAATTTGTTGGATGGTACATAGTCTTCCATTGCCAAGCGAATGTTCCTAGAGTCTTTAAACAAAAGATAGGCTTTGCTTGTTGGAAGTATTTGCTTGTTGAAAATGTGCTGTCTTCATCGAAAGCAAATAAAAAACATTAAGTTACTGAGTTAGTGACTGATTAGGACCAGCGCCAATATTTTATGCTCTAGGTCCTCAAACAGGATAGATGAAAACATTGATTGATGGTAAAAAGATTAATTTCTTAAGCACGCTGAATGGCAGAAGTTACTGTAGCATTAAATGGTGAAGAGTGGAAATGAAAATGCATTATTTTATAAGAAATATATTACATTTTCTCATTTTCTGGAATGCCTATTTTAATAGTATGGCTACAGGACACAACATTTTAAATGACGAAAACACAACAAAATTGTAATAATCGCCTAATCTACAGTATATAGGATATGGAGAATGTGAAGCATATGTCTACTATTCTGCTATTTTATTTTCAGAATAAGGGAACATGGAATTATACATGAGATGTGCATAGAGCACTTTTTGCGATTTGGCACTGCGTCAATTTAACTGACAATTGCACAGTCGTGCGACGTTGTACCCAAACTAAATTTATGTCCTTTTTTCCCACAAATAGAGCTTTCTTTTGTTGGTATTTGATCACCTCTGTGTCATTTCTGATCACCGCTATAAACAAAAAAAGGGTGACAATTTTGCAAAACAATATTTCTTACTTTTTGCTAAAATACATATCCAAAAAAAAAAAAAAAGTATTCATCGGTTTTGACCGATTTACATTCTTCCTCATATTTGTGGTAAAAAAAAAATTGTAATTGGTGTTTATTGATTTGTTTGCACAAAAGTTGCCGCATTTACAAACCATAAGAATTAATTTCTGGCCTTTTTACAATTTTTTTTTTTTTTTTACTAGTAATGGCAGTGATCTGCGATTTTTATCGGGACTGTGATATTGTGGCGGACATGTCGGACATTTTTGGGACCAATGACATTTATACAGCGATCAGAAATTTAAATCTCCACTGATTACTGTATAAATGTCATTGGCAGTGGAGGGGTTAGCCTGCAGGGGGCAGTGAAGGGGTTAATTGTGTTCCCTAGGCATGTTCTAACTGTGAGGGGGTTGGGCTGGCAGGGGCACCAGAGCTCTAACTGATCCCGAGTATATGGATCAGTAGATCTTTGACATGCCGCCTGACAGAATGGGTTTACATCAGTAGTTCCCCATTCTGGCTCTATAATAGGGCATCGCGAGTCGCCGGCGGACATCGAGTCCACCCGACCCACCGCCCCGCGCGCCCTCTAGCCGCCTTGCGCTAAAGTGAGAGAGAGCCACACTGTCGCCGTACGGCAGCCGGGAAGTGGCTAGCTAGCGGTTACATTTCCTTCAGAGGGAAGTGTCAGAGATGTGTCAATAGTTATTCCATAGCCCTGACCCCCCTTGGTGATTTCTGGTTTTCAGGTCTTTAAAATCCTTCCTGGTCTGTCCCGTCACATGACTTTTTTTTAATTTAAATTTGATTAATATTCCATTTATCCAATTACAGTATATACATATCAAAATCCTTGTTCAGCCTTTATTTATTATTAAAAAAAAGAACCCCCCCATCTCTGATAGCTTATGTTTCCACATAATTCATAATATATTTATTCGTTTTTTTAAACTCTGTCCAATTTACCCATTTTTCTGATAGTTCTTCAATACATGGTTCCTCTCTGCAAGCCAAACACTCCATTTTACATATATGCTCTACTCTTTCGAGCCATTCTTTTATGGTAGGGCCACTTGACTCTAGCCACATTTTTGGTATAGCCCCTTTTGCAGCATTCAAAAGGGATGGTAACAATGTATTATTGAATTGCTTAATTGGCTTGTCTGTGTTGTAGAACAGACAGCACCACGGTTCATCTGGGATTTCCTCTCCTGTGATTTCTTTTATATATTGCCTCACCTCCTCCCCATATCCCTTTATTTTGGGGCACTCCCACCAAATGTGTGCCATAGTGCCCAGGTTGAATTGCTTGTTTGATGTTTGTGTGCTCTAACCGGCGTCATGTACCACCTTGCCAAGCATTTATAGTTCATCTCTACACTATAAATATCCCTTAAATAATTGTGTGTAGCCTTGAATATTTTGGTCATTTGTTGTTCTGTGAGTCTAATCCCTAATCCCTCTTCCCATTTCCTTATAAATGGAGGTATTCTTGGCTCCACCATGTTCATTATTATTTTATATATCTGAGCAATAGAAATCACACGACTTGACAAGGCACAGGCACGTGAAACATGTTGTAATGGTGACAGGACCAAGGAACCAGTTTGCTCTCCAAGTGTGAGTGACCTATGGAGGTACCACCTATGTGCGAGTGATGCTATCGGTAGTGGTCCCACACAGGTGGTACCTCCACGGGGTGGCAGCTTGTCACAACTCCCTCCGGTCTTTGTCCCTTCGGTGCTGTGGATGGCATTTCACATTAGATCCTCCCTGGTTGCTGTTTGATCCTATTGCCCAGTTCAGCTGCCTTATACCAACATTGAGGCTTGTCAGCATCCAGACACATCTTGGACCTTCCCAGTGGAGTACAAGTAAGCAGGCTAGGCTACTGGTTACTGTTTGTATACTTCTGGCACTTGTTTTGGGTCAAGATTTTAAACCTATTCATTCAACAAACATTATGTTTACATATTCAATGGAAGTTGGTATTCTATCAGGTTATGCCTTATAATTACACCAATCTTTCATTTAAAGCAGAGTTCTACCCACATTTTTCACTCCTCCCCAAGCAGCACTAATGTGCATCCTTAAAATGAATTGGCAATTTTTTTTTTTTTTTTTCTGTTCACTTACCTGCTTTATGCCTATATCTAATTTCACTTCTTCATTTAGGGGCCGCGGTGCCATACATCATTTCAGGTTTTGCAGTGGCTCCTGGGACATCATGGTCAGTTTGGCATGGCATTTCTCCTGTTTTGCATTGGCGTCTATGGAAAATCTTGGTCAGCTTGGCTTGGCATGGCTATGCCATGTCAAGCTGACCAAGATTGCACTGCACTGCACATGCGCGAGATTGGCAGGTGCATGCTGGGTAGCCAGCATGCACAGAATCCAGGAAGAAGGACACTGCGGCTTCAGATGCCCACACTGGAGATGGCTGTGCTGTGCAGGAACTTCACAAAGTAAGAAAATTATGCTGCACAAATAGAAAACTGGGCATGGTTAACAGGATACCTTTCTTACACTGCACGACGCATGAGGATTCTTGGGGTATTTTTATCTTAAAAGTCATATTTTGGGCGGAACTCTGCTTTAAGACATTATATCTTGGATCAAATCCAGGATCCGTATAGCAAAAAAAATGGCCTGGCCATTAAGGGGGAAAATCCTTCCGGTGCTTAAGTGGTTAAAATAATCACATTCCAGATGCAATAGTTAATAATATATAAGTCCTCTTCACAGAACAGCTCCTCTCAGATTTGTCAGTAGTTTTTACTCAGCTAGACCTTCACAGCAATTGTCAGGTCACCATGCTCATTGTCATTGTTCACTGTGACTGCACATATTTGCCCCTAGCGCTAACTTTCTTTGTGTCCTTGACCATTTCACCGTCTGCCCTACATGAGCGTTTGCTGGCAGGAACTAACACAGCAGAGCACATCATTTCCAACTAACTCCCACTGAACACTGCGGTGGCTTTGTCAGAGCTATGTCCAGACAGTTCTGGCTGGCTCTGTGCTGAGACAAGCATCATTATATGGTCCAGCCTGCACAAAGCGTTCACCCCTGCTGCAAATTAAATGCAGGCCTTAACAGGAAAGATAATAAATCTAAGGAGGTGGAGGCCATCCTACTACAGTTTGGAAGCCTAATATGTATCCAAAATTCCATTAAAATGTCTGTTTAAAAAAGAAAAGAACAACAAAATGAACATTACAAAAGAGTATGACAGTCAAGATGTTCAACCTGATGTACAACAGTAGTACAATAGCATTTAAAGGAGTATTAAACCCCAAACTAAAAATGTAATATATTGCAGCTTACCAATCATTAGATGTGGTGGCTGTATTCATTTTCTTTTTTAGGCTTTTTTGCCTCTGTTTTCACCTGGTGATCTGGGTAGTCTGGAGGGAGGAGAGTGTTAGATATACTAGCAAATTTAAATACACTTACAAATTGAAGCCAAACTCCAGCTAATACTTTAGAAGCAGTTACAGGAAACTTTTGTTTTCCTTTTGGGATAAAGATTTTACATAAATACAGTAAATAAATGCTGACCATTGTTAGACCCCATTCACACCTGAGCATTTTTTAGCTTGAAGCCTGAAGCTACAAAACGCTGGAGGGGAAAAAAAATCAATGATTCTCTATGGCGTCTGTTCACATCTCCACTCAAAAACACCTGAAGCTCAAGTTCTGGAAGTATTTTTGTAGCTTGATTTGGGCGTTTTTCTACTTACCTAGGTGTGAATGCAGCCTAAGTGTAGCGTGAATCCGACGTAAGTGTGGATCCATTCATCTTTTTGCGGGTTTAGTTCGATGTTTTTATGAAGGTCTTGAACTCGAAGTCCACAAAAACTCACCTCTACACTTGTCTGCGGTATCTCTTAGTAACTAAAAAAAAGGGGAGGTCGCAAAACATCGAAGTCCGAAGTTCGATTTTTTACGAGTCCACACTTACCCCAGATTGTTACCAGTCGTAAATAAATGACATAAATACATTTTAGAAATAGGGTTTTCCTTTTGTTTTCAAAGGACATTGACGAAGATTTCATAATCGACCTCAAACCGAAGTTAAACATTCACATA
>BLSH010436776.1:700348-724370 GCA_018402905.1 Glandirana rugosa
CTGCTATCTGTCCTCAGAGCAACAGCACAGACAGCAGTAGTAAAGTAATCTATCTCAGGATGCAGGATCAGGTCTTAAAATGGCTAAAATCTGTCCCTCACGCCGTCAGCTACCTTTCCCTATACTAACCCAAGGAGCATGTGACTGCAGCACTGTGACTCCAGCTTATAAAGAGGCTGGGTCACATGATGCACCGGCCAATCACAGCCATGCCATTAGTAGGCATGGCTGTGATGGCTTCTAAGGGCAAACCAGTGAAACGCTTGTTGATTGGCTGCCCTGCAGCTTCTCAACACGTGGAGTAAAATAGCAGAACCCCGGACCGAACCCGAACGATTTTTGAAATGTCCGGGTCCGGGTCCGTGCCACGGACACCCTAAAGTTCGGTACGGACCCGAACGTTACAGTCCGGGTTCGCTCAACACTATTCATGAGCAATACTCTAAAAGCCTTTACAGGTTACCAGTTTAGAATTACACAGAAGGTTTGGGCCTAAAATTATTGCTCTGGCTTTGACGTTTGTGGCAATATCTCACATGTGTGGTGCG
Organism: Glandirana rugosa; assembly: GCA_018402905.1. NCBI lineage: Eukaryota > Metazoa > Chordata > Amphibia > Anura > Ranidae > Glandirana > Glandirana rugosa. The sequence goes on from BLSH010436776.1 coordinate 700,897, forward strand.
ATCACCGTTTACATATTCATTTGGGACTTAATGTATGCGTGCACATTTGCTTGTGTCATTTTTTTTAAATTATTGTTATTTATTTAGTTATTGTTATTTTATTTTATTTACACTGTCCCTTTATTTTTTTATTAACTTCATGGCTATCACAAGGGATCATCCCTTGTGATAACAATAAGTATGACAGGTCATCTTTATGCAGAGATTTCAGTCTATTAGACCCCAGGTGTCTCCTCTAGCTGTTAAATCATCTGATTAAACTGAGTTAGGCCTCATACACACGGGCGTCTGAGAAAAAAATAAGCAAAAAGTCGGGTTCGACGTTTTGGAAAAATCTGCATTTTTTTCGGCGTTTTGCATCGGCGTTAGTGAGCGTTGGCGTCAATAGGCATTTTTTTAAAAAAAACCGGCCCTCTGCTATTTTTCAACCTAAAAACGTCGGAGTCAAAAAATGCCGGTTAAAGCCGGTACGGCGTTAGTGAGCGCTTTGCCGATTAGCGTAAAAAAGCGCCAAAAACGTTACAGGCTCAGAACGCGCTGGTCCCGCATTCTAGAAACAGCTCACTAACGCCGACGCCCTCTACTGCTCAAAAAATTTTACGTTTTTACAGGGGCATTGAATAACATGGAGAGCTGCAAAAAAAAAAAAAAGTGGCGTCAAAAAACGCCCGTATGTATGAGGCCTTAGAGCTTGTAAAGATCAAACTGAAACTGTAAGTGACTAAATACTCATCGTTTTCAGGTTCTAATATCACAGAAGTTCACTGAACTCTTCCTGGGAATGCTACCAATGTGGCTGCATCATTACCGGCTCCCCGATCGGACGAGAAAGCCCGATAAAGGCAGCAGTGGTGGGAGGGGAACCCCTTCTGCAGCCTATAGAAGTGATTGAGTGGGCTGTATAGTTACTCAAATCACTTCTACATATAAGAGCATCAATGGCTGAAAATTTTGATACCGGAATGATGCTTGTATCTGAGGACTTCATATGACGTCCACCTAAGGAGAAGTGGTTAAAGCAGTACTAAACCCAAAAACAATATATTGCAGCTTACCAGTCTATAAAATCAAAACTAGTGCAATTTAGCTGTTTCCCTAAATCATTACGCCAAGTCAGAAAATGTCCGGTATTATAGCCAGTGGCGGCCCTTTGCCCCCCTAATCCATGTGCCCAGCCCCTAATCTATATGCAGGGCGCTGGTACATGGATTCCAATGGGGTTTTTTCTTCTTTTTAGAAGCACATGATTAGAGCCTGAGGCTCTAATTGACTTAAAAAAAAGGGTGGGCTCGGACCCACCCAGTTGTGTGACAATAGCAAATTAATATTTGCTATTGTCTTCCTGATTCTCCAGCCAATCAGGAAGCAGGTCCTGAGACCTGTCAGCCAATTGGCCGAGAGGAGAAGCGATCCTATTTGCCACCTAGGAGGAAAAGGGAGAAGCTGCTGTGATGCTGAGGAGGACGAGATGCAGGGGAATGCTCCACTCGTGACCTAGATGGGTCAGTGACCTGATTGGGGGAGGGGCGCACAATTCACCCATAGCCCCCCCCCCCATTCAGGTCACCGACCCATCTAGGTTGTGGGTAGCGCTTCCTCCTAAAACAAATATACCACTAGCCACCACTGATCATAGCTTATCACATGTGCAGTACCATAGTAACTTCATATCAAACAGAGGCTAAGATGTCAGCTTCCTTGGCTGAAAAGGATAGAAGGGTTGAGTGATGCTTTAAATATGGTAGCTGCCTTAGTTTTCTTGTTTAAAATGTTACTTAACCCAGGACCCTGCATTCACTATATCTGGTCTTCCACAGTACACAGAACATGGGAATGCAATTATTTTAGTAAATATAAACTGCTAAATACCTTCTCTTATCAGTAGTATATAGAGGTTTTCTGACTTCTATCAGTGTCTGGCTAAAGCTTGTAAGAGGAGTTTTCATTCTACTTTGACTGCCCTATGAGGCTGAAGGACCCCTGACCCTCTGTCCGGACAGTACTAATTGGCCCTGTGCTGATCACATGCACCCTCCAAAGAAGAAGAAAAAACTCTCTAGCAATACACACCAAAACTGAGCATGTGCATAATGACTCCAAAGGCCTTGTCTTATCAGAATATTGATTGAGGAGAGTGGAAGAAGGGGAGGATCACAGAAGACAAGATCAAACAGCCTTTTTATACAATGCGGAGGATTAACCCCTTAGTTTCAACAGTGAGTATAACAAGCATGCTTTACTGCATATACACACTGATTTTACCGTTGTGGATTTAGCAACACATTAATACCTTTTTCCTTTGTTTTTTTATGGCCAGCAAGTGTATATTTTTTGGCAATTAGAGGTTTGGTACAAATTATTTAACACTGACAGGGGTGCTTACAATGATCTGATTTTATTCATTTGTGTAAGACCTTAAACCTTGTAAATGCTTAAAAAGTTTTATCTGGAGTTTTGGATTTAATTTGTTAGTCAAGTCCATCTAAATTTGGTAGTGCATCTAAACATGCACTACATGATCGTACGACCAAGCTGAACGTAGTGACATGTTATGAACGTATAAAGAGAAAGTTCAGGTGCATGTAATTAGCGTCCAGCCGTTCCTGACTTCTGAGCATGTGTGTTTTGCGCAATACAACTTGTTGGACCAACTTCTCTGTACACACGATACAACGGTCGTATGACCACTTGTTGGTACCACTAAGTTTTCTAGTCTGCTCATACAACTTCTGTTGTACGACCGTCGTACGTCGGCTGTTCTAATCACTCGTACTAACTGTCGATTTTGCATACAATGGTCGTTCGTACGACCTGTTGTATACGATCGTCGACTCGTGTGTATGAGACTTCACACTAAATTCCTCATGGGTTGACAATGCTACTGTTCAAGGGTTGCTCCGGCTTTCCTCCACAGAGCCAACCTAAGCGTGTTATTGGCCAGATCAGGAGTCAACACAAAATAAAATAATAAAAAAAAATAGCCACCACATTATGGATAGCTGAAATTATTTTACTTGTTTAGGCTGGGCTCATACTAGTGTGAATTGGATGTGGGTTTCTCCACATCCAATTCGCATGTCAGGAGATTGTAACCGGCTCTCAATGGAGCCGGTTCACACATCTCTTGAGCGGCTGCGGAGCAATTGGACAGAGATCCTGTGTGTCTTCTGGTCTATTTCAGGTCCGAATTCAGCCCAAAATTCTGACCGAAATTGGACCTGAAATGATGACCCCTGCTGCGAGTTGCTCCGTACAGTAATGTGAACACAGCCTTAGGGTTTGGTACTGCTTTTGAATGAGAATATATGGGAAGCTGAATCCAAAAAGCAAGATTTGTTTTCCCCCTCTTTTCTTGTTCAAAATGTTTTATTGGTATTTACTAGAGTTGCCACCTCATCCCTTTAAACCTAAAAACACATTAATTACACAAGTTCTGAGGCTAATTTAATGCAGGTAAGGCACAAAGTGAGTTTAACCACTTGGGGACAAAGTGGCTCGATAACGCAAACCGCCGTCATACGACGGCAGCTGCGAGATTGCGCACTGTGAGCGTGCGCGCGTCGCAGGAGGCGCGCCCGCATGCTCACTATGTTCAGGGGGGCCAGGGAGCGGGTGCGATGGACTCGATCTCCGCCGGCTACCCGTGATGCCCCACCCGGAGTGAAAGAACGGAGGTCCGTGTAAGTAAACACGGACCTCCGTTCTGTGAGAGGGGGAAGGGCTGTGATCACAGCCTTCTTCTACATGGAAGCTGTGATCATCCCCTTTCCCCAGCCAGGGCAGCCCACACACAGTTAGAACACGCCCAGGGAACACAGTTAACCCTTAGAGTGCCCCCTGCAGGTTAACCCCTTCACTGCCAATGGCATTTACACAGTAATCAGTGCATTCTTATAGCACTGATCGCTGTATAAATGCCAATGTTCCCAAAAAAGTGTCAAAATAGTCCGACATGTCTGCCCCAAAATCGCAGATCGCCGCCATTACTAGTAAAAAATAAAAAAAAAATAAAAACCCCAGAAATTAATTCTCATCATCCGTAAACACGGCCACTTTTGCGCAAACTAATCAATAAATGCTGATTGCGATTTTTTTATCACAAATATGAGGAAGAATATAAATCGGCCAAAACCGTTGAAAAAAAATTTTTTTTGTATTTTTTTTTTGTATTTTCATTTTAGCAAAAAGTAAGAAATTTGGGTCTTTTTGCAAAATTGTCGCTCTTCTTTTGTTTATAGCGGCGATCAGAAATGACGCAGCGATGATCAAATACCACCAAAAGAAAGCTCTATTTGTGGGAAAAAAAGGACGCAAATTTTGTTTCGGTACAACGTCGCACGACCGCGCAATTGTCAGTTAAAGCAACACAGTGCCGAATCGCAAAAAGTGCTCTTGTCCTAAAGTGTGAAATCCTTCCGGGGCTGAAGTGGTTAATTACCACCTTAATCAGCCACAGAACCTGTGTAATTCATATGTGTTCGGGTTTAAAGGGATGGTGTGGCAACCCTAGTATTTACAGTAACAGAATCATAAGGACAAATAAAAGTTATTTGAATAAAAACATATGACTAAGTCGCGAAAGCTAGAAACCTGTTTAGGATTATTGTCATGTACCCCCAGACACCCCAGATGGGAGCAAACTGCGTTGAGAGGAGGAGTACAGGACGATCAACCTGTAAAAACTATAATATACTTTTGTTGATATTTCATGTCTAAGCTCGGATAACAGAGAGGTAAAGAAGCTCTGCTAGTCAGGAGAGGGGGGAGAGTAGGAGGAAAGAGGGGAAGGGCATCCACGGGGTTGGTCCTGTTGTCCGCTTTGTGCCGGGTGCGAGGGTTGAGCTGCTAGTTACCATGGTAGTTGGACAGACTGGTCAAAGGATGGTGGTAGGCATTGTTCTATCCAGGGTTTCCAGATTTGGTCGAACTTGGGGATTTGGTCTTTTTTGATAGCCTCCATTTTAGCGTGTATCAAGAATCGGGCTACTCTGTGTTTGGCCTCAACTACTGCCAAAGAGGGGGATTTCCAAGCTTTGGCTATGGTTTGTTTTGCAGCTGTTGTCCCCCTCCTTTCATAGTAAACCAATTACAAATTTGAGCAAATCAAAAAAATATGATGGAAATAGAGATAAGCATAATTGAAAACAGAATGCTAAACCAATTAGTAGATCCAGAGATACTGTATTAGCAGCTGAAGTTATATGCAAATCTGAGTGCTATTCTCTAAAAGCAGAATATGACCATGCAACCTTCTAAGCTTCCTATTGATCAGTGGGGCCACAACCACTGTACTGAGGGACCAATATGGAAGCTCAAGAAGAAGGAAAGACAGAGCCAAGACAGGAAAAGCAAAGATTGTTTTGTATAAGTTCGGCTGCTTTGATCTACAATTTTTGACATTTGATTTTCAATGAAGACAACCTCTGCTTGTACATTTTATTGATCACATCCTCAATTGGGATTGTTTGAATGTGTGACAGGTATACTTTAAAGACTTTAACCATTCTATTTTAAAATCATTCCAACTTTTTTTTTTCTCCAGGGTTTCTTTGTTCATTTGCCTCAATTGAATGCTTTGCATGTCAGTGCTATGTCTATGGCAAATATCTGGCTAATTCAGAAGAAAGTATAGATCAAGCTCAAATTATCCATACAAAAAAATATGCCAAGACATATTGAATTCCTCACTCCATTCTTAAAACAATCTGTCAATCATATCCATTAAATGAGAGCATTTACTATTTCTAACATGATGACAAATGTTCGCGAAAATGGAAAAATGTGCTCTTTTCGAAGTCTTTTGACACACAAAAATTGCATCATTTATGCAATGTATTAGCTGTCGGCAGTGAAAATCCACCTAGGAATAAGAACGCGCTTTCACTAGCAAGAGTCATTTGTTATCTTGACAAACTCCTGCCAGAGAACTCCCTAACAATGACTACTGTATAAGCTAGGATGCCAAAGTATGACAAGTTTACGAGAAGAAAATTACTCTTTAATGAATAGGACACTTCCGCCTGTAATATAACAGCACTGAGTTGAAAATATAGCATAATGTAAGAATAGGGTATGTATGTTCATTGTATTCTCAAACATGGTGTCTTTGCAGTATTTTAGCTTGCTACTATATAAAACATCATCACCGTGGCAACACAAGAAAAAGCTATTAGCTATTTCTCGACTTCTGACGATTTTGGCCCAGCTAATGGAATAACACATTCATGTAAGATACCCAAGAATTTTATGGGTCAAAATGTTACCTATGACAGCCAAATGTTAGCTTTTCTAAATTTTTTCCCAGATGTATCAAAAAAGATCCCAGAAACAGGAGCCAAAAAGGAAAAACAGACTTGTTCAACTATGGAACCGTATTACAGAGACAGATAATACATAATGCAAAAAAATAAATGTAAAGAGGGCACTCCGGCCTTGTGCAGTTCCCGAGAGAATATTTATTAAAATGAAAGATAAAACTACTCACAAACATGTGAAAATAGTTTGCTTGTCTAAGCCACCAAGTCGGGGTATTCTGTCCTTTTCCAGATGACAAAGGGGAGGACATAAAAGCTGCTGCTAGCTAACGCGTTTCAAAGGCGTGCCTTCTTCAGAGCTCTGAAGAAGATGGCACGCCTTTGAAACACGTTAGGTAGCAGCAGCCTTTATGTCCTCTCTTTTGTCTTCTGTAAAAGGACAGAATACCCCGACTTGGTGGCTTAGACAAGCAAACTATTTTCACATGTTTGCGAGTAGTTTTTATCTTTAATTTTAATAAATATTATCTTGAGATAATGCACTAGGCTGGTGCTACCTCTTTTCTTTTCTATTTAGTGATGTCTGGGATACCCCCTATCCTTGAGGGCAGCAAAGCCATGGCTACTATCCCTTGAGTTCACCCAACATCACACCATTGCGCAGGAGTATTTGTTTGCATTATCAAAAAAATTATATATGTTTGCAAATATCTTAATAAAATAACCGATAATGAAAGGTAACTCATACACCGATCAGATCAGAAATACCTTGGCCAGTTTAACCGCCTCCGGAAGATTCACCCCCCTTTATGACCAGGCCACTTTTTGCGATTTGGCACTGCGTTACTTTAACTGACAATTGCGTGGTCATGCAACAATGTACCCAAATAAAATGTATGTCATTTTTTTCCCAACAAATAGAGCTTTTGGTGGTATTTGATCACCACTGCATTTTTTCTGCACTATAAACAAAAAAAAAACAAGAATTTTGAAAAAAAAACAATTTTTTTTACTTTCTGTTATAAAACATATTCAATAAAAAATGAAAAAAGTCTTCATACATTTAAGCCAATTTGTTTTTTGCTGCATATTTTTGGTAAAACAATCCCAATAACCCTATATTGATTAGCTTACACAAACGTTATAGTGTCTACAAACTATGGGATAAATACTGTACATTGTATTCATTTACTTATTTTTTACTAGCAATGGCGGCAATCAGTCACTTATAGTGAGTCTGTGATATTGCAGTGTACACTAACTGACACTTTTGACACTTTTTGGGAACCAGTGACACTAATGCTGTGATCAGTGCTAAAAATATGCACTGTCACTGTACTAATGACACTGGCTGGGAAGGGGTTAATCATCTAGGGCGATCTGAGGGTTAAATGTGTGCTTAGCCAGTGTTTTGGTGCACGCTGTGTGCTGTTTTTACTAGAGGAAGAAATGGATTCCAGTCCCAGGAACACAGAATCCATCCCTGTTTACATCCGCAGATCGCCCTTCTGTGTTCTTTACTGGTGATTGGTGGGTCTCGGAGGACATTGAGTGTCCGGCACCCGCAGATTAGCTTCTGCTGTGAATATTCACAGCACAAGTGGCGCGCCCCCTGCAGGTGGAAGTGACAAGTCGCGTATATATACTTGATCCGGCACACAGCTGCTACCCTGTAGCAGTAAAACTGCTATAGGGCCATTTCACATGGGCTGTTCAATCAGGTCTGCCTGTCAGTTTTTCAGGTGGACCTGATCGTACCCTCCAGCCTCCTCCATGGAGTGGCAGATGTCCGCTGACATCCTCCGTCATCCGATCCGATCCTGCCCACAAAAAACAGATAGTGGTCCTATTTTCCATCCATCTGGCAGATCGAATTGGATGGAAACAGACAGGGGGTCCATTTCTATCTGATTTCCCCATAGAGGAGAGCGGGACTGTGTCCGTGTCTGCTGCGCGCAGCAAAGCCCACATGGGCCTGTTATCCACCAGCTGAGCGGAATCCGCTACATGGAGGTGCCCGTGTGAAAGGGGCCCATAGGGTGGTCAGCAAGTGGTTAAAGTGGAAGTCCACCCTAACACTTAAATTCTCCCCTGCAATCATTAATGTGAGTTAAGTTCAGCCTTATGCCTCAAATTGAAAAAATCCCAGTATTTCTACTTTTATTTTGCAGCATCCAGTGCTGTCACATGACCTCAAATCTACTTTCTCCTTAGAGTAAAATCAGCCAGTGGGTGTGGTTACTGAAAGCTAGTGACATCACGTCCAGGGAGGGGCACTGTTCCCGTGTCACCAGTGGGCGTATACAGGATGGGAGGAGCTGATCATAGGTTCCTGCCCAGTGTTGTCTCATCAGTAAGGATGCATTTTACATCCTAATCCATGAGAATATGAAGAAATAAAAAAATAGCCATCCACACAGGACCCGGGGGGGGGGGGGGTCTCGGAGGTGCATGGCACATATACAGGATAGCTGTGCTGGGCTTTGAATGAAGACTACCATAGGAGAAGTGATCTGGACACGGGGGAGGGAAACTGTCAGTGTAGCTGGAAGTGCTCTGGGATGTCATCTCACAGTCTACAATCATCATTATACACTACGGGAACAGTACAGGCAACCGCACGAAGTCTACGTTTCCACTAGTGCAACTTTGGACACAAGGTCGCATGACAAGTCACAACCCATTGATTTCAATGGCACCCGTTCCCATCTATGCGACTTTGAAAAGATACCTGCATTACCTTGATGCGACTTTAATCCAGAGAGTGTAAAGTTGGATCAAAGCTGCACCCAAAGTCGCATCAAAGTCACACTCTAATGCCCCTTTCACACTTGTGCGACTTGTCCTGCAACTTGGGACTGCATAGTCGCATGACACGTCGTACCCCATGATTTTCAATAAGTACCATTCATATCTGTGCAACTTCAAAGTACTTTGGTCCCACTTTGATGTGATTTGGGGTCCATAGACTCAAGATTACACAGGCATTGCTTAAAGTCGCATCAAAATCATGGAACAACATTGTGGCAAAATCGCACAACTTTCAGGTCGCACAAGTGTGAAAGGGGCCTAAATAGCACAACTTTGGAGTCACAATAGTGAATGGCACCTGTTCCCATCTATGTGACTTTGAAAATCAGCGACTGATACTGCACTACTTGATGCAACTTTGATCCAGAGCGTGTAAAGTTGGATCAAAGCTGCACCCAATGTCACATCAAAGTTGCACTCTAAATCGTGCAACTTTGGGGTTGCCATAGTGGAAACGTACACTAAGGCTCAGTTTCCACTAGTATGACTTGTCATGCAACTTTGGACACAAAGTCGCTTGACAAGTCACAGCCCATTGATTTTAATGGTACCCTTGCCCTTCGATGTGACTTTGAAAAGCAGTGACTTTGAAAAGATACCTGCACTACTTTTATGAAACTTTGATGCAGAGAAAAGTCGCACCCCAGCCTTAGGCTATGTTTTCACTAGGAAAAGGAAGGCGGCAACACTCCCCATAAAAATTCCATTTATTGAAGCATTTTAAAGAAATAATACAAAAAAACACAGCCAACACGCACATATTCATGGCTATAGCATGAGTATGTGTGTGCTGGCTGTGTTTTTTGTATTTTGTTTTTAAATACTTCAATAAATGGAATTTTTATGGGGCGTGCCGCCGCCTTCCTTTTCCTTCTGAGTTTCAAGCTTTGTCTGTGGACTTGGGCTGGCACCCGACTTCCGTAATCAGCAGAGGATATCCCAGCTCACCTGGAGCGGTGCAGTATGTGCTCTTCTCTATGTTTCCACTAGTACGACTCCAAAGTTACTTTACACTCTGGATCAAAGTCGCATCAAAGTAGTGCAGGCACCTTTTCAAAGTCGCATAGATAGGAAGGTTTGCCATTGAAATCCATGGGCTGTGACTTGTCATGCGACTTTATGTGTCCAAAGTCGCACTAGTGGAAATGGAGCCTTAATCTCATTACTCACATATAATGAGGAATAGAAATCGGTCTGTATCCTTCCACACTTTCAGAAATGATCCTTTTTAATCCATTTATTTTATATTTCTCCCCCAGCTCCCTCTGCCGTTCACAGCTGCTGGGCGTGTGCCACACCATGCATACAGTGACATCACAGTGCCATGCTGGAACAACCACTTGGTCCTACACTGTAGAAATTCTGTACCATGCTGCATTGTCTGAGAAACAGAACATACTTCCAAAGCCTGCCCCCCCCCATCTCTGGGGATCATATACTCTGAAGGGCTGGGTGAGGTTGGGCAGGTCTAGGCATGTCTGTCTAAAGCCTCGTACACATGGTGCGACAGTATGCATCTGAACGTTAGTACGTGCGATTAGAACAGCTGACGTATGACGATCGTACAACAGAAGTTGAATGAGCAAACTAGAAAACTTTGGTTGTACCAACAAGCGGCCGTACGACCGTTGTATCGTGTGTACAAAGAAGTTGGTCCAACAAGTTGTACTGTGCAAACCATGCATGCTCAGAAGTCAGGAACGCCCAGAAGTATCAGTTCGTGTAAACCTACATTCCTACTTCACAAGTCACATTCACCTGAACTTCCTCTTTATACGTTTGGCTTGGTCGTACGATCACTTAGTGCATGTCAGTATGCGAGATACATCAGCCAACATACGATTTGGGCCGTTCGGTCGTACGACCGTCGCACCGTGTGTATGGGGCTTAAGAACGAGGGACTACCTTTTCAGGGAGTGAAAAGACAGCTTCGAAAATTCAGGTAACAGGAAATAGCGTTGTCCCTGAAGAACAGGAAGAAGCTGATTGTCTGCCTTAGATTAGACTTTCTAAGTGAAACAATCAGCTAACCAGAAAATGAATAATATCAAAGATAAAGATATTTAACATACTATTAATAGGAAAAAATTCATTTTTGACTGGACTTCCACTTTAAGTGAATACCATTGATTATCTCATTATATCTCAATGACATCTGAAAGTTGGTGGGATATATTAGGCAGTAAGTAAACATGTTGTCCCTAAAGTTGATGTGTTGAAAGCAGAAAAAAGGGCATCACAGTTTGTTGTGTATGAGGCTTCATTGCTGCAGACCGATCAGGGTGCCCATGCTGACCATGACCAGTGTCCACGCCCAAATGTGTCTACAATGGGCATGTGAGGATCAGAACTGGACCATGAAGCAATGAAAGAAGGTGGCCTGGTCTGATGAATCATGTTTTCTTTTACATCATATGGGTGGCCGCTGTATAAGGCAATGTTGCCCACCTATTGCAGTACCAATTGTCAGTATGATGACCTTTACCATTTAAAGCCAGAATGTTGAAGTCTTAATGGATAGATCATTTTTGGCAAAACAAAAAACTGTAGGATTTGTTTACTCAATTTTCTCTTTTTTGTTACTATAAGGATAAGTAGCACTGCTGACAGGTGGTCACAAAAGAACCAGGAGCTGGTAGGCAAGGTGATGCAATATTTCACACCTTGACCTTGGAACTACTCCACTGTGGTAGCGTCACAAGAAATACATTTATGTATCAAATCCTAACATATACACTCTATGTATATTCAGTTACCCAGCATGCAATGACTCATGCAATGTCCTAACCTATTGAGTTGACTATATGGTTAACATAGTAAATCCTGAACAGTGGGGATGATTTACTACTTTTTGCAAAAGCTTAAATGAACAAGCTGAAGTTAGAAGCCAATTGGCTACCATTGCAGAGCAGCACCAGATTTTGCTCTCTCCAGTTTTAGTAAATCAAGCCCAGTATATTGAAAGAACACTGTATATTCCAGTTAAAGATTTTCATGGCTTAAGATAGAAGACTACTGACTCCCTTTAGAAGTATAAACACCCCTTGCAATACAGGATAAAACCAAGTAAACAGTTGCTCGTGTCTTTTATATGTCTCTGTTTTTGTGATACAAAAGGAATGCTTTCCTAAAGCTACCAACGACTTTGCCTGGCACTAGACCGATTTTTTTTTCTTCCATCCCTGGCTGAAGAAACCTTTTTTTGCAATTTGGCAGTCATTCTCTTCTATGCTTAGCAAGTATGACCACACATGAAATCAGAGGCACAATAGCCACTTCTAATACATTCAAAAACCATCACAAAGCTAAGCAAAGTAAGCTTAGGTATTACCTCTACTTTTCCTGTATGCATATTTCATGCAAAAACAGACTCTGGTACTAAGAGGATATTAAGAACTGCCTGAAATAAGGCAAATGCAAATCGTAGAGCTTTGGAATTACTTATCTGCTGCTCTTCCATTTGATGAAAAATAGGCAAAGTGTTTTTGGGTTACAAGCTTCTCAACTAAAACAATAACCTGATACTTAGAGGTTGATTTACTAAAAGCAAATGGGCTGTTCAGTTAGCATTAAAATATATACTTAGCAAGGGCATTTTCCCTTAGTTTAGTGACTTTGGCAAAAATTCTCTTTGCAAAGAATACCCAATCATAGCAAGGAACATTTTAAAAAAACATATTTCTGCTTGCTCATGATTTGATGATGGAAGCTAGCGGAGCTTCACCTCAACTAAAGCTTACTACACACTAGTAGTTTTCTTTCATTCAAAGCAGCGGGCTGAATGAAAAAAAAACTGACAGCTCAGGTCAGAGCTACTGTACTAACTATCCAACCTTACTACAGCCATCTCCCCTGCTGTTCTATTGTTTTCTGACAGGGGGCGCCCCCCACCAGAACACTCTGGTCAGCGCTCTCAGTCATTGGCTTAGAGCGCTGATTGGGAGCGAATCGGCAGGCCTTTTTCGGACCGACTACAGCACACACAGGCTGAATGTTGCCTGGTTTGTAATGAACCGGCCAATGCCGCCCGACATTCGGCCCTTGTGTACTAGGCTTAATGAATACACTTCCTTGCAAAGTGAACAGAACAGCCAATTTACCTTTAAATCAACCTATTGGTTTCCAAATATACTTAAGTTCTATATTATATATGTGCCATGAATACATTTTGTATACTTGTCTTTGCTGCTAAGTAGTAATAAACATATGAGTACTCAGTGAAGAGGAAGAAACCAAGGAGGCCATATTGGTCGAACATAATCCTGTAACTACAAATTGTGATTCTCTTGTGTATGTACATGCAGATAACTCTGGTCTGTAGAAAATTGGAAAATTCATGAATCCATGCAATTAGGAACTTTATAAATTGCATAATTCTCAAAGGAGAGGAATCAGCATGCACACACACATTCCAAGTCTTGATCAGTTCATTTGGTCTATAGATCATTTCATTCACCTCTAGTATTGTGTTTTAAATGTTTTCTTACTAATCTGTAGAATGGTGTTATGATATAACTCCTGTATAAATATAGACTCATGATCAATTTGAAAAGTGATTTTTCATAGTTTCTTGAGGCTGCTGTTTTATATAACTTCTTTGCAATTAATCTAGTTGTCACCCTACTGGTGACTATTGTAACATATTATTTCTATACAATTACCACTAAGATCTTCATTATACGAGTTCTTTCGTTACTTGTCTACTTGTAAACTCAATAAACAATTTGATCAAGAAAAGTGAGTTTTCACTTAGCTTAGCAAATGATTTGAAGCTAAGTGAAAATGTACTTTGTAAATAATACATAAAAAATAAACATGATTTTTGCTAGCATATGATACAGTGATTGAAGTCAGTATATCTTTATTCATTTATTTATTCATTATATACAGTAAGTGAAAACTCACTTTGTAAATTCAACATGTGCTTCTGTTTCAGGAAATCAACAAAAAATAATATTTATGTCAGACTATTAAAATCTAGCTCATTTATGAAGTGTACTCATGCCATAGTACTGATGTCACATTAGTGGTGTCACCAGTAACATAACACATGTGAAACTGGTAATAATAACATACTCAGGATGAGCTCTCACCTAGAGTGGAGAAACGGCACTGATATCTGTCTCGTAGAGCTGGAGCTGAGAAAAAAATGATATAATGCAATCAGCTTTCTTTGTTTCAAATAAAATCATTTGTGTTAGAAAAAAAAAAATGTATCAGATAACCTAAATATAACAATGTATGAGATCAGTTAAGACTTTCTTGACATGCAATTAGAGCAAAATCTTAATATGTGCATTAAATACCTATTTAAATATATATAGAAGGGGGGGTGTATTTTTATAGAACAATCTCAGAAACCACCCCCTTGGCCTCAGTGAATATCCTAAGGAGCAGGTGTACTTTTATATTTAATCCCAGCAACCACACCCTTGGCCTCAGCATTAATGCATGTAATGTAATATTGTACAATTTTTTTAGTCAGATATTTTTCCATTAAAATTTTTAAAGCATTTTCACAGCAGAGAAACGGAAATGCCAACGTAATGTATGAAAATGGATCAAATAAGGGGTCATGCAAGGATGGTATTGAACAACCTGTACAAAAGTTGTGAAGCCAACTTTTTGAAAAATGTACAGTTTGCAAGGACATTCTCATCAAAACCCTGGAACAAACATCAACACCCTATGTGGGAATGATGAAATAATCATAAACACAAGATACAAACTTACACATTCTCATTTATCAAGTCTTCATTTACCACTCCTATCATCAATTAAGCACCAGCAAGGGGAGTGAGGAATCCTTACAGAGATGTTTGAACCACCATGAAGGAAGGGCCAGAAATTAAGATGCTATAATTTATTTTTAGGAATTTTAATGAGCTGCCGTTACCAGTATATTGTAGGTTGGTTTTTCAAATGAGAGTGCATCTCTCCTAGACACGTCTCTCGTGACAATCAGTTTGTGTACAATAATAAGAGCTTTGCAATCAGCATCTGAATTGCACTGATCCAGGGTGGGCATGTCAGTATAGCTGAGTATACCTTTAAGAGAATTGTACCTTAGAGACACACCAAATACAGTGTTCAGTGAAGAGACCACATCATTCCAGCATTTGAGCAATTTTGGACATATTCATAGAGGGGAAATTAGATCTGTTCTCTCTCCCACACTCAGTGCAGTTAATATTACATACACTGGGGTGTACAATATGTTCTATGTAGGATAAGCAATTAAATTAGTCTACCCAACTGGGACACGCTGGGTGACATACTAGTTACCTGCTCCCACTAATTTTGTTTCTTAGGTTTTTTCCATTTCTGCATTTTCTCTGTTGAGGAAAATTATCTAGATATTTCATCAGAGATGGTTTATAATGATAGGAGATCTGACCACTAGTTGAAGACACCCAAACTGGAGTGTCAAACACTGAGGTGGGGTCACTTTTATAACCTGATTTTTAACTTGAGCAGGTGGACATGTCTGAGCTGGATGTATTATTAAAAAAAGTTTGTTATTAGGTTCAAACTCCATTTGTAATTGCCAGAACAACTTCAAGACCTTATATAAGGATGGTCACCATGTTGACATTGGCCTGTTGCCATTGGAGAAAAAGAACCAAGCTTACGCAATTCAAGGAGAGATTCATTTAACCAACCAGGGGAATGTATTTGGAAATGTTTTCAATACCCAACAAAGCAGCATTCCATACTTCCCTCATGAGACAGTAGTAGTGTACCTTAATTGAGTCTACAAGAAGCCTCCTCCCCTCTGCCCCACACAGTAGGCAAATCATCTTTCAGTACATACTATACAGATTTTCAGAGGGTCATTAAAAGAAAATTTGTGAAATGTAATTTATTTTGAGGGCTATGTTTAAGAATAGATATAGGTTTGAGGTGCCTTTGTGTTAAAGATTATGTTGAAGGGTGAGGATATGAGTAAGGTCAACTCAAATTGTAATTCAGGAATGTAAGGCTGTAGCTTTTTAGCAGGCACCGCATGGAAAAACAAGTTGGAGGAAGGGAGAGTGCCACATTTTCACCTGTGCCCAAAGGTACCAGGTTTTAAAGCAGATCTATCAGCAAAAGGATCCTAGAAACAGGATTTACATAAAGCTTTACATTTAGAGGTATGTTTTAAAGGTTAGGTTTAAAGAACAACTATACTTTTATAACTATATTCTAAACATCTGCCACCAAGATTTATACTTCTCCCAGATCTTAGTTGTGCAGGCCGTTGGATGCCACACAGCCTCTCACTCAGGCTCTGCTTACTCTGTGCAAGTGTTAGGTTAGAATGACCTTATCGGATTTTTCTCATGTGATACTTTATTTTTTAGGTTGTGACGTTTCCTTTGCAGGTTTTTTTTTCAAATTTAAAAGTGTGTTAATTTTCTTCATGCCAGAATTACCTGCTTTCAATATAATTGATATTATAATAATATACTGCAACTCATATTTTACACTGAAAAATACTGTTCCAGAGTAAGTTGTGTAATAGCCTATAACAAACTCCACTTTGTAGTACACCCATCCACATGCAGTTCAACTCATAATGCTTTATGCATTCCACTAAAGATGCTCATCACACTCTCCATCAACTAGGTCTTTTTTTCACACTTGCTTTAAGATCACTTCTCACATATAGACAGACACCACCACCTATCCATTCTACCCTGTTTCTCCAAAAGAGAGCATAGCCGGGGATATTGATAGCCCCCAATCTTGTGAAGAATGAAGCCAAGATTCAGCAATACCAATTAAATCATAGTCCTCTTCGTCCACGAAAGCCTCCAACTTACTTTAATTCATTGTCACATTTTGCACATGTCCACATGCTGTGGAGATCGTCACATTTTGCACATCTCCACATGCTGTGGAGATCTTCACTTTTAGCAGTCACCATTTAAAGTGACTTTTTATGCATACGCTGGTGCTCAGAGGCCTCTGGAAACTATTTTGTTTTAGCAAAGAGACCACTCCTTAGCGAGGGTGCACTAGAAAATGTAGTGCTTGAGGGGAGTCTGTAAAAACCATTGCTGCTATAACCAGAACCTAGTGTAAAGCAGAGACATTGGGCTTTAAGAAGCATAATGCTAGTGAGGTCAAATCAAGCTGGAGGTCAGATTCCAGGAGTCTAATTGGTGATAAGTAGCAATCAGCAGGTCCAGTGATATCAGTTGTAGAAAAGTAACAGGTTCTGGGTAAACCAAGATCAGACAGAAATCAGAAGTCAAACATCCAAGGTGACGCAGTTAACAATATTATACCTTGGCAATGACTGGGTAAGTAGGAACACTCTGAGGACAGCATGAAGAGAGCAACATAATGAAAGAAAGAACATAATTTAAGAATATTACAGAAGCAAACCCTAACAACAACAATTGGAATGTTAAACTGGACAACTTGAGTATGGGCTCTGCTGTCCTTTTGAAGGAGCATTGGTCAATCAAGAGACATAAACCTAGCTACATATATACATGTGCACAGCTTACCTGAACAGATAACCAGGGCACATATGCTTATGTTGAGGCTTAGGAAAATGTTATTTACTGTAGGTAGGCCAAGAAAAGACAGCAGACCCCAAGAAAGACAAGAGAAAAATAAGCCAAAATAGGAGAAAAAAAGAGCAGAGCTTCCCACTAATCAAGTGATCAACAATACCACAGATGGGGATGCAGACTGCTAAGCACCCATCTATAAAACCCACTGCAAGGAGGAGGCCTTCAGGCAAATCACCATGGTTAGGTTGGAAACCACAAACACTCCTTTAGTGATGTGTGATTTACCCACATTTCACTCTTGCATAAGGTTAAGGAAACAGAAAACAATATTTTAGAAAATGTGTTGGTACATTTACTTGTTTAAAATTTTACATTGTATTCTTTTCTAAATAATATGTATAAAAAAGAATTTATACATAAGAAAGTTTTAAAATTAACCTAACTCTTGTAGGGTACATTCACCCAGTCTACATACAATATGCATAGGTCAAGTTCTTAGCCCTTACCTAATCATTGAATTCTTGCTGTGAGCACAGTTCTAGTGCTTGTGAAGTATTGTTCAAAGAAGAGAAATAAAATCACTTCCCCAGTGACTTTGCAATCTTATTTCAAGGCAAAGCAAGACAAATTGACTTGGTATGGGCAACCTGGAAATGTACTGGAACCAAGCTGTGAAAGCTTTCATTTCAACCAGAGTACTCTGATGACATTGCTTGGGCAGTTTCCAAGATTAATTGCCTAAGTTTGCTTGCAATTTTTATTTGTGGATTGTTGCCTAGAAATTAAATTATCCAGCAAAGCCTCTTGTAGGAGTTGTAGAAGATTTAAGCAAACAAGTACATTAGCACAGCAAGACTTGACGTGAGTACACTTAAATCAAGTGAACTGTGAGCAAAAATGTTCTGCTTTAAGACTTAAAATACTTACATATAACCTTTGTCTTAAAATAGCAGTCAATAATATATCAAATATAAACACTGCATGCTTTATCTCACAGTTGCTACAACTGCTACAGTTGATAAAACACTGAAAGATTTGTTAAAGTGGACCTCTCACCATTTATGCTATCCCCTTCCTTCCCCTTTATTTCTTACACAATCATATCCAATGTTCCTGTTTTGCATTTGATAACTAACCGCTTTAGTTGGATTCACCCTCCCACTTCCTGGTTTACTGGCCTAGTCAAGATTGACGTACCTCTGGGCCACCTGTGGCCTCCTGAGATATCAGTGTCATACATCCCAGAAGGCTGTAGGGTAAACTGTAATGCCTACTTAATGCTAAAACTCTATGGCTTGTTTACTGGTTGCCATAGTGTCCTTATGTGACCCGATAATGTCAACCAGTAGAAAAAATGATGGCAAGCTAGATCTCCATGTAGGCATGCATACGATCTAGCAGTGCGTCAGGCTACTGCCTGTGAAAATCAGGAGGGAACAACCAGATCCCCAAGATCCTTAATCCAAGTTGGCAGTGCAGAAAAAGAGATACAAAGGTAGGGATGGGCCAAACACCCTCTGGTTCGGTTCGCACCAGAACACAGCGAATAGGCAATAAGTTTGTGAGAACACGCAAACCCTATTAAAGTCAATGGGACACAAATATGAAAAGTCAAAAGTGCTAATTTTAAAGGCTTATATGTTAGTTATTGCAATAAAAAGTGTATAGGGACCAGGGTACTGCACTAGGGGACATGTATTAATGCAAGAAAAAGTTTTTAAAACAATAGTTTTTTTCAGGAACAGTGATTTTTGTAATGCTGAAAGTGAAAACAAAAAAAATGAAATATTGCTTTAAATATTGTGCCTGGGGGGTGCCCTTGGTCTGCCTGTAAAGTGGCGCATTTGTGCTTTGTCTAGAACAGTGGCAGAGTAAAATGACATTTATAAAGGAAAAAGGTCATTAAAAAGTGCCGTGGCTGAAATGTATTTCCGGCAATAAAGATTAAAAGTCACTGAACAAATTTACGTGAGGGTCCTCCCCCCCCCCAGTCCATACCAGGCCCTTCGGGACTGGTATGGCTTCTAAGGGGAACCCCGATCCAAAATAAAACAAATTGTGTGGGGGTCCCCCCAGAATCCAAACCAGGCCCTTAGCCGAGCATGCAACCTGGCAGGTCAGGATGAACCATGCAAGGCCACATGCCCTCAACATGGGGAGGGTGCTTTGGGGTCCCCCCAAGGCATCTTGTCCTCATGTTGATGGGGACAAGGGCCTCTTCCCGACAACCCTGGCTAGTGGTTGTTTGGTTCTGCAGGCAGGGGGCGGGGGGCTTATCAGAATCTGGAAGCCCCCTTTAACAAGGGGGCCCCCAGATCCCGCCCCCCCCATGTGAATGAGTATTGGGTACATACTTTCCTTCGGTCTTCCTCCACTTCTTACTTCCCCTCGTTGTCTTCTTCCTCTACCACCGCTCCCGCTGCTGACCAGAGGCGACTCCCAGAATGGGCGGTCTTCAGTTTGACAGTTATCTTATAGGTAAGAACGGGGCCACCCGGTGACATAATGGGTGATACCGTCCCCTCTGACATCACATG
Organism: Glandirana rugosa; assembly: GCA_018402905.1. NCBI lineage: Eukaryota > Metazoa > Chordata > Amphibia > Anura > Ranidae > Glandirana > Glandirana rugosa. The sequence goes on from BLSH010436776.1 coordinate 721,009, forward strand.
ACATCAGAAGGGGGTGGGGTCACATCACTGGGTGACCCCACCCTTGACCATAAAATAACTGTCAAACTGAAAACAGCCCATTCTGGGAGTCGCCTCGGGTTGGCAGGGGGAGTGGCGGCAGAGGAAGAAGAATAAGACAACAAGAGAAAGGAATAAGTGGAGGAAGACCGAATGAAAAAGGAGAAGACCAGAAGAAGAAGCAGGGAAGGAGAAGATGAAGGACAACTGGAGGAAGGAAGAAGAAGAAGTGGGGGAAGAAGACATTTTTAATAAAGGACTTGTCAAAAACTGCCTACTGTTTTTTGTAACACTACACTCCTTTTTTGGTGAATGGGTAGGAGTACAATGTACACCATACTCATTCACATGGGGGGGATCTGGGGGCCCCCTTGTTAAAGGGGGCTTCCAGATTCCTATAAGCCCCCGCCCACAGACCCCAACAACCACTGGCCAGAGTTTTTGTGAAGAGGCCCTTGTCCCCATCAACGCACCCTCCCCATGTTGGGGGCATGTGGCCTGGTATGGTTCAGGATGTGGGACGATTGCTCTTCCCACCGCCTTGACCTGCCAGGTTGCATGCTCAGATAAGGGTCTGGTAAGGATTTTAGGGGGGACCCCCTAGCCATTTTTTAAAATTTTGGCACGGGGGACCTCATACTGTTTTTTTTAGGCTGTATATATATATATATATATATTTATACACCACCTGAAGTGGATTATATACTGTACACCGCCAAAGATCTCTAGCAAATTCAATCAGTTGCATCAGCTGATAGCTGCTGATCCAGGACTGATTCACTCACGTTTGTGAGGCAGTGTATACATTCGTTTATATATATATATATATATATATATATATATGTGTGTGTGTGTACAGTATCTCACATAAGTGAGTACACCCCTCACATTTTTGCAAATATATTATATATTTTCATGTGACAACACTGAAGAAATGACACTTTGCTGCAATGTACAGCAGTGTACAACTTGTATAACATTGTAAATTTGCTGTCCCCTCAAAATACCTCAACACACAGCCATTAATATCTAAACTGCTGGCAACAAAAGTGAGTCCTCCCTCTAAGTGCAAATGTCCAAATTGGGCCCAACGTGTCAATATTTTGTGTGGCCACCATTATTTTCCAGCACTGCCTTAACCTTCTTGGGCAAGGAGTCCATCATAACTTCACAGGTTGCCACTGGAGTCCTCATCCACTCCTCCATGACGACATCACAGAGCTGGTGGATGCTAGAGACCTTGCACTCCTCCACCTTCCGTTTGAGGATGCCCCACAAGCGCTCAATAGGGTTTAGGTCTGGAGACATGCTTGGCCAGTCCATCACCTTTACCCTCAGCTTCTTTAGCAAGGCAGTGGTCATCTTGGAGGTGTGTTTGGGGTGGGTATCATGTTGGAATACTGCCCTGTGGCCCAGTCTCTGAAGGAAGGGGATCATGCTCTGCTTTAGTACATGATGGCATTATTGGTTTCCTCAAACTGTAGCACCCAGTGGCAGCACTCCCTCATGCAGCCCCAAACCATGACACTCCCACCACCATGCTTTACTGTAGGCAAGACACACTTGTCTTTGTACTTTCACCTGGTCGCTGCCACACATGTTTGACACCATCTGAACCAAACAAGTTTATCTTGGTCTCATCAGACCACAGGACATGGTTCCAGTAATCCATATCCTTAGTCTGCTTGTCTTCAGAAAACTGATTGCGGGCTTTCTTGTGCATCATCTTTAGAAGAGACCAATTTGATGCAGTGTGCAGCGTATGGTCTGAGCTCCAACAGGGTGACCCACCATCCCTTCAACCTCTGCAGCAATGCTGGCAGCACACATATGTCATTTCCCTTGGGCGTGTTTCTCATGCTATGTAGCACTGCCGCGATCATGGTGGCATCCTGATGTGAATGGTTTTATTGTTCATTTTTATGATTGGTTTTACCTTTGTTTTAACTGACAAAATAAATGATGCTGCGCTATGATACCTCGTTTTGTTTTGATGGTATCTGATGATGCTACAAGTGTTTGTTTACCCCTGGCTACTGAGATCTTCTGGACACAGTGACTGGTCTGCTGAGCGATCAATGGCACATTGGTCTGACTGCTTTAGCGTTTTATTTATTATGGGCTGGTGAGTGTGCATTGGATGTGGGGAAGGTGGAGTCTCATATTCATATTTCTGGTGAGTGGGCATTTGCTATCAGAGTCAATAGGAGGACTATCATTTGATTCAATCCATCTGACAGGCAACAATATCCCAACTCCTGACACACAAAGCAAGCATAAAATCAGTGACATAGGTTACAGATGTAGATGCATAGATAATAAAATGATCTTGTATATTCTCGTAATGTTTCATCAAACATAACTAGGTGCTCTATAATTATAATATATAAACATTTACTGTTGTGACAAATATAAAGATTTCACATATAGGTGGAAGATCCTCTTTAAATTGAAAGCCAAAGCAAATAGTCATTTTAGGAACTCATTAAATATACCAGTGATAGGTTAAATTGCTCCAGATTAATAGAGTATGTTTACACTTAATTAAGATATTCTTCTCTTTAATAGCCCCCTTAAACCATCCACTTAATTCAGCAGCAGTGTTATGTAGTGGACACCCTTTTATGCTATTTGTGCTAAATTTTAGTGCCCAACATTAAAATACTCAATTTTCATTTATTAGGTAATTTGTTAAGCCCATAGTCTATTACAGCAGAATTAGTTTGTTTCATTAACAGTTCTAAAATGAGTAATGTGTTAAATAAATACGTTTGTATTCACTCGCTGTTGCTTATTTCCATGCTCAGCACTTTTTTCTTTTTATATTAATTAACCTATCCTTAATCTAGGAGCTTTAATTAGATAAGCAGTGTGAAGATCATAACTCGTGGTTAGTGTTGAGCGAACCCGGACTGTAACGTTCGGGTCCGTACCGAACTTTTGGGTGTCCGTGGCACGGACCCGGACCCGGACATTTCAAAAATCGTTCGGGTTCGGTAATGTCAGGCCCAAGCGAGTTGTGATTGGTGCTCAATACTAGAAGTGTGACGAATAGATTAATTTCGAGGATCTAATTCCTATCCAATTAATTATATTTTTCTTTTTTCACGACTCGTACCTTTATTCGTTGTCGCTCACTTATGTTTGCATAAATAAATTGTGTAATGAGTAAAATCTTGACAATTACTTTGTTTGATTAAGACGACATTATCTGATACCCGAATTGTTTAATGGATTATTTACTTTTAACTCATAAAATTACAACCCGTGATTTTAAATCGTGTTTATCGTATTTTCCCACAGGTGATGTATTGTGACGACGACTTAATTCACCTACCAAATTC
>BLSH010436776.1:729317-746856 GCA_018402905.1 Glandirana rugosa
CCCGTTTTTTTACTTGATTTTAATTTATTTTCCCTATCCCCATTTATTTGTAGGGCACTTGCCCTAGTTTGAAGATGATTTTAGAACAGTTATATGGCTTCTACCATTAATTAATACTTTTCAGACACAGTTTGAAGATGATCCACATTCACCTCCATTTTTGCTTTTTTTATGTTTTTATTTTTTTAAAAATATTTACAGTTATTTCCCTGTCCCCATTTTTTTGTAGGGCACTTGCCCTACCCTTACCCCCATTTTACTTCCTTTTGCAGCCCTCTAGGGCTTTCCAGGACTTTGTTACAGCCATTTTTGTGCATAAAAGTTCGGGTCACCATTGATTTCAATGGGGTTCGTTGTCCGTGCGATCGTTCGGGTTCCATCCGGACCCGGACCCGGACTTTGTCACGAAGTTCGGACGGACCAGCAGAACCCAAACTTCCAGAGGTTCGCTCAACTCTACTCGTGGTACCTAACAAAAATCAGTTTATATCAGGTTACAGTGGGCAGCCTAAACCTTCATGTAAACCAGCATCAGACTGGGAAGAGATTCTGCTGGTTTGTATTGTAATCTATGACATGATTGGGTAGATTTCCCCTCGCTTCCAGGCAAGACAGAAAGAGATGGGAAATCTCTTCAACGGAGAGCAAAAAGGGTTTGCACATCTTTGCTTTCAAGGCTAAGTTCACCTTCAACTAAAAAATATCTAATGCAAGTTTTTTGCAGGTAAAAAAATTTACATTTTTAATTTTTTTTTTATATAAGAGCCTACAAAGCATTGGAACCATGATCAGCGGATCATGGGCACAACGTCAGGCTTCTGGACAATCCCCCTCCAGCTTACTGTCTGTACTTTGCACAGGCTTTACAGTTAGAAAGCTGGAGAGAGTGTGAATGGACTACGAGTGCACTAATTAGCATGCTCGAAGTCCATTGAGTACAATAAGCCGTCTGCTGCGGTGGGAGGTGGGACATGTAGTTCATTCATTCACAGATCCCTGTAAATGAATGATGTAACTATATGGGAGGAGCCCTGCACAGCTGCACCGATTTTAAATGTGACAGTGGCTGCATGGGAGAAGAACCCCCACTCACTATTACAGGACTCAGGGGATCTGCTGGAACATGTTACGCCCTAAATATGAGTGTAATATGTAACATGTTCAAAAGATAAATACATCCTTTAATTTCTGTCCATGACATTTTGTCCCAGTGCTCCATTCAAGACAGAACAAGATTGGGAATCTTTACAAGGTAGAAAGATTAAGAGTTTATATATCTTTTCTCTTATTTTCATCCATGTCACCTTGTCCCAGTCAAAACAGAAAAAAGATGGGGAATCTCCCCAAGGTAGAGTGAGTAAGGGTTTACACATCTTTGCCTTTTTTCTGTCCATGCCATCCTGTCCTATTGCCAAGTCAAAACAAAAAAAAGATGGGGAATCTTCCAAAGATAGAGTGAGTAAGGGTGTCTTTGCTTTTATTTTTGTCCATTTAATCTTGTACTAATGTCCCAGACAACGCAGAAAAAGATGAATAATCTCTCCAGGGTAGAGTGAGGAGAGGTTTTCACATCTTTACTTTTATTTGTGTCTAAACCATCTTGCCTCAATGATGAGCACACCCTAATTTATTGTATGGGTGTCATAGGGACAGAACATGAAGGAAAATCTCCTTAGTGGTGTCACAGACAGAAATAAATTCCAGAAAGAGTAACTTCCTATAGCATCCAAAACATACTATAAATAGCCTTTAAATGCAGCACATTTTTAGGTTCGTATGTATAACACTGCTTCAGTTTGCCATCACTCAAGGAGTTGCTTTAAGCTGCTGCTGCGCTTTTTGCATTCACACTGACTTGTATGAGTCTTTAGAAAATATGATCCCTGGTCGTAGGCTAAAGGAAACCACTGATATCTTTATTATCTTACCTGTCTTGTTGCAATCTTTCTGGAGGGTCATTGACTCAGTAAGTGCAGCCAGACAACTAGCATTGTCAGAGAGGTGAACATTATCTGCTTACATATTATTTAATTACAGTTGGCCTTTAAATAATGACACTAAGTAACTATAACCAGCCAAACTGCCCAGGGAAGATGTGAAACTATTGCAGTTTTCCTAGGAAGACTTGAGGGTTTGATTTACTAAATTGAATATTGCAAAGTCTGGTGCAGCTGTACATGGAAGCAAATCAGCTTCTAACTTCAGCTTGTCCAATTAACTGGTTCCACACCGCGCGCAGTATATTTACTGCGGCAGTGTGGACGGCCGTAAAAAGGCGGCAATCTGCGGGTGGGGGGGTGCGCGCGGAGTGTGCCCGCGGCTCGGGCGGACCCGATGTCCACCGGCGGCCGCGATGAGCGGCCAAAGAGCGGGGAACAGTGTTTGTCAGTGCGGGCATAGGAGATCTACTGATCCCTGTCACTGGGATCAGTTAGATCTCCTATGCCCAGGTTAGCCCAGCCCCCCCACAGTTAGAACACACTCTGGGAACACAGTTAACCCCTAGCCCCCCCCCCAGGTTAACCCCTTCACTGCCAATGACATTTATACAGTAATCAGTGGACATTTACATTTCCGATCGCTGTATAAATGTCATTGGTGTCAAAAATGTCCGCCCCAATATCGCAGTACCGCTAAAAATCTCAGATCGCCGCCATTACTAGTAAAAAAATAAAAAAAAAACAAAAACCCCAGAAATGAATTCTCACCATCCGTAAACGTGGCAACTTTTGCGCAAACCAATCAATAAACGCCGATTGCAATTTTTTTTTTATCACAAATATGAGGAAGAATATAAATCGGCCAAAACCGATGAAAAAAACATTTTTATTCTATTTTTTTGATTTGTATTTTAGCAAAAAGTAAGAAAAACATTTTTTTTTTGCAAAATTGTCGCTCTTTTTTTGTTTATAGCGGCGATCAGAAAGGACGGAGAGGTGATCAAATACCACCAAAAGAAAGCTCTATTTGTGGGAAAAAAAGGACGCAAATTTTGTTTGGGTACAACGTCACACGACCGCGCAATTGTCAGTTAAAGCTACGCAGTGCCGAATCCCAAAAACTGCTCTGGACAGGAGGGGGGTAAAACTTTCCGGGGCTGAAGTGGTTAAAGGGATACTGTAGTCTCATTTTTTCTGTTAAAAATAACAAACATGTTATACTTACCTGCTTTATGTAGTGGTTTTGCACAGAGCAGCCACGATTATCCTCTTCTCTGGTCCCTCTTCAGTGCTCCTGGCCCCTCCCCCCTGTTGAGTGCCCCCACAGCAAGCTGCTTTCTATGGGGGCACCCGAGCCGCAGCTCCTTGTGTCCATTCAGACATGAAGTCATGGCCCGGCCCTGCCTCCTCTCTCTACTCATTTGTTCACTAACTTTGACAGCAGCAGGAGCCAATGGCACTGTGCTGCTGTCTCAGCCAATGAGGAGGGGAGTCCGAAAGCCGAGTCTTTCGTACAACATCGCTGGATTGGGATGGGGCTCAGATGGGGCTTCTGCACACAGAATTGTTTTTATGTTAATGTATAGGATGCATTAAGATAAATAAAACATTCTGCCTTCACAACCACTTTAAGCTTTGACAAAAAAAAAAAACAACAGGAAGCTGATTTGGTTTCTGAGCAAAGCTGCACCAGATTTTGCACTCTCCAGTTTTAGGAAATCAACTCTGTAATATTTTCCAGGCCAGCCAAATAATTTGGGTTTCCCTCTAGGGGTGTGCTAGACTGAGGACTATAACCTGACTGCTATGTAGGAGGCAGCACTTTAAGCTATCTGCTAAATCTTTGGTGTGGGTGCATGTATATAAAGGTAGTGGAGAAACTTTAACTTTTTTCAACACTTTCCCTTTGATAGGAGTTAAACTAAAGAAATAGATTGTTGTTAAACATGCTAAAGTGCAGACAGCTCTCCTTACACTGTCAGCTTGGAAAGCTCTAGTGAATTCCAATGTTACACTATATAGGTTGACATATGAAGCTAGGGCATATCCTAAAAAATTCACAAAATATTGGGCAAGATGGGTAGATTCTATGGATACTGTGGCTGATTGCCATATAGGATTAAACTACCACAGGTTTTCCCCTATATACACTAGTCTATGGTTTTATTGTTTGTCATACAGTGAAGCAACATTATGACACAGATGATTGCACAGACTAGGCCACATATGATGTGAGACATAAGTTAGGTGTACACTCTATAGGTTTGGAAGGAGGGGAGCTACCTTCCCTGTTCATTTTTCTTTTCCTTTTATTTTATTTTAATTCTGTTTGTTTTGTTTTTGGGTTTTAGGAGGGTGGACATAGGTCTGACACTCCATTCTGTGATAAATAAAAAAGACATATGCTGTATGTAGATGTGCTAACTTGTGAAGAATGTATACATGAAATATTTCTCCTTTTCATGGAATATATGTATCAAACTATATGATCTTGTATTGGTAAACTATACTATTGTTATGCATATAACAATAAAAAACTGGTTTAAAAAAACAAACGTGCTTTCTAACCTATACGATTAAGGGGAGGGTCGTGCCCCCACCCTACCACAGTTTGTTCCCATAAGGGGTGGTGGGGTGGTCTGGAGGCGCTTCTTACTCCCCTAGGAAAAATGAAGTATTTTGACCTATACTTATTATGGATTCTTTATATGGCCCTGGGTGATCCGCAAGTGAGCTCCGACTCCATCAACAACCACTATGTTAGTCTTAATTAACAAGGTAATTGTTATCATTATTACCACTTGTATAAGCTGAATACATCGGAAGTTGCATTGTATATTTCTTGTACGTCAAAATCTCAATAAAAATCTTAAAACTTAAAAAAAAAAACGTGCTAAAGTGACGTCTGACGATGAGTCCTCAACCTTCCCTTAAAATCTTTCCAGAAAACAATTATATATAAAAAAAAAAGGAGTGACTATCAGTTTTTATTGTACCTCTATGCTCTGAAGGCACAGCCTAAAACTGTAAACATCTAATGTAAGTTGACTGAGGGTGTTTGCACTACAACTTTACTGACCCCTTAGATTATTATACTTAATTTTGGACAACCTTTTAAAAACAGTAGTCTCCAAAAGTGAATTACCCAAGTATGCACAGGGGATACTCAAAAAATTAGAATATCATGCAAAAGTTCATTTATTTCAGTAATGCAACTTAAAAGGTGAAACTAATATATGAGATAGACTCATTACATGCAAACAAGATAGTTCAAGCCATGATTTGTCATAATTGTGATGATTATGGCTTACAGCTCATGAAAACCCCAAATCCACAATCTCAGAAAATTAGAATATTGTGAAAAGGTGCAATATTCTAGGCTCAAAGTGTCCCACTCTAATCATCTAATTAAGCCATAACACCTGCAAAGGGTTCCTGAGCCTTTAAATGATCTCTCAGTCTGGTTCAGTAGGAATCACAATCATGGGAAAGACTGCTGACCTGACAGTTGTGCAGAAAACTATAATTGACACCTTCCATAAGGAGGGAAAGCCTCAAAAGGTAATTGCAAAAGAAGTTGGATGTTCCCAAAGTGCTGTGTCAAAGCACATTAATAGAAAGTTATGTGGAAGGGAAAAGTGTGGAAGGGAAAGGTGCACAAGCAGCAGGGATGACCACAGCCTGGAGAGGATTGTCAGGAAAAGGCAATTCAAAGGTGTTGGGGACTTTCACAAGGAATGGACTGAGGCTGGAGTCAGTGCATCAAGAGCCACCACACACAGACGGATCCTAGACACGGGCTTCAAATGTCGTATTCCTCTTGTCAAGCCGCTCCTGAACAACAAACAACATCAGAAGCGTCTTACCTGGGCTAAAGAAAAACAGACCTGGTCTGTAACTGAGTGGTCCAAAGTCCTCTTTTCTGATGAGAGAAAATGTTGCATCTCATTTGGAATCCAAGGACCCAGAGTATGGAGGAAGAATGGAGAGGCACACACTACAAGATGCTTGAAGTCCAGTGTGAAGTTTCCACAGTCTGTGTTGATTTGGGGAGCCATGTCATCTGCTGGTGTTGGTCCACTGTGCTTCATTAAGTCCAGGGTCAATGCAGGGGTCTACCAGAAGATTTTGGAGCACTTCATGCTTCCTTCCACAGACAAGCTCTATGGGGATGCTGACTTCATTTTCCAGCAAGACTTGGCACCTGCCCACACTGCCAAAAGCACCAAAACCTGGCTCAATGACTGTGGGATTACTGTGCTTGATTGGCCAGCAAACTCGCCTGACCTGAACCCCATAGAGAATCTATGGGGCATTGCCAAGAGAAAGATGAGAGACAGGAGACCCAACAATGCAGAAGAGCTGAAGGCCGCTATTGAAGCATCCTGGTCTTCCATAACACCTCAGCAGTGCCACAGGCTGATAGCTTCCATGCCACGCCACATTGAGGCAGCAATTGCTGCAAAAGGGGCCCAAACTAAGTACTGAGTACATTTGCATGCTTATACTTTTCAGAGGTCTGATATTGTTCTATGTACAATCCTTGTTTTATTGATTGCATGTAATATTCTAATTTTCTGAGATTGTGGATTTGGGGTTTTCATGAGCTGTAAGCCATAATCATCACAATTATGACAAATCACGGCTTGAACTATCTTGCTTTGCATGTAATGAGTCTATCTCATATATTAGTTTCACCTTTTAAGTTGCATTACTGAAATAAATGAACTTTTGCACGATATTCAAATTTTTCGAGTATCACCTGTATATTGTAGTGAACTATGATTTCCTACAGTATCTTTGTGCACCCGTTTATTGCATTGGTCTTGTCACAAGTTTAGCATGTTATCAGCTGTCTTGAAAAAAAAAAAAAAACACACAAGCACTACCTTGATAAAACCAAATATTGACATACGGGCATGGCTCTTGAAGCGGAGTTCCAGCCATTTACAAGTCAGCAGCTACAAAAAGTGTAGCTGCTGACTTTTAATAAAAAGACACTTACTCGTCCCACGGTCCAGCAATGCGGCCGCCCGATGCATCGCTCCTCTCCCCCTCCTCTCCATGGTGCCAGCATTGCAAGTGTGGGCGCCCGGCTGTGGCTTCACAGCCGGGAGCGCACTGCTCGATCTGAATGGCTGTGCAATCTTCTGAGACCTGTGACGCGTCCCAGAAGATTGCAGGGCTGGAGGGGGGAGAGGTGAACTTCCGTCCGGTGCCACGGCCGGAAGTGGGAGCTGGGTACCTTTGAAAACTAGGTACTCGCCCGCCCCCCCCCCCCCCCAATTGTGGCATGTCAGGGGGTCACCAACACTTAAAGCGGAAGTTCCACTTTTGGGTGGAACTCCGCTTTAAAGATGGACATGAGCTAATCAGTATAAAATAATATACCATGTTGTAAAGCAGACTATTATTTGTTTTTAATTGTTGCCAAAGGTGAAGAAGAAGATACTGTAATAAGCAAATTAAAGAAACAAAACATATGTCTATAGCCTTTAATACTCGCCACATCATGCTAATTGATTGATTGCAAGTAGATTAATCTACTGTTCCTGTCAGAGTAACACAATACAGAACAAAGACAAGAGTTTCTGGATGAAAAAGCTGGGAGCCTGAGTACTCAGATGTAGTTCAACAGTCTTAGCTTCAGCAGCTGCAACATTTGAATGGAAGCCAATGCAGTAGCATTATCACCTTGTGTATTTAAATAATTATTGGTTTAGAGGGATATCATTTTTTTTTTTTTTTGCAATGTATAGTCAAATCAATAATAGTTTCCGGAACCATGCATTACAGCTAAAAACTCTTTAATGATGGCTGTAACTAAGAGAGAAAAGCTATATTCATGTTAAACAATAACAAACATATAATGTATAAAATTCAACCTCATTAACTACTCAGTTATTGCAACTGTAAAATCGCCTGTGGCTGTAAATATGCTCCAGCTTTATTGTCATAATCATTTATAAAGTATGCATTACAGATCCATAAAATTCAAGTACGTACCATGAGTTTGAATGATGCTACAAACAGAAATTAATTTGTAATTTATAAATAATTCATCCTGTGTTGTTTAACATAACATCCTGTATTGTTTAACATAATTTCCAGGTCAAAGCAAAGTTGCATGCTAGCTTGACAGAATACGTGGTTGCTTTGAGTTAATTCAAAAATAGATTATTGCCTCTTGATCAGTAAACTTTGACAGATTACTGATCTTTTAAATGCAGTTATAGTTTTTTTTAAAAAACTCTACCCAGCTCCCGGTCAAATACTCACCTGTGCCCATCTCTCAAGGACTCTATAGGTGAGTTCCTGGGTCTGCCCATCTGCTGTGGCCCTATGGAGGAGTTCCTACTCTACCAATTGTGTTATTTAAAATGATTAATACCATATTATAGAGAATGCAACAGATGGGCTGGAACATGTAAAAGGTTAGCGAAACACCCAAAATGCCCAGGCGGACAGTAACAGTGTTGGGAACGATGAAGGATAGTTCTTGCCATTGGAGTATCAAGGATCATATAAGAAGATAGGGATTAACTATATCCATTGGGCACCACCTATAACCTACACATATATAACTTTTTTGGAAAAGCCCTTTAAGAGTTAAAGTGATTGTAAAGTCTTGTTTTTTTTTCTTTTAAAAAAAAAAAAAACATGTTATACTTACCTCCTCTGTGCAGTTGGTTTTGCACAGAGCAGCCTGGATCCTCCTCTTCTCAGGTCCCTCTTCAGCGCTTCTGGCTTCTCCTTCCTCTCAAGTGCCCCCTCAGCCAGCAGCTTTCTATGGGGGCAACCTAGCCGAGTCAGAGCTCCGTGTATCCATTCAGACACAGAGCCCTGACCCGCCCCCACGGAGCCAATCTAGAGGAGTGTCCTGGATGGCTTAGACACTCGTGGACATCGCTGGAGAGAGAAGGGGCTCAGGTAAGTATTTAGGGGGTGCTGGGGAGGCTGCTACACACAAAAGGTTTTTCATCTGAATGCATAGAAGGCATGAAGATAAAAAAAAAAATTCTGCCTTTACAACCCCTTTAAAGTGGTTCCAAAGGCTGAAGGTTTTTTTTTACCTTACTGTATCCTTTGCATCAAGGTAAAATACCTTCTAAATGCAGCTAACCCCCAGCCCCAGCCCACCTTTATCTGAGCCGGATATTAATCCAGTAACGTGCATCTCATTGGCTCTCTCCCCTTCAAAGGCTCAGACAAGGCATTGGGAACCATTGGCCCCTGCTGCTGTAAATCACAACCAGTGAAGAGGGGGCAGGGGCTGAGCCCAGCCAGCTATGGACACATAGGGCCAGTTTGAGCTTGACAGCAAGCCCACATGAGTGCTCCCAAAGCAAGTAGCTTGCTGTAGTGGGCCCTTGACAGGGGGAGGAGCCAGAAGCATCAGTGGGGGAACAGAGAAGAGGAGAATTGAGGCTGTCATTTACAAAACCATTGCACAGAGCAGGCATGTATAACAGGTTTATTATTTATTTTAATAGCAGTTTACAATCTCTTCAAGTGTTCATGGGGGGGGGGGGTGGCTTTAGTAAGATTAGAGAGGTGGAGGGTTCACTGTTTTGTGGGAGGTGGTGTCTATGGTAGGAATTGTTTTAGAAACATGCTAGTCATACTTTGTTTTCAGTAAATGCTAAAGCACTGTGCCCTGAGTACAGAAAACAGGCAAAAAAGTGATTCTCTTCTCTAAGTCATTCACTTTTCACATTTCTACAGTGCTAAATAGATCAAGGACAGTTTTATATATATTGTGACATTATGCGAGGCGAGATAGTAGACAATCGATATCTGTCGCCTCGCATGCGCTCACTTGGGATCGACTAGAGAGAGTCCGGCCCGGTTTTTACCAGCTGCTGTGACAGAGCTGGTTCCGGCCTGGAGTTTCTGGTCCACTCAATTCCTCCTTCAGCTGCTTTAAAGGACCAGGAAGAGAACACACTCTCGCTCTGGCCTGGTACTCAGTAGAATTAAGCCCCGTACACATGTTTAGAAAATCGGACGACAGATCGGTTTTATTTGCATGCTAATCTCAGATCACATCGGAAGAGTGTACTAAAGTCACAAAAATTCTCGTACGACGAAATATGAAGTGATGTTATGTGTTTGTAGTGTATTTGTATTGTATTTTCAGAGGACAACTGTGCTGATTAAACTAAAATTGTACGATCTGATATTGTAAGACAAAAATTGTTGCGTTTGTCCAATCGAACAATATCGGATGAACTGTCATGATCGGCTCTCGAAAGCTCTGTACTAACGATCTGATTATCGTACGTTAGCTTCGAAAGCAGGGATTTTCGTCCGATTTTCGGATCGTGTGTACGGGCCATTACACTGAGAGAGCTACACCCTGAGAATTGGTTGCTATAAGGACTGCAAGAGAAAAGGTTTGCATTTGTTTGTTTGGAGGTGTCAGGGACAAGCCCGACATTGTATAGAGAGGTATCCTGCTCTGTACTAGTTTAGCGTCGGACGGTAAGGTTTTGTTTTGCTATTTTGTTTGTTTTATGACTTGCAACCTTTTACCAAATAAAACTGGGAACTCGCCAGATTTTAAGAAAGTTTGCCTTCAAGCTGCCTTCTTCCCAGGAAAGGTGATCCACACAAGCTAATCTCCCACAATATATATATATATATATATATATATATATATATATATGACTTGGCCGCCCATCTTAACAGTTGACACAGGTATTGGCATTCCACCTATAAAAATGCAGATGCTTATGCCATGCAATTCGTTAGGCTATTAGCAAAAAATCTGCTACTTGAAACATTTGGGAACAGGACTGTGTAAGTGACTGTTCTCAGGTCAGATGGCCATTGCAGCTACTAGGATTAACACACTAGATAAGAATGTGAACAGCATGACTTTGGGAGACATTAAAGCACATTAAAGTCAACCCACAAAATACAAAAGAGTGACAGAGAATCAGATGAAAAAAGCTTGAAGTGAAGCTAAATCCTCATAAATGAAGCTGCAATCATATCTTCTGTTTGATCTGTAGTTGCCATGTTTCTACACATGTGATCAGTTATGACAACAGCCATCTGATGGCCTGACAGATCGATTGAGTCTAGGTTCATACTCTGATCCGCATGTGAATCGCACAGGAATTGCACCACATTCCGTGTAAATCACATGCGATTCTGTACGGTATTCCATTGATACCTGCAGTAGATCGCAGAACACAATATGATTGCTATGTAGCGGGGGAAGCACAGGAATCAGTGTAATCCCCACACCGAATCCATGAGAACCAGGGTTGAGAGTGCAAGGAACTGTAATAGCTATTAGTCAAAGCATGCCTTGAAAGTACATGTTTTGGGAAACTGTTAAAATTACAGGTTTAGTTCTGCTTTAAGGCCTTACCAACCAGACAGTTAAGAATTGAGTTGAGGTGTTGTTAGAATAAAGCCAGTTGAGCAATTAGCTATTCATCTAAAAGGAAAAAGTGGGCTGTAATCAGGTAAAATATTTAGCAAAGGTCACAAAAAATCAGGAAAGGAAAGGTCCAACACACAAGAAATAGACTAGCACATTAAATTCATCTTCTCAAACTGTACTCTACATTGGGAAACCAAATTCTGAAGTCCATTGCCCATTTAATAGTCTCTTCATCTAATCATGGACACAACTAACAGATACTTCTGCATTTTAATATGCTCAAAACACCTAAGGGCATAAATAGCGCACATGGATAGAGGCCCATGAGAGGATCAGACTAGAGTTGAAGCACTGGATACAACAAGTGAGTAGCATAGGTACCATTGACAAGCAAACAGATGGGTGTGACAGGCAATTGTCATGCAAAAGACATCCAACCTACTGTAGAATCATCATGTAGTAATATATGAGAGAAGTAAGGCTGGACAATTAAACTTGTCAGCAACACTGGCAATTTATGCTAACCAATGCAATTCTAGCTTAAATTTCTCTTTACCGTTTAGATGATGAAACAGGTATCTTTAATGGGTATTGTGATCCATAGCTTAGAACTACATTAGGCTAAACACATTCTTTTGTTCCTAATTGCAGCAGTTGTCAGATAGTAAATGTTCCCAATGTGTTAAAGCAGCTTTAAAACTTGGTCAGCAGTGACATAATTTTCTTTTGTTATTTAGTCAGCCATCCTTGGGATAGTTCTTTACATCTAGCACATTTTTCTGCCAAATGGGAGTTTAATGAGTCAAGGAAAGTAGAATTAGCAGGATTGAACACCATCGACCCACTCATCATGTTTCTGCACATGTAGGAGTGCATCTAATGTTTGAGCTGTCCTAGGCTCTAAGCCAGCCTGAATGGTGGCTCCTTAGATAAGCCAGCTTTGCAATGGCCAGTCCCTACAAAACTAGAATGTTTAATGAACAACAGCTTTTTGGAAATGCACGGAGCAATGCAATACATATATGTACATTGTGCCTCACCTAGGCTTGTTGTGTATTCAAATATTCAAATACGTACCCAGATAAATATGTGGACAAACATATGCATAGTCATGAAAAGGTTAAACGTGTTTATCTGCCTAAGGCCCCCTTCATAAGAATGCATGTTTTACGAACATATAATCTCAAAAAATACATACCGTACAAACTGCAAAACCTTCAAAGTGTATGCAAACTGCAAAAACTGAATATAGGCATACAGCCCAATAGGGGTTGGTTTACTAAAGGCAAATTGGCAGTTCACTTTAGAAAGAAAGTTGCACTTTGCATGAGAATTTCCCCCCAGAACTTAGTAGATGGAGTGAAATGTCACTTTGCAAAGACTATCCAATTGCACATGATTGGATGATGGAACTCAGCAGAAGGAAAATGTCTATGCAAAGTGAAACATACATAGGGCGTGGCCTTTGGACATGACACAGTGGTGTTCGAGTTTGCAGCCAGATGACCAGCTCATCTGTTTTTCAATGTGCTTTATACTAGTGTTGGTGAGACACTTTTTAATGTGAGTAGTTGGCACTATAATTTTTTTAGCAATACATATATAATTTACACTTTGAAGTCATCTTTTTCTCTTCCCTTTGGATGTTTATGAGATGTGCTGGTGCTATATAAAATGGAATTTTGTGGCCATGAATTACTGTGAAAGCTTCCCGTGGATCCATAAAAAAGAGTTCTACTGTTTCGCTAGTCTCTTAACAGATAGCAGCAACTCAGGCCGGTGACTGCTTAAAGCATATAGTGGTGGTGGTGATCACTAACTGGTGGTGGATTTACTCAAGAGAGCAGCAGCAATATTTGGATCCATTTACTTTAAGCACAGCATTTTTTGCACAATGTACATTATTGACTTTATTGTGGTTTGGGCATATGTGGACTTTGAAAGATAAAGGAGACAAACACATTTTTGGGTGTATTTTTAATGAAATATAAAAATCACATGTCACTTTATTTGGAGTAATATACTGTATGTCACTTTTGATGAAATGCACTATATTTAATGACTGTTTAGATATTTACACAGAAACTGTACACATATATATTGATCACAGTGGATAATCAGAGCCAGCACTGCTACTTGAATTTACATGTTAAGAGAGAACCCACTCCCGGCTTTGCAGTCCTCTACAGATTAGGGAAATCTATGAACCATATGCAAAAAAAAAAAAAAAAACAACAACAAAACGGGTCCCCCAACCTAGTGCACTACCTCAAGCTCCATTTAATAATAAAACTAATAAAATTACTCACAAAGGCTGAAAGTACAGGGACATGTAATGAATGAATCATATGGCAGTGTCTCTTGGACCTCAAGGACCTGGATAACCAATATGCAAGACTGCACGACACAATGCAAGAAGGCAAACTCATTTCAAGGGATATACCCTCTTCCTCAGAGCTGACTTGCTTGCTACACTACTAGCCTTTGAAGATTCTCAACTCACAATTAACTAGTGCCCAGTACCTCCTTTCCCCTTGGTAAGGAGGAGCCAAACCAGAAGGCTTAACTCTTTGGAAACTGCAGTGGACAGCTGCAAGTGACCCAACTCTGAATCATAAATCTCACATATTTAAAAAAAGCATCTTTACATTTATAAATGTATCCACATTTATACATGTATCCAAAGATTGAATGTCTACCTAAAGTCACTTCCAATGTTTATCCATGTACACTTTTGTTCCTCAGTCAAGTTTCAGAGGCACAGGAGTAAAAAGGGGAATGTGGAAAAGCTGGAAACATAGAGTTCAATTCTATGGGTTGAAGTAAATTCTAGTAGCTTTTAACTTTTTAGCAAACAATTCCTTTCATGTCATTATACAGCACGTTGGGGCATAATCTAGGTGCCCATTTGAACTGGAGAAGTCACTCAATTGATTGTTAAAGGTCTTCAACATTGCTAAACAAGTTCAGTTGTTCACTTTTAACCCCCGCCTCAATGTCTACATTCTCTTTCTACAAATATCCAATTTTAAAGTGCCAAGATATACAATATACGTACCTCCTTTTATCCTATTGATTTAAAACCAAGTCCCAACCATAAGTATGGGTTAGTGGGGACATAAGCCTTTGGCTAAGATAACAAGAGCCAGGCATTGTTTATAAAAGGATGGGCCTTGGTATGACTTGTCAGTTGTTCCTTTGCAAGACAACATAATGTCCTTGTTTACAATCCCACAAAAATGCAATGTTTATAATGTTAGAAGAGCATTTTCCTGTCATGTAACATCTATCAATGAGATATTGTGTTTGGCAGTATGTACTGAGAATTTGTTTTAAAATGCAATGGGCAGGCTTCTGTTGACGAAGTTTAAAGTTGATTGAATGTATTTCTTCAAAGGCTTTGAGCTCACACCTTTTAGCAAGTTTGTATATCACATAATGATCACTTCTCTCAATGCAACGTGAATGCCTATTGTTATCTGTTGACAAAAGCTTGAAATCCGCCACCGCAGATGGAGCTGTCACTTGGCAAGATCTGCACAGAAATGTGTAATTAGCTTGCATCACACACACAAATGTTTAAACTTTTATACGCTGTGCTCAGCCTTTCCAATTAAAGCATAGCTTTGGAAATTGACCAAGTCCTCAAATATCTAGCAGTTTATTAACATCTACAGAGCATCATGAAATTACAAACATTAGGAGGCCATTATGAAAGTACAAAACTTTACATATGCATATGTGTTTTAAGGGATGAATGAGAATGAAGTCCAACATGTTTGATACATGCAGATGTAAAACCAGATGGGGCATAATCCATTCTAAAAATAGAATGTGAGCAGTTTACTGCAATACCTTTTATGGAAAGGCTTAATGGAATAGACAACTTTACGCTAAAGCTAAAATATATATCTTCTGTTTGAATGTGCATTTCACAAGTGACCTGCACAGAGCCCTGATCTCATTCTCATTTAACACCTTTGGATGAACTGGAATTCAAATTGCAAGTTAGGTCTCCGTAGCTGATCTCACAATTACTTTTTGGGTGAATGCACACAAATTCTTATATTCTTATAGGTGAATTTCTTAATCTTGCGAAAAGTGTTCCTAGAACAGTGGAGACTGTTTTAGTGACAAAGGAGGGGGGAGGCGGCAATTTCATATAAATGTCCATGATTTTGAAATTGGATAACCAACTTGCACATATAGGTGTGATGGTTTGATATTAAACTTTTGTAACGTATGCTTCATACAGTGGTGAACTATCTCTGGCTCAAGGAAGAAAAGGCTGCCCATGGTTGAGCAGAACATGTTTGCAATTAAAAGGAAAATATCTAAAAGTAAGCAGACATGACAACCAAACAGCTTTTTCTTCATCTTGGGTAGTTATTCTGTAATTGCCTTAAACTGTGATGGATCCTTTAAAACAACCACTTATGTGGATCTTTTATGGGAATTCACTGAGGTAAAAAGCTTAAGGTTGATTTTTAACCACCTGACCACTCGGCACTTAAACCCCCTTCCTAACCAGACCAATTTTCAGCTTTCAGTGCTCTCACATTTTGAATGACAATTACTCAGTCATGCAACACTGTACCCACATGAAATTTGCGTCCTTTTTTCACACAAATAGAGCTTTCTTTTGGTGGTATTTAATCACCACTGGGTTTTTTATTTTTTGCGCTATAATTAAAAAAAGACTGAAAATTTTGTAAAACATTGAATTTTTCTTTGTTCCTGTTATAAAATTTTGCAAATTAGTAATTTTTCTTCATAAATTTTGGCCAACATTTATACTGCTACCTATCTTTGGTAAATAAAAAACAAATTAGTGTATATTAGTTGGTCCTTGTGTAAGATATAGAGTCTACAAGCTATGGTGCCAATCACTGAATATTGATCACACCTGATGTACTGACGGCCAATCTCATTTCTTGAGACCCTAACAAGCCAAGAAAGTACAAATACCCCCCAAATTACCCCTTTTTGGAAAGTAGACATTCCAAGGTATTTAGTAAGAGGCATGGTGAATTTTTTGAAGTTGTAATTTTTTCTTTGCAAAATGAAGATTTTTTTTTTTTTTCACAAAACTGTCACATGTTAACAGGTTATTTCTCACACCCAGCATATGCATACCACAAATTACACCCCAAAACACATTCTACTACTCCTCCTGAGTATGGCGATGCCACATGTGTGAGTCTTTTACACAGCCTGGCCACATACAGAGGCCCAACATGTAGGGAGCGCCATCAGGCGTTCTACGAGCATAAATTACACATATGATTTCTTGACTACTTCTTGCACTTTTGAAGGTCCCAGAGCACCAGGACAATGGAAACGCCCAAAAAATGACCCCATTTTGGAAAACAAACACCCCAACGTATATTCTAGGAGGCATAATGAGTCTTTTGAACATGTCATTTTTTCCACAAGTTTTTGGAAAATGTGGAAAGAAAATGAAAACACTTTTTTTTTTACACAAAGTTGTCCATTTATACAATATTTCTAACACACAACATGTACTTAGCAAAAATGACACCCCAAAATATATTCTGCTACTTCTCCCGAGTATGGCAATACCACATGTGTGACACTTTTACACAGCCTGACCACATACAGAGGCCTAACATGCAGGGAGCACAGTCAGGTGTTCTAGGGGCATACATTTCAAATCTAATTTGACTACCTTTTACACTATTGTGAGGCACTGTGGTGGCATGGATAGGCACTGTAGTGGCACGGTTGGGCACTGTAGTGGCACAGATGGGCACTGTAGTGGCAAGATTGGGCACTGTAGTGGCACAAATGGGCACTGTAGTGGCACAGATGGGCACTGTAGTGGCAAGATTGGGCACTGTAGTGGCACAGATGGGCACTGTAGTGGCATGGATGTGTCACGGATGAGAACTGATGTGGTATAGATGAGCATGAATGAGGCACAAATGAGCCATGAATGGGGGATGGATGAGCCATGGGTGGGGATGACTGAGCGGATGGATGGCTGGGTGAGCACGGCTGGGTGGGTGAGCATGGATGGATGGCTAGGTGAGCACGGCTGGGTGGGTGAGCATGGATGGATGGCTGGCTGGGTGAGCATGGATGGATGGCTGGGTGAGCACGGCTGGGTGGGTGAGCATGGATGGATGGCTGGGTGAGCACGGCTGGGTGGGTGAGTGTGGGTACCGAGTAGGTAGGGGGT
>BLSH010436776.1:760369-773884 GCA_018402905.1 Glandirana rugosa
GAAACTGTAAGAAGGAATCCACGAAGACTGAAAACTATTCCCAGAGGATTCGTTTTGCTTTACTGACAAAATAGCTATTTTCTTTTTTTTTTTTTAGCAGATTCCATTTAAAACACACTTAAATTGGTTGCTATGTGTTACAGCACTTTACCTTTAAATGCTTGTTACACTGACTTTAATGTTAAAACTACACACACAAGCCAATGTAAAAGCAACTTGGAGCCGTTTGACACAGTTTAGCAGCAGGATAAAAGTCAGAAGCACCTAAGGAAGAATGTCAAAGTGTTTTAAACAGATTAGGTGCAATAAAAGACCGATGCATTTGCCCATCTACACAAGCCTGTGGGCAGAAGGAGGGAGGTGGCCTGTGGTATACCCAAGGAGTTATGGTGTCGCTCTGTCAGGTTAGCTATGCAAGGAAGTAATTCAGTAATGCCAATTCACTAAATTACTTTCCCGTGAAAAATGAGTGACCGCAGCTAACTACAGATGCTAGATGGAGCTCAGCATAAGACAGATGTGTCCTCTGCCATGGGCCCTGGGCACCAACATAAGAGTTCTTACAAGATTTTATCAGTCACTTAGGAACTAAGATGTGCTAAAAATAGCATGGTCTGCATAACCAAGAGGCCCCAGTGTGGGAAGTGTGGATAGAGGCAAGAGCACGTCTGACAGGGAGAGGTAAGCTCTCTAGGTAAGAACTGAAACCTGTTTTGTAGGGCCAGGATGGCTCTGGAACAGTCCAAAAGATTTTCAGAGGTCAAGGTGCTCGATACCCTTTGGAAAGTTTTGGTTGAAAGAATAAAGTGAGAAGAACTGTCTAGTGTTTGTGAAGATTACACTGGCTGTCACAAACTTTCACTCTTCAGAACAGTGTCAGATCACTGTAGAAGACAAGTGGCCACTCAACGATGATGGATGAGATGCGGTTTGCTTGCAAACTGCATATGGATTTCTTCACTGTTCATGTGGAAAAGATGTGGAACTCCCTTCCACAATTGGTGGTGTCAGTGGGGATTGTTGATAATTTAAAAAAACTCTTAGATGGGCATCTTAGTGTATGCAATACATAGGGATATGAAAAATGGTAGAGACATAAATGCATACACACTCATACGCCCACACAGGTTGAACTGATGTCTAGCCAACTATGTACCTACAGTATCTCACAAAAGTGAGTACACCCCTCACATTTTTATAAGTATTTTATTATATCTTTTCATGTGACAACACTGAATAAATTACACTTTGCTACAATGTAAAGTAGTGAGTGTACAGCTTGTATAACAGTGTAAGTTTGCTGTTCCCTCAAAAAACCTCAACACACAGCCATTAATGTCTAAACCGCTGGCAACAAAAGTGAGTACAGCTCTAAGTAAAAATGTCCAAACTAGGCCCAAATAGCTATTTTTCCTCCCCGATGTCATGTGAGTCATTAGTGTTACAAGGTCTCAGGTGTGAATGGGGAGCAGGTGTGTTAAATTTGGTGTTATCGCTCTCACTCACTCATACTGGTCACTGGAAGCTCAACATGGCACCTCATGGCAAAGAACTCTCTGAGGATCTGAAAGAATTTTTGCTCTACATAAAGATTGCCTAGGCTATACGAAGATTGCCAAGACCCTGAAACTGAGTTGCAGCACGCTGGCCACGACCATACAGCAGTTTACCAGGACAGGTCCACTCAAAACAGGCCTTACCATGGTCAACCAAAGAAGTTGAGTGCACATGCTCAGCGTCCTATCCAGAGGTTGTCTTTGGGAAATAGACATATGAGTCAGCCTGTCAGTGCTCAAATTGATTGGTTGTCGTCCCAGAAGGAAGCCTCTTCTAAAGATGATGCACAAGAAAGCCCTCAAACAGTTTGCTGAAGACAAGCAGACATGGATTACTGGAACCATGTCCTGTGGTCTGATGAGACAAAGATAAACTTATTTGGTTCAGCTGGTGTCAAGCGTGTGTAGCGGCAACCAGGTGAGGAGTACAAAGTGTGTCTTGCCTACAGTCAAGCATGGTGGTGGGAGTGTCATGGTCTGGGGCTGCATGAGTGCTGTCGGCACCGGGGAGCTACAGTTCATTGATGGAACCATGCATGCCAACATGTACTGTGACATACTGAAGCTGAGCATGATCCCCTCCCTTCGGGGACTGGGCCGCAGGGCAGTATTCCAACATGAAAACGACCCCAAACACACCTCCAAGATGACCACTGCATTTCTAAAGAAGCTGGGGGTAAAAGTGATGGATTGGCCAAGCATGTCTCCAGACCTAAACTGTATTGAGCATCTGTGGGGCATCCTCAAATGGAAGGTGGAGGAGTGCAAGGTCTCTAACATCCACCAGCTCTGTGATGTCGTCATGGAGGAGTGGAAGAGGACTCCAGTGGCAACCTGCGAAGCTCTGGTGAATTCAATGCCCAAGAGGGTTAAGGCAGTGCACCAAATAATGGTGGCCACACAAAATATTGACACTTTGGGCCCAATTTGGACATTTTCACTTAGGGGTGTACTCACTTTTGTTGCCAGCGGTTTAGACATTAATGGCTGTGTGTTGAGTTATTTTGAGGGGACACCAAATTTACACTGTTAGACAAGCTGTACACTCACTATTTTACATTGTAGCAAAGTGTCATTTCTTCAGTGTTGTCACATGAAAAGATATAATTAAATATTTTAAAAAAATGTGAGGGGGGTACTCACTTTTGTGAGATACTGTTTATGTAACTTAAGGAAGGCATACTTTCCTTGGTCTCTGTCAAGAAGATCAAGAACATGCCATGCCCGAACATCTGCGTGCATGCACAGAGCAGTTTGTGGATCAGTACACAGAGTCAGGACTGTGCATGCATTCACATGTGCGCATTAGCATACATGTCCAGCATTGGCTTTTGGCGGACAGTGGCTTATATAACGCATAACAGAACTTGGGAGGATTGCTGAGTGGTAGTCAGCTTCAGTGACTTGTTACCAGATCTACATTCAGATTAGTCAGTGTTTTGACCTTGCTTGCTGTCTGACTCTGCTTGATTCTGATCTCCTGTTGCTGACCTTGGCTTGTGTTAAGACTTTATCCTTTGCCTGCTGTTTTCAAACCCCAGCCTGGTTTCTGATTCTGCTTCTGCCTTCCAAATTGGCACCTCCTCTGCCCAGTTGTTGCTGACTCTGTCTTGTTTTAACTATGGCTTTGATTCCTGCATTTGCAAGTTTCTGTGTTCCATCTGCGTGACAGTATTCCGAACAAGTTCCAGTCTAGCATCCACAGTATGAATATACTGTAAGTATAGGGGATGTATGGAAGGTGCATGGAGTTTGCTGCGAGGATAAGGGGTATATGGAAAATGCATGGAGTATGCTGCGAATATAGGGGGTGTATGAGAAATACACAGAGTGTGCTGCGAGTATAGGGGGTGTATGGGAAATGCATGGAGTATGCTGCCAGTATAGGGGGTGTATGGGGAATGCATGCAGTGTGCTGCGAGTATAGGGGATGCATGGAGTGTGCTGCGAGTGTAGGGGGGGTATGGGGAATGCATGGAGTGTGCTGTGAGTATAAGGGGTGTATGGGAAATGCATGGACTGTGCTTATATTAGATCATTTTCTGCTGTTTTTAAAAAATTTAGATTTTTTTTTGGGAGTGATAGTGGGGGTGGGGGTTGCAAGTAGCTGGCTTTGCCTAGGGTGCAGAATAATCTAGCACGGCCCAGGGTGTATGTCTAATGAGTATTTTTTCAAGTATGAGGATGACCAGTACACGTTATAACCACTTCAGTTAGGGGGCTGTTTTTTGGGTTAGTTGTTTACAAGTTAAAATCATTTTTTTTTGCTATAAAATTACTTAGAACCCACAAACCATATATATATATATTTTTCTAACACCCTAGAGAATAAAATGGCGGTCATTGCAAAACTTTATGTCACACCATATTTGCGCAGCGGTCTTCCAAGTGTGCTTTTTTTTTTAATAAATTCAGTTTTTTTCGTTAAAAAATAAGTAAACAGTAAAGTTAGGCTAATTTTTTTTCCATATTGTGAAAGATAATGTTACGCCGAGTAAAATGATACCCAACATGTCATGCTTCAAAATTGCGTCCGCTCGCGGAATGGCGACAAACTTTGCAGCTTAAAAATCTCCATTGGCGACGTTTAAAAAATTCTACAGGTTAGCAGTTTTGAGCTACAGAGGAGGTCTAGTGATAGAAATGTTGCTCTTGCTCTAACGATCGCGGCGATACCTCACATGTGTGGTTTGCACACCGTTTTCATATGTGGGAGGGACTTACGTATGCGTTCGCTTCTGCACGCGAGCTCGCCGCAAGGACAGGGCGCTTTATTTATTTATTTATTTTTTATTTATTTTGATTTTTACTTTTTATTTTTACACTGTTCTTTTTAAAAAAAATAAAAATGATCACTTGTATTCCTATTACAAGAAATGTAAACATTCCTTGTAATAGAAAAAAGCATAACAGGTCCTCTTAAATATGAGATCTGGGGCCAAAAAGTCCTCAGATCTCATATTTACACTAAAATGCAAAAAAAAAAAAAAAATCTGAAAAAAATGACAGAACAAAAAAAAACAGTCCCTTTAAGACCGTTGGGCGGACATCACTTCTGGCGTCATTTCCGCCCTGCCATACTATGGAGCCGAGTGAGCGGCTTCAGTCGCTCACTCGGCTCTCGGACACTGGGGGGGGACAGATCGGATCATCTCCACCACTGCCGGCGGGTCCGGTAAGCGGCGGAGACGACCGGAAAGCGGCGGGAGGGGGGGGGCACCTCTCCCGCCGCTGATAAAAGTGATCTTGCGGTGAATCCGCCGCTAAGATTACTTTTATGTTGTTCAGAATCGCCAGCTCTAAAAAACAATATCTGAATGGCATTCAGATATCCCTTCTCAAAGGTAGCGACGTCATATGACGTCCACCCAACCAGAAGTGGTTAAAGGGGAGGAGAAGATGCCAATAGAGAGAGAGAGATTGAATATATTAGAGAGTGTAGAACACAGCAAGAGGGTGACCAGAGAAATTGTTAGGGAATGGAGTCGAGGCGACAGGTGGTTGGTTGGGCATCGGAGAAGTTTATGCATAGCTTTTGAAGATGTATTGGAAAGAAGCATAATATTTTAGATATGTAATGTGACAATACCTTCCAACGTCTTTATTATTGCTTTCTATTCTATTTTATAAATGCTGTCAGTGTCCCCATAGATGTGACTCCCAGGGCTGCTGATAGAAATCGCGGGGCCCGGTACAGACTATTTGACAGGGCCCCCCCAAAGAAAGTTAAAGCTATAGCTAAAGCTATATTTCACTAAAAATACAATAAAATTATTAGAAGACACAAATACAACATAACTCTCAGAATTCCTGCTAAATCTAAAAGATAAAACCAGTTAATAAATAAAAATGAAGACGAGATGAAAAAAAATATGCAGGTTCCAGGATCAGAGGGACAGAGGGAGAGAAAATGAGTTAAGCTCCATGCACACTGGGCTTAAAAAAAACTCCAGTTCACTTGGTAGAAAAAAAAAACGCTCATAGAGAACTTTTGTACAAAGTTTAGATGAGTTTAGGAGAACCAGAAGGTTTTTTTTTCTGTCTCTTAAACGTTGAGTTTAACCCCTTCCTTACCGGGCACTTAAACCCCCCTCCTGCCCAGACCAATTTTTGGCTTTCAGCGCTGTCGCATTTTGAATGACAATTGCGCGGTCGTGCGACGTTGTACCCAAATAAAATTTGCGTCCTTTTTTCCCCACAAATAGAGCTTTCTTTTGGTGGTATTTGATCCCCTCTGCGTCATTTCTGATCGCCGCTATAAACAAAAAATGAGCGACAATTTTGCAAAAAAGAACAATATTTTTTACTTTTTGCTAAAGTACAAATCCATTAAAAAAATTATTCATCAGTTTTGGCCGATATATATTCTTCTACATATTTTTGTTAAAAAAAAATCGCAATCGGCGTATATTGATTGGTTTGCGCAAAAGTTATCGCGTCTACAAACTGGGAATTGATTTCTGGCGTTTTTATTATTTTTTTTTTTTTACTAGTAATGGCGGCGATCTGCGATTTTTATCGGGACTGCGATATTGCGGCGGACATGTCGGACATTTTTGACACATTTTTGGGACCAATGACATTTATACAGCGATCAGAAATTTAAATGTCCACTGATTACTGTATAAATGGCAGTGAAGGGGTTAACCAGCAGGGGGCAGTGAAGGGGTTAAATATGTTCCCTGGGTGTGTTCTAACTGTGGGGGGGGCAGGGCTGGCCGGGACATAACAGATCTAACTGATCCCAGTGACAGGGATCAGTAGATCTGCTTGTCCCCTGTCACAGAACGGGGAACCGCCGTGTTTACAACGGCGGTTCCCCGTTCTGAGGCTCCTAAAAGTGATCGGCGGGTCTCGGGCGGACATCGAGTCCGCCCGACCCGCGGGCACGCTCACGCAGCGTGCGGCGCGCGCCGCCGCTGCCGCCAGGGGGCGCGCTGGAGCATGCGCAGTGGACGTCCTCCCGGCATTTCAGATCCGAGCTGGAGCCGTATTTTGGCAATAGCGCGGATCTGAAGTGGTTAAAATATACCAGTATTCGTCCTAATGTGTATGGACACATAGGAAAACATTGAGCTGCTTCTACAGGCAGAACACTAAACTGCTGTAGAAGCAATGTTATTTTAAGCCAATGTGCATGGAGCCTTAGAAAGATAACAAACTCCAGTGCTGAGAAAAGGGGGGCCCACACAGGGAGGAGGGGGATTAGTGAGGGACGACTGTCTCTTTCTTATCAGATAAAAGCTTGTAGCAAGGGAGAGGGTAGGAAAGCAACTTTCATCTGCTGGAGGAAAAGAGACACAATTGTCATCTGTCACTAATCCCCCCTGTGTGCTCCAGGCCCCCCACACCAGGACTGGCTGTACCCCCCCTATCAGTGGCCCTGGTGACTCCTGTTACTTGGTAACAACGTGAAGGACAATCTTCAGTTGGAGGACACAGATAGCAATAAAATCTGTACAGAATTATTTTTGCATTAATGCCCACTGGTAGTGTTTTCCTTCACACCCATCTGGACAGTTTCAGAGGTTTTCATGCCATATCATTTTTAATTCCAACAATCCATCAGATAAGAAATAAGCAGAATTTTCCAAAATGGCCACACAGAAATAAAAGGTTGTCTAGGTCCCAACCGTCCAAAATTGGCTGAATTTGGGTTTTGATTTTCATGATATAGTGAAGTAGTATAACATCTTATTAACAACATAGCCTCTTATTTAATATGGCACCCCACAGTGCCAATTTGACCTTGCCCTTAAATACTGCTGTGATCTAACTGTTCACTTCTAACGCTTGTAATTGAAAAAGTATATTCTACTGTGTATTACTTTGGATGCATTTAAGTTTTAGGTTATTAATTTCCAGAAAATGGAAGTATGTGGTCACATAATATGTTCTTAATGTTTAATTTTATCATAGTGTTCCAAGCTAATGTCTGCTAGAGCATCCGATTGTAGACATCTACTGGAAATGTAGTAACTGATACACCTGAGACAAATTGCATTAAATAGTTTTCTTTTATAAATGAACTCACAATATTATCTGCTAGAAAATAAAGAGCTATGCCTGTCGAATCAGAAAAAAAAAATACTTATAAGCATTAACAATGGCCCTTTCATACAGTGCCTGCAAAATATTATCTTTTTCTGTGCAGCCAGATATTATTTATTAACACATACTATGGCCAATTTAGACAGGAGCCAAGTAACCTACCAGCATGTCTTTGGAGTGTGGGAGGAAACCCACACGGGCACAGGGAGAACATGCTAATTCCAGGCAGGTAGTGATGTGGTTGGGATTCAAACTGACAAACCTAGTGCTGCCAGCCGGAAGTGCTAACTACTTAGTCACTGTGCTGCCCTCAACCTATGAAATTGTTACATCCAATATCTTAATGTGCAATTCCCTATTTTTTTCTGTGTTCCACCTCTTGTTACGTGTGCAAATGAATCCCCTAATCCTTGGAAATGAGGGTGTAGCGTGTCTGTCGTCTTTTTGGTGGAATATAGAAAATATCCATGCAGCTAAGTTATGTCAAAGAAAGCTTCCTCAGCAAGCTCCTTACAATAGCTCACACTCAGCTATCAGATAAACAAGAAATATGCACATCATGGAATTTTGGAAATGCCTTATTTCATACAATACTTAGAACAGATAAAACTAATCATATACTGTAAATCTAACACTTTAAAATATTTCCTCATTTCTGTTCAACTCCAACCCTCAGCTTATTTAATTCTGTACATAGCTGCAGGCCATTTACTGGGGGGGCATACTGTAGAATGAGGATTATTGATGATTATAATTGTTGGTATTCGGTTGACCAAGTAGGCATACTGTAATAGTCATTTATTTGTTACAAAAATACACTTATCCTTAAGAGAAACCTATACAGAGAAGCTATGGATGCAACCACTGCAAGTATCTCCAGCTGCCTAGCTGTCCAGTTCTGATCCAATGGCTTCAACAATTTTCGACGCACTGATCTAGAATAAATATGCATAACATGACTTTATTCTGACTTTATAATCTGCTTGCATGTTAATATCTGCTTGTTTATATATGGTCATTTTTAGAAAGGATTTTGTTGGAGGCAGCCAGGTAACTAGTAGACTTAGAAGTAGGGCATTAATAGTAAATGCAGTTATTTTTTCACTATAGGCTTCCTCTAGGGCAGGGGTCTTCAAGTTGTGGCCCTTGCTTGCCTTTATCCGGCCCTTGAGGAGGCACCATTCCATCCACTGACAAGAATGATGGGGCACTATTCCTTCCACA
This sequence comes from Glandirana rugosa, assembly GCA_018402905.1. Classification (NCBI taxonomy): domain Eukaryota; kingdom Metazoa; phylum Chordata; class Amphibia; order Anura; family Ranidae; genus Glandirana; species Glandirana rugosa. Next base: position 769,201 of record BLSH010436776.1, read on the forward strand.
GACACCAATGACAGGGCACTGTTCCTCCAACTGACACAAATGATGGGGCACCATCTTCCCCACCGATACCAATGATGGGGCACCAGTCCTCACACTAATATCAAAGATGGGGTGCAGTTCCTCCCACTGACACCAATGATGGGGCACTGTTCCTCCTACTGACACCAATGATGGGGCACTATTCCTCCCCTAAATGCCAACAATGGAGCCCTATTCCTCCCACTAAAACCAATGAGGAGGCAACATTTACTTCCACTGATGGCAAGGCATTTTCAATTTCCACTGGCCACAGTCCAGCCCCCCTAAAGCCTGGAGGACAGTTAACTGGCCCTTGGTTTAGAAAGTTTGAAGACCCCTGATCAAGGGTTTAGCATAATGTCACAGAACAAACAGTACGCATTGACAATGATCATTCGGGAAAAGTACTGCTTGGAAAGATAGACAATGATGTCTCAACAAACTGCTTAAGGTCCTTTATTAGACATTTCATTTTACAAGATGGGGGATTGCCTTCAAATTGAAAACCCATACACTGCTAATTGGGTCTGAGTGGATAAAGTTCATTATTAATCCCGCTACACTCTATAAATCAGTTATCTTAATTGAGGCTGCTCAAGGAAATTTTATTTTTGAGCTAGCCAAAATAACCAAATAGCTTGATCACTTTTCTAAGAAAATTGTAGGGATGGACCGAACACCCCCTCGGTTTGGTTCGCACCAGAACATGCGAACAGGCAAAATATTTGTACGAACATTCAAACACCGTCTATGGGACTCGAACATGAAAAATCAAAGGTGCTCATTTTAAAGATGTATATGCAAGTTATTGCCCTTATGGGGACCCGGGTCCTGCCCTAGGGGACATGTATCAATGCAAAAAAAGTTTTTAAATCAATAGTTTTCTCAGGAGCAGTGATTTTAATAATGCTTAAAGTGAAACAATAAAAATGAAATATTCCTTTAAATAATGTGCCTGGCGGGTCCCCTTAGTCTGCCTGTAGAACATAGCCAGAGCAAAATGACATCCATGAAGGAAAAATTGTCATTTATTATCGTGGCTGTGGCTGTAATGTATTGCCAGTTCCTGGCAATATACAGAAAAATCACTGAAAAAATTTGCGTGGGGTCCCCCCGAGTCCAAAATTTAAAAAATAACTGACATGCCCCCCCCTAAAATCCAAACCAGACCCTTATCCGAGCATGCAACCTGGCTGGCCAGGATGGGGGGGGCGAGTGAGCGCCCCTACCCTTTCTGAACCGTACCAGGCTACATGCCCTCAACATGGGGAGTATGGGTGCTTTGGGGCAGGGGGGCTCTGTGCCCCCTACTCCAAAGCACAAGAGCCTCTTCCCCACAACCCTGGGCTGTGGTTGTGGGGGTGTGCGGGAGACAGGCTTATCGGAATCTGGAAGCCCCCTTTAGTAAGGGGGCCCCCAGATCCCGACCTCCCTATGTGAATTAACATCGGGTGCTTCACCAAAAGTGTCAAAAAAAAGACAATTAGGGACAAGTCCTTTAATAAAAAGTAAAAAATAAAAATAAGTGTCCCCCGTTATAATCCATCGTCAATCACGGCGAGTGACGTACCGGAAAAAAAAACAAAAAAAACCCCCAAACAGCTCCTCCTGCATGGGAGGGCTCCCACCGACTGAGCTCTGCTTGTTTTGATATTATATTTATAGTGAAGGGCGGGGCCACCCAGTGAAGTAATTGAGTGACCCGCCCCTCTGACATCACATGACGTCAGAAGGAACGGGGTCACCCGTATGTCATCCGGTGGCCCCGTCTGCACTATAAATAAAACTTCAAAACAAAGCCAGCGCAGACGGCTGCAGCAATGCATTATGGGGTGCTCTGCGGCGGTGAAGTCGCTGTGAATGCCCCATAATGTTCTAAATTTGCGAAAGGGCAAACGCCTGTTGTTCGACTTGAACCGCGGGCCCATCCTTAGAAAATTGTACACAAATAGCTGATCTAATGTGCTCCAGACTATTATTGTATTCTTGGGAAATGTAATACATGGGGCATTTGGAACTTCCCAAATCCACCCCCTTAAAGTCCCACTTCTTAAAAAGCTTGTACTTTGTGGAATTGTTTTATGTAAAATTGTACCACCATTTTTAGTAACGACCGTAAAAATGCCTTTGTAAACATGCTCACAAATTAAATGATCATTTAAACTTTTGATAGAATCTAGTTTTAGTGACTACTAAATTCTGAGAGAGACCATTTTGAGCTTTTATCCTGCAAGAATGCTAAAGAATGTGCTTATCTTAAAGGATCTCATAGGATGTTCTTTAAAAAATATCATTCTAGAATTCTGAATTGCAGCATTATTGAAGTAACCTGAAAAGCTTGACAGAGAAAATAAATGTGGTCAAGAAAAACATCAAAACATCAAGAAAAACCTCAAAGAAATTCAGGAGAAAAAGCTGACTCCATGTTTTAGTGAGAGGCATACCAATATTATTGAGCGGTCATTGGAATCATCAGAATGTGCTTATCTGGTTTCTGTGAAAGAGCCGGGAGCATATCACTTCACTAATATATGATGTGAAATGGAATGTATAAAGTATGCCCTGTCAGTGATTTTCCTGTAATGATTTATTCCTCTTACAGGAAACCACAAAGGTAAATTGATTGGAACATCGACAACATATTTCTCCATCAGTATTATCATGGCCTCAAACAGATCTTCGTCCAGATAAAATACATAACAAAGCTTGATGGTTATAAAGGACTTTCCATATGAAAGGATTCGCTACCAATAGGTACAGTTTTTCTTTATTTCCTCTCCTATCTCACTATGCTGCTTAAGTTTTAGCATAATTACAACTAGAATGCATGCTAGTTTTTACCTTCTAATGTAGTGTTCCACATTTACAGTAAGAGAGCTGTACACTACAATTTAGGAAAAAAGAGAAATAAAAGAACCATAAAAATATTAAGCAGCATTAGATTGCTACTGTATACATTTACAAATTCCTCTTACTTTTTTTAAGGCCCCCTTCACATTTCCCCAGGCCATTGCATTGCATTAACATGATTCGTGTTAGGGCAGCCCCTTCAAGTTGGGCTGTCAGAGCATAGCAAAACGTTGAAAATCGGAAAGCAGCCTTTTTTAACTCAGCGTACCACAATGCCATACTATGTGGCTGTGTTACAGCTTACTTTACTGATAGGCTTTTTTTAGCTTCAGAACTCCAAATACAGGTCTATGACAAAGCAAAAGAAGCTGAAGTAGACCAAATGTGGGTCAACTGCAGGTCAAATATACCTGTAAAGATTTCTACATTTCTTAGAAGGTTCTCAATCTAATCTCAAAAGCATGCTGCATTTGCCCTTCAAAGCCCATCAACACTACCCCTAGTGTTGGTACCATTAGAGGTACAATTCTAAAAGAAACACATGACAATACAACAAAGATCATGCAGTAATGCATGTTCGATAATGCATAATAAAATGTGTGTTTTAGTATGTGTGATTACAGCGTACAGAATTGAAATGTACATACAGTGGGTACGGAAAGTATTCAGACCCCCTTAAATTTTTCACTCTTTGTTATATTGCAGCCGTTTGCTAAAATTATTTAAGTTCATTTTTTTTCCCTCATTAATGTACATACAGCTCCCCATATTGACTGAAAAACATAGAATTGTTGACATTTTTGCAGATTTATTAAAAAAGAAAAACTGAAATATCACATGGTCCTAAGTATTCAGACCCTTTGCTCAGTATTTAGTAGAAGCAACCTTTTGATCTAATACAGCCATGAGTCTTTTTGGGAAAGATGCAAAAGGTTTTTCACACCTGGATTTAGGGATCCTCTGCCATTCCTCCTTGCAGATCCTCTCCAGTCCTGTCAGGTTGGATGGTGAACGTTGGTGGGCAGACATCTTTAAGTCTCTCCAGAGATGCTTAATTGAGTTTAAGTCAGGGCTCTGACTGGGCCATTCAAGAACAGTCACAAAGTTGTTGTGAAGCCACTCCTTCGTTATTTTAGCTGTGTGCTTAGGGTCATTGTCTTGTTGGAAGGTAAACCTTCGGCCCAGTCTGAGGTCCTGAGCACTCTGGAGAAGGTTTTCGTCCAGGATATCCCTGCACTTGGCCGCATTCATCTTTCCCTCGACTGCAACCAGTCGTCCTGTCCCTGCAGCTGAAAAACACCCCCACAGCATGATGCTGCCACCACCATGCTTCACTGTTGGGACTGTATTGGACAGGTGATGAGTAGTGTTGAGCGAACCCGGACTGTAACATTCGGGTCCATACCGAACTTTCGGGTGTCCGTGGCACGGACCCGGACCCGGACATTTCAAAAATCGTTCGGGTTCGGTCCGGGGTTCTGCTATTTTACTCCACGTGTTGAGGTTTAGAGAGGGAGTTCGAAAGTCGAAGGAAAGGGATGTGATTGAGTTCCTCGTACACTGACGTCGTGACACTGAGGTCGAATATTTCTCCGACCCAGTGTACTACGTGACCCGTTAGTGTCGGTACGGTAATCATCCGTACCGACACTACCGAAGATTCCCGTTTGGTCACTTTGCGAACAACTAACCGACGGGACGTCGAAGAGTTGTGCACCTCATTTTATCGTCTTGGGGCCTGGCTTGGGCTTGCTAAAAACTTTACAGGCCCAGGCCCAGGCACGGTGCCTGTGGGCTTTCAAGCCATACCTGGGCT
>BLSH010436776.1:794442-810073 GCA_018402905.1 Glandirana rugosa
GCTCTGGTGAACTCCATACCCAAGAGGGTTAAGGCAGTGTTGGAAAATAATGGTGGCCACACAAAACATTGACATTGTGGGCCCAATTTGGACATTTTCACTTAGGGGTGTACTCACTTTTGTCGCCAGTGGTTTAGACATTAATGGCTGTGTGTTGAGTTATGTTGAGGGGACATCAAATTTACACTGTTAAACAAGCTGTATACTCACTATTTTACATTGTAGCGAAGTGCCATTTCTTCAGTGTTGTCACATGAAAAGATATATTAAATATTTACAAAAATGTGAGGGGTGTACTCACTTTTGTGAGATACTGTATATACAGTGTATATACATATACAGCCTTTCAAAAAATCAGCAGTGCAGTACTTTCAATCACATACTTTCTGCACTGTAGGGGGAGGCAGAAAGACAGCACTCAGGACGACACCTCTCCCTCCTTTGCTTTCACTTTGCTGAGTGTGTTCATTGTCTGACGGCGCTCGCTCCCAGTGCAATGCACAATGGGGGGTTTGATCAGATGTCTTCTTTCTCTCTATGAGCTGCAAGGGCGGGGTTGCCATTGTGACCCCTGTAGCTACACCACTGCTTCTAAGGATTCAGAAGGATGTATACCCTACTACCAAAGAGCATTTGTTACCTTGGATCAGGGTTCCTTATATCCCTAGACTAATGTAGGACATTTTTTACCAAAATGTAGGGAAATCAAAGTCAAATAATAATGGCCATATTGTGGGTGTCCTTTAATATTTCTGTTAGCTTAGTAAAGCAGAGGGAAATAAATTGTTATATTTTCATTACTTAACTAGCATCAGGGTCTCTTCACCTTACAATCTCATTTATTTAAAGCGATAGTAAACCCATGCATTTAACAGGTTAAAAAACAGTCATATTTCCGGCATGTGCGGAAATGTAACACTCCCATTGGTTGTGCTCTAAACCAAACTGTCAAACCATCCAATGGTTGGTGTCATAGCTGATCACATGTGCAGCATCATTGCAGTTGTAGATTAAACAGAGGCCAAGATGGCAGCTTCCTTGGCTGAAAATGATAGGAGGGTTTACTACCACTTTAATTACCACTGACCCCCTTCTCACACACTAGGCCCACATAGGTCTCTGTGCTGTCAATCACATAAGTTTGTTTCACAGATTTTGATTATTTTACTGTAAGATATGGCAAACATCTGATAATAACATTGTCTTGCCAACAGAAATATTTATTACATTTTGATCTAGCTGCTGTAATCACCATGTTGGATGTCACAAGTCGGATGGTTAGGACGTGGATCCGACTTCTATGATATTGAATGGGCTGAAAACGGACCAAAAGGTGCAGGAACCTTTTTCAAAGTCGGACCAACTTGTGTCGGTTCAATTAATATGGTTCTCATAGAGAACCATCTATTTGTACAAGTCATGCAACATGTGCTCCCAAAGTCGGAGTGTATGTTGCACCAGTGTGAACCGGGCCTTAGGCTGGGTTCACACTATTGAGAATCAGATGCGGGTTTCCCCTCACATGTCAGGAGATTGCGACTGGCTCTCTATGGAGCCAGTTCACACATCTCCGGAGCAGCTCCGGTGGAAATTGTACAGGAGTTCTGTGAGTCTTCTGGTCCTTTTCAGGTCCGAATTCAGCCAAAAATTTGGGTTGAAATCGGACCTGAAAACGGTGAATGGGGATGCACCGGACCCCTGCTGTGAGCCGCTCTGTACTGCGGTGTGAACCCAGACTTATACAATTCAGCACAATTAGCTGCATTATTTTCTCTAACCACAGTAGTATTTGAAACATAAGGTGTGCTATATCACTGGCCTCTGATTCCACCCTTGGACAAACTAGGATACTTTTACTACACAATCACATGGTGACCCATCACAAACGTGGCTGCAACCCAATTTAGGTTACGACCCATAGTCTAAGGAACCCTGTCCTAGATGTTTGTACATCTGCAACTACCTGATTCACTTGTAGCCAGGTATATTGTTTTTGTATTTGTTCAGAATTTAACTCTTCCATTTTAGATGGTATATTTTAATAAGTTCAACAGCTCAGTGCTTCATACTTTAGACCTAGTGTTTGCCTAAGTATTAAACCTCTAACACACTGTACATCACTAGCGATAACTCACTGGGTTTGGTGTATGATAGTGTGTTGTATCAACTAGCCAAGTATCCCAGAGCGGGGTCCTGCTTTAATTTGTGCTTAGGGACCCATTATGGCAAAGCCTGCTAGTGCTGCTTTTGAAAGGTACCTAAAAAGGCAGGAACATGCTGATCTAGGTCATGATATTAACATTTTTTGCTTGCAGGATTTTATGTTTCAGAAGCATTAATTATTTTTACATATTTTTCTCACTAGGCAAAGATTTGATTTGTTGTAATGGACAGAATTAAATAGGAATAGGTTTGCTGCCCCAAGAGGACTCAAAAATTGATGGATAAAAAAGAAAATTACACACTCACTCTTCATGAATGCTAATATACTATGTGGGTCATTTATTTTAAGAACAAAAAAAAAAATACAATTCCTTTATATTTAAACTAGTGAAAGTGTGCCTATTGGGGCACAGAATGCTCATGTCAATGCATGCTGTTTGATAAAAAAGTGTCAGGGGTAGGCAACCTTAGAGCAGTTATATACCCCGCTTGGACATTTTTACCTACAGTTAAGCCTATAATAAGGCTTACCTGTAGGTAAAATGAATATCTCCTAAACCTGTACGGTTTAGGAGATATTCCCCCTGCATGCAGCCGCTGACGATCTGGTGGATCATGACAGAACTTGTCAGGATGGAGGACTCCCATGTGCATGCTGGAGCCAACAAACCCTGAAGAAACGCTGAGGGAACATTTGTTGTTTTTTTTTTTAACTAACACTTTAAAGAGGTGGAGATCTACCTGAAGAACATGGGAGAAGTTAAAGATCACCGGGCACAGTGTTCCCTCCTCACACCTGATTTAAACCTCTCATTTCCATTGTACTGTGTTGCAGTCATGTGCATTTCACGGTAATCATGGGCTTGAATCAGGTGGTGAGGAAGCAACATAACACTGCCTGCTTTAACTTCATGTTTGCTGTACTGCACAAGGTTGCCGGGCATTTGCAGAGAGGCCTCATTCATTTGAATGAGTCATGCTTGGTAGGTGCTACACCCACCAACCAAGTCAGGGTGTATAACCCCTGCTGCGGCATGTGTACACCCCTGGCCACTGCAGCTAAAAGGGGTGCGGTTGGGGCGGGAGTGATAAAAATATGTCTTCACTATGGGCTTTTACCACCCTGCAACCTGCAAATGTAAATTAACCCTAACTGTTCTGAGCCCCCTAGAAGGCTGCTTTCGCACTGATGTACTGCGGTTTACCTGCAATGCAGTGCATCTGCAACTTTCCTGGGCTAGCTGAACTTTGCCATAGACTTCTACTATATCCTGCAGGTGTGGTGAACTTTCTGAAAGCGCACCATAACTCCTGCATTCAGCAGTTTTGGTGTGCTTTCAGAAAGTGCACTAAACCTACAGTTTATATAATAAAAGTCTATGACTAAGTGCAGTAAACCTTCAGGAAAGCTGCAGGTACACTGCACTGCACCCATGGTGTGGGTAAACTGCAGCACATCAGTATTTCTTCACACTGACCTGAAGATCTCTTCTTTCCTGCTGCTGGCACCACTCTGGAGACCATTACCCGGGATAAGAGATGGAATGCAGTTGGTATCACTCTGCATGGGACAGCAGCCAGCTCTACAGAGGAGGCATTGTCTTATGTGGCTCTTGCTCTTTACTACAGCTCCAACTTTACAAGTAGTCCCTCTGCATTGCACTCAGTTTAATGCTATGGAATGGTGGGTCAGCAAGCACAGGCTGCGATCTACCAGTCACCTGTCTGCGATCTTACTGGTAAATCATGAGCTACAGGTTGCTGACCCCCACATTAGAGTATAAACAATGCATGAAGTATATGAGCCAGGAGCATAAGTTAGTGCTTATCCAGCCAAAAGGTTTTCCTTTTGCACATTGCATTAACATGTGTGCTAATGTACATTGCTTTACCGAAGCCTATTCAAATTAACAGACTTCCGACATGCCAAAACATCCAAAATAACTTAGACATTCAACAATTTTTGCAACACAGTGCAACTAGAGCACATATTTCCTTACTGCAATGACACTGCAACACACCAATGCCAGCAATTTGTATTAATGTGCATCGCAGTTCTGCAACAGTGTTGACCGTCCCCAAAGCTGGCTATATGCAGTTTGTTTTTTGTTTTTTTTCCTTTCAGCAAGCAGGCTAAACAGAAAAAAACAACACATTCATCCATCCACACAAATGAAGTGGATGGAGGAAATCCCCTGCCAGGAAATTGTATTCTGACAGCAAGACATTGCTGATCAACAAAGGCTTTCCAGAATGTCCTTTTGACAAAAGTCAGTCACAAAACACTACAGGTAGTCCCCTAGTTATGAACATCTGACTTATGAACGACTCCTACTTACAAACGGAGGGAGACAACAGAAAGTGAGAGGAAATCTCCCCCTAGGAAGGAAAATTCACTCCTGTAAGAGTTATTATGGGAAAAAGGTGTCTCCATTGAAGCTTTATCACAAAGGTTTGTTTCCACAACAACCCAAAATTTTCAAAATCCAATTATCATTGGAACAGGAAGTGAGGTGAAATCTTCTGAACAGGGACATAGACAGCAAAACAAACATTACAGGGGTGTTACCCCTTCCCGATGCTATCCAGAAAGCTTAAAAATATTTGTTTTGGCTGAAGCTACACTTAAAAAATGTACCTGTTCCGACTTACAAACAAATTCAACTTATGAACAAACCTACAGTTCCTATCTTGTTTGTAACCCGGGGACCGCCTGTAATTGGAATGTGCCTGATGAACCAGTTGAATATAGATCAGAGTATAGCCAGTTTAGGAGTATAAACTTGCATCCGTGGCTTACAAAAGATTATAATGACATTTACATTTTTTATGCCTCAGGGAACTATATAGGGAGGAGTTACCAAAATACAAAACGGAGAAGGGTGGGTGTGTCTGCAGCCCCATGTCATATGAGTAAGGCCGGCCATAGATGGTTGGATGCACCAAGTTGATCGATTGTTCAACTTGGGTACAACTAGCCTGCTGGATTTTACATGCAATTATTGCTAGCGGCTGGTGTAGCCACTAGCAATAATCACTGTCTTCTCCCGGTGGGGGTGGCTACCCCGTCGGGAGAACACAATGGCTCGGCGGGAGGGATTCACCTGTCACTGACTATGACCTGTGGTTGCAGGAAAAAAAATTGCTTGTTGTATGGGCTGCTTAAGTCTATATAAGAATTCAAAACAGTTGAACGTTTAATGCTCAAGGATCCACTCAATTTATTTAAAAAGGCATACACATTTTGTATAAAAAACCATATAGATAAAATACAATAAAACCCTTCCCTATTTACAGGGATACCTAGCATTCCATCTTATAACTCTACCACTTATCAAGTGATTTGCAGTTACAGTTATAATACTTACTCTCAATATACAACTTATATAACATCAAGTTGAACTTGTATATCAATCATGGGGTATCCAAGGGGGAATTGTTCATCTCTACCTGGAGAGGGAGATGTAGTGAATCTACAATTGACCATAGTATCATTAATCTGGTTCCATTTTTTTTTTTTGGCAGTGGGTAAACCCATTCTTGGTATTCCAAAGTGGTAGAGCTATATGAGAGAATAATATATATCCCTGTTAACAGAGGATGTGATTTACATGAAGGGTTTTATTGTATAGTGGTTTTATCTACCCTTTTAAATAAATTGTGGATCCTTGAGCACCATTAAAAGTCCAACTGTACTTATATATGTGGAGGAGTATTGTACTGTGCATCCACAAATCTTTTTACACCTCAGTGAACTATATGTGGAGGAGTATTACGCAAAACTTCAAGAATTGGTCAGCCCTTTTAATATCTGGTGAATGGAATATGGAATGTAATAATAAAAAAATAATATATTAGTACATATGCTTTGTTCATGCAGCCGCATAACATATAGGGTTTTTGACATGTTGTTTAGCGTGGTGCAAACACATTCAATGGCTTAATAATAGTCTCATCTGAATTTATTTTAAGAAAAATGTTTGCTATGCACAGTCTATGGTAAACTTTATAGGAGCAGAAGGCACAAAAGCCATTTTATTTGAATTTCCAATGCACACGGCAAACTAGGATGCATTGAACATCAGTGTACAATCAGATACATAAGTTCATGGGTCATGATCACGCACGGGAGTGAATGTTCGCACATGTTTGTGGGCCACCAGTCCAATAGCATCCCAATAGTTTATCATTTCTATTGTCATATCAGCATATAAAGCAGCGAAAGTATAGCGTAGATTTATAACAAAAGATAGCATAGCAACTATTGCTGTGCTGAGGCCATTTGTCAGGGAAAAGACAGGCATTTTAATGGGTAAATCTTTACAAAGAAAAACAGGGACAGCTGGCAATTACATAGTTACAGTATATGCAAAAATATGATAAACTGTGTTTCTGTTACAAATCTTTTACTATATAGCAGACATCTCATTTAGCTACAGAAATAGATTATGTAAATAAATACAATTCATATAACTGCAGGGTTATAATAAAGTACTGTAGATTTTTATGGTACATCATCTTATGAACAACAACAAATAAAAAAAAAAGTCTATCTAGCAAGGAATCGGGCCTGAAAGAGAAACTAGATTACAGACTGCATTAATGGGAAATACAAAGCAAACACCAATCAATGCTTCACTAGTACATTATTTACAATGCATTAGCTTTCATGTCTCGGAGTCTTTACCAATACAGGGGACAGTGACCTGCCCCTTAAGCCGGCCATACATTTTAGTTTAGTCAGTGGGCTGGATGAAACAAAAAACCTAACCGATTGGTCTATCCACAGAACCCCAACAGCTGTAACATTGAATTCTGAGATACAGAATCATAGGTGTGCGCAGCCTATTGTATCAGGGTGTGCACCACAAAGCGCAAACAAACATGAGTATGTGCATGCATATATGTCAGAAGGGCTGAGATCGGTGTCAGTATTTTTTTTTATTTATTTTTTTACAATTTTGTTTAGGAACCCTGCTGGGGGGGCTTTGTTGAAATATCAGGGGTCTAAACAGACCCCTGATGTCTCATTTTTGAGACAGAGAAAGGGACTGAGGACAGAGATTCCCCCGTCCCTTTCTCTGCAGTCAGACAGCAGGGGGAATCTGCACAGTGCTGTGTGCACGCCTATGTACAGAATTCATTTAAAGGTAGTTTGAAAGCTGCTGATCCAGGAACATTTTCAAGCCAAGGCCTTTGACAGAAGTCAAACAATCAACTTCTGTCAAGCAGGGATGGCCACACACTAATTGAAAGCTTGCTAGTTCAATCAGCGAATGACCAGCTAAAAAGAGTTACCTTTAACCACCTCAATACAGGGCACTTTCACCCCCTTCCCACACAGGCCAATTCCCAGCTTCCAGCACTTTTGAAATTTGAATGACAATTGTGCGGTCACACAACACTGTACCCAAATTCATTTGTAATAATTATCTTCACACAAATAAATCTTTCTTTTGGTGGTATTTAATCACTGCTGGGGTTTTTTCATTGTTTGCTAAAAAAAGAAAGGAAAAAAGATCGACATTTTTGAATGTATTTCTTAGTTTCTGTCAGTAAATTTTGTAAATAAGTATTTTTTCTCCTTCAATGATGTACGCTGATGAGGTGGCACTGATGGGCACTGATAGGCAGCACTGATGGGTGGCACTGGTGGGCACTGATAGGTGACATGGATAGGCGGCACAGATAGGCAGCACTGATGGGCACTGAAAGGCGGCACTGATTGGTGTTACTGATGGGGACTGCTGGGGCTTTACTGTAATCAGGGCACTGATGATAAGAGCCCTGATTACATGTCCTGTCCTGGATGCCACGATCAGTGTGAGGCGAGAAGAGCCGATTACAGGCACTTCTGCATTTAAATGTGACCGGCTGTGATTGGACACAGCTGACCATGGGGTTAAACAGCCACGTCATCTGCTCTTTACAGAGATCGGGGTCGCGCCATGTCCTAGGAACACGGCGCGGGTGTGGGTGCGCAAGAGTGGCCATTCATATGACATCATCATGCAGGTAAGGGGCAACCGTAGATAAAAACAAACTGTGCAGCTTTGACTAATGTTGGATAATGCCCATGCTATTGTTGTAGGCCTTTTACAAACCTCCAGGAGCCTGACTGAAAAACTCCCAAAGATGGCATCATCCCATTCTGGCTTGTTGCTAGGATGTAGCTAAGACAGTTCCAGATGTTACTGTTCACCCCTATAATCACAGGAGCTAGCTCTCAAACCCCAGCACTTTCACTAGCTCATGTTTCACTATCTTCTTTGTCTCTGTGTCGCTGACCTCAAAGCTACTGCGACAGGGGAGAGCAAGTGCAAGCGAGGAGGTCATCTGGGAGTGTCTTAGTAATTTTCTAGAAACAAGGCAGGAAGATGCCATCTCTATATATAGATTGCACTCAGCTTTTTCCTCTAAATTGTTTGCATTTGCTTGTTCTATAGATTGCCCCTAGCTTGTTCTACAAATAGATTGTACCTGCATGTTCTATAAATAGCATCCCACTTGTACTATAAATAAATACCCCCAGCTTGTATTTGATAGCACTCAGCTTGTCCTATAAATAGATTGCACCATGTTGTTCTATAAATAGATTGCACCATGTTGTTCTATAAATAGTTTGCATCTGCTTGTTCTATAAATCAGCTTATACAGTTATGCTCATAAGTTTACATACCCTGGCAGAATTTATGATTTCTTGGCCATTTTTCAGAGAATATGAATGATAACGCAAAAACTTTTCTTTCACTCATGGTTAGTGTTTGGCTGAAGCCATTTATTTTCAATCAACTGTGTTTATCCTTTTTAAATCATAATGACAACAGAAAATACCCAAATGACCCTGATCAAAGTTTACATACCCCAGTTTTTAATACTGTGTATTGCCCCCTTTAACATCAATGACAGCTTGAAGGTATTTACGGATGAAGCTCTTTATCTTCTCAGATGGTAAAGCTGCCCATTCCTCTTGGCAAAAAGCCTCCAGTTCCTGGAAATTCTTGGGCTGTCTTGCATGAGCTGCACGTTTGAGATCTCCCCAGAGTGGCTCAAAGATATTGAGGTCAGGAGACTGAAATGGCCACTCCAGAACCTCCACTTTATTCTGCTGTAGCCAATGATAGGTCGACTTGGCCCTGTGTTTTGGATCATTGTCATGTTGGAACGTCCAAGTACATCCCATGCACAGCTTCCTGGCTGATGAATACAAATGTTCCTCCAGTATTTTTTTTAAAAAAAAAATGCATTCATCTTGCCAACAATTTTGACAGAATTTCCTATGCCTTTGTCGCTCACACATACCGAAAGCATCAGTGATCCACCTCCGTGTTTCACAGTAGGAATGGTGTTCCTTTCATCATAGGCCTTGTTGACTCCTCACCAAATGTAGCGTTTATGGTTGTGACCAATTTTGGTCCCATTACTCCAAATTACTTTGTGCCAGAAGGTTTGAGGCTTGTCTCTGTGCTGTTTGGTGTATTGTAAGCGGGATACTTTGTGGCATTTGTGTAGTAATGGCTTTCTTCTGGTGACTCATCCATGCAGCCCATTTTTCTTCAAGTCCCTCCTTATTGTGCATCTTGAAACAGCCACACCACATGTTTTCAGAGAGTCCTGCATTTCACCTGAAGTTATTTGTGGGTTTTTCTTTGCATCCCGTACAATTTTTCAGGCAGTTGTGGCTGAAATTTCAGTTGGTCTACCTGACCATGGTTTGGTTTCAACAGAACCCCTCATTTTCCACGTCTTGATTAGAGTTTGAACACTGCTGATTGGCATTCTCAATTCATTGGATGTCTTTTTATATCCCATTCCTGTTTTATACAGCTCAACTACCTTTTCCCGCACATCCTTTGACAATCCTTTTGCTTTCCCCATGACTCAGAATCCAGAAACGTCTGCAGCACTGGATGAAAGATGCAAGGGTCTGTCAGGAGTCCAGCAACTCATTGACCTTTTATACACACACACTAATTACAAGCAAACAGATCACAGGTGAGGATGGTTACATTTTAGTAGCCATTCAAACCCTTTGTGTTAACTTGTGTGCATGTTATCAGGCCAAAATCACCAGGGTATGTAAACTTTTGATCAGGGTCATTTGGGTAGTTTCTGTTGTCATTATGATTTAAAAAGAGTAAACACAGTTGATTGATAATAAATGGCTTCAGCCAAACTCTAACCATGAGTGAAAGAAGTGTTTTTGTGTTATTCATATTCTCTGAAATATCTGAAAAATGGCCAAGAAATCATAAATTGTGCCAGGGTATGTAAACATATGAGCACAACTGTATCTTCCATTTTCATCTTTCACTGTTAAGCCCTTTGCACAACTCTCTCAAGTGTTGTGGTGTGTTATTGCACACACATTAATATTTTGCAAGTAACGCAAGCTTCATCATGGCAGCTCATTCATTTTGTTTGCACCAAAAAGAGGGAATTTTTTTTTTACGCACCACACCACCTAATTTGAGACACCACTGGTTGTGCATTACGATGCCTTTTGGTGATGTATGATAAAACAACACATATTGACCCCATGTACATGGTGTGCATGATTTTATGCAGGATGTTGCTGGCAGCAAGATCCTATGTAAAATGTCTGTACACTGTGTGCATGTAATGTTTGGGCACAAATGTACTCTATTGGCAGACACTTTTCATGGTCAACATGTAAATATCAACACTTTGTAGTCAGCAGCACCTGCACATCAGTTCCTCCTGCCTAACTTCCTTGGTTGCTCGGACACAGGTGGCCATTGCTGCTAAGTGCCCTTGGTAATTATTGTGCATGTCCTGCCATCTAGCATTCTTGGTTGCGAAGATGTACAGTGGATATAAAAAGTCTATACACCCTTGTTAAAATGTCAGGTTTCTATGAAGTAAAAAAAAAAAATGAGGCAAAGATAAATAGTTTCATAACTTTTTCCACCTTTAATGTGACCTATAAACTGTACAACTCAGTTGAACAACAAACTAAAATCTTTCAGGTGGAGCGAAGTAAAAATAAAAAAACTAAAATAATAATATGGTTGCATAAGTGTGCACATGATTAAACTAATCTTTTGTTGAAGCACCTTTTGATTCTATTACAGCACTCAGTCTTTTTGGGTATGAGTCTATCAGCATGGCACATCTTAACTTGGCAATATTTGCCCACTCTTCTTTGAAAAAAAACTCCAAATCTGTCAGATTGCGAGGGCATCTTCTGTGCACAGCCTTCAGATCACCCCACAGATTTTCAATTGGATTCAGGTCTGGGCTCTGCCTGGGCCATTCCAAAACTTTAATTTTCTTCTGTTGAAGCCATTCCTTTGTTGATTTGGATGTATACTTTGTGTCGTTGTCATGTTGAAAGATGAAGTTCCTCTTCATGTTCAGCTTTCTAGCAGAAGCCTGAAGGTTTTGTACCAATATTGACTGGTATTTGGAACTGTTCATAATTCCCTCTACCTTAACTAAGGCCCCTGTTCCAGCTGAAGAATAAAAAGCCCCAAAGCATGATGCTGCCACCACCATGCTTCACTGTGGGTATGGTGTTTTTTTGGTGATGTGCAGTTTTGTTTTTGCGCTAAACATATCTTTTGGAATTATGGACAAAAAGTTCAACCTTGGTTTCATCAGACCATAACACATTTTGCCAAATGCTTTTGGGAGACTTCAGATGTGTTTTTGCTAAATTTAGCTGGGCTTGGATGTTTTTCTTCGTTAGAAAAGGCTTCCGTCTTGCCACTCTACTCCATAACCCCGACATATTAAGAACATGGGAGATTGTTGTCACATGTACCACACAGCCAGTACTTGCCAGATATTCCTGCAGCTGCTTTAATATTGCTGTAGGGCTCTTGGCAGCCTCCCTGACCAGTTTTCTTCTCGTCTTTTCATCAATTTTGGATGGACGTCCAGTTCTTGGTAATGTCACTGTTGTGCCATATTTTCTCAATTTGATGATGACGGTCTTCATGTGTTCCATGGTATATCTAATGCCTACCCTTCTCTTGACTTATACCTTTTAACAATGAGATCCCTCTGATGCTTTGGAAGCTCTCTGCGGACCATGGCTTTTGCTGAAGGCTGCGACCAAGAAAATGTCAGAAAAGACCTACTAGAGCAGCTGAACTTTATTTGGGGTTAAACAGAGGCACTTTAAATGATGGCAGGTGTGTACTGAGTCCTATTTAACATGAGTTTGAATGTGATTGCTTAATTCTGAATACAGCTACAGCCCCAGTTATAAGAGGGTGTTCAAACTTATGCAACCACATTATATATATATATATATATATATATATATATATATATATATATATTTATTTTTTTTACCCCAGCCCCTAAAATATTTCAGTTGTTTCTCAATTGAGTTGTACAGTTTATAGGTCACATTAAGGGTGGAAAAAATTCTGAAATTATTTATCTTTGTCTCATTTTTTTGCATCACAGAAACCTGACATTTTAACACAGGTGTGTAGACTTTTTATATCCACTGTAGGTGGCTCTAGAAGAGTGCATTCATGTTGTACACACATACAAATTAGCCTGGATGCTATTAATACGCTCCATATACACATTTGTACAGGCAATTTTATGTTTTTCGCCAATACAGACCATTGTCATAGACCCATTGAATACAATACTGCTGCAATTAGATCTGCAGGATAATTTGAACCTGAGTATTGTACACCCATGTATAAGAGCCATACATGCAAAGCCAGCCTGCAGGTGGCAATCCTTGGAAACCATGCAACAAATATACATACATTACATATACATATATTAATATTGTAACAGCTTTTGGGAGACTTTTGAGAAACTGGAGTTCTAAGTCTAAATGGTATGATTGCTTAAAACCCAACTTCATCCAAAACGTTATTTTTACATTTTTGATAGAATACTTCTGTCATGTTTTTATGGCTGATTATGACCTCACTGGAGGGATTTCACCTTATTCCATATCCTTGTGAGAGCAAGTCAAGAAATGAGGGGGGTGGTTGTTACTGGCACAGAAAATATAGATAGTAAAAATAACCTGACGTGTTTTACTATTACTGTAACTCATTCCCACTTACCATGGGCTATATGCTTAATCAAATGCCTACTGTAATTGGCTGTCCAGGTGGTAAATGGATCGGGAGCCAGGCCCACCAGTTCTCAATCATTAGTACACATCAAGAGTTGTCTTTGACAGCTTGGTTTCTGTGCTGGGAGCGCACAGATGCATACATGCCAAGTGTGGGCGTTAAAGCCCAGCACTTTTGCTGATGCAAAGATGGTGGCTTATTACATGGGTGTTACTTAAGTAACAGGAGGTTAAGATTTTATTTTTACCCTTTATATCAAGTTGCAATTGCCTTTTGGCAACTACAAGAAAACCATTCCCTTATTTTGCACAAGACCTTTGGTTGTCCTCATTCCCATTTTGCTTCATGTAAAGTGTAATGGTTTTTCTGGTGTCCTCCACACTTTTATCATGATGTCATTGACTTCAAAGTGTTTTTATTTTAGTCTCCAATAACAGACAACACTTTCTTTTAAATAAATGAACTAGAACTAGTGAGACACAAAAACATAGAATTCCCAAGAGGATTGGTCGTTCATGTCTTGTAAATGTCTTGCTGGGAGCGCACAGATGCACACGTGCCAAGTGTGGGGGTTAAAGCCCAGCACTTTTGCCGATGCAAAGATGGTGGCTTATTACATGGGTGTTACTTGAGTCACAGGAGGTTAAGATTTTCTTTACCCTTTATATCAAGTTGCAATTGCCTTATGGCAACTACAAGAAAACCATTCCCATATTTTGCACAAGACCTTTGGTTGTCCTCATTCCCATTTTGCTTCATGTAAAGTGTAATGGTTTTTCTGGTGTCCTCCACACTTTTATCATGATTTCATCAACTTCAAACTATTTTTTTTTAGTCTCCAGTAACAGATAACACTTTCTTTTAAATAAATGAACTGGAACTAGTGAGACACAGAAACACAGAATTCCCAAGAGGATTGGTCGTTTATGTGTTGTAAATGTAAGAAACAGTAAAAGGTTTTTTTATGTTGATAATGGAAAGTGGAACATTGTGTGAAAAGTAAAAATAGCATCAGTTCCTAATTATACCTTACCCACAAAGAAAGTGGACATTTGTAACAATAAAGCCTAGGTGCTTGTCTATAAATGCACACATGCACAATACAATAAATACTATATATTTATGCTATAAATTATATACAGGGCACAGTATGTTTTTTTTTTCCCTGGTGCCAGTAGCCTGGTGCAGTTTTTCTCAACAGTGAGCGTGCTGGAAACAAATAAATATAACATTTCTTTAGCTTATATAGCTAAGTCCAAAATATAACACTATTGGGTAATTTCATGATACATTTTCTAAAGGTGTTTTATTTAAACTTGTTATAATTGACTGTATTTTATTTTGAATTTGTGCATTCAGTGTGCCATAATGTAAAAGTGGGCATTTTAGAACTATCTGAATTTGGTGCATGTCAGGACATAAAGGTGGTAGGTTTACTAAAACTGGTGCACACAGAATCTGCTTCTAACTTCAGCTTGTTCAGTTAAGCAGGTCAAATCGCATGTCAAGTCGGAGCCTATTGCCGGCAATAGGAGCGTCCCAATTGGTGCAACGCTGACTTTTCAGCGCCACACCGATTTCCAAAAGTGGTTATTGCACTACTTTTGCCAATTTCGGGGGCGATTTCAATAGACGTCAGTGCATGAACCCGCACAGATGCCTTTCAAGTCACACTGAAATGCGGCTTTAAAATCATGATTCAGATGAACTCGCACCATTTCAAAGCTGTGCTCAGTGTGAACGAGGGATAACATGTAGAATCTGGCTGATTGCTAAGCACAGCTGCACCAGATTTTGTGTGCACCGGTTTTAGTAAATCTCCCCTCAAAGTGTCGCAGATGCTTAATGAATTTGACAGAATCCATTAGCAAGAGGGATTGATGCCAGAAAAGTGGCGCATCAGCTTTATTGAATCCCCCCCCCCCCCCTACTTTAGAGACATCCTGACATTTCCAATAATCAAAGCACTGTTATTTTTTATTTCAATTGCTCACATTAATTATCTCTGCACTTTACTTCACTTCAAGTTGTATTAAACCCAAAACCATAAATCATTAGATATGGTGGCTGCATTGGTGTTCTTTTATTTTCCTGTTTTCACCTGGTGATCTAGCCAGTAACACACCTCCTGTATTAGCATGCTCTCACTCTAGATCAGTGGTTCTCAACTCCGGTCCTCGGGACCCCCTCAACAGGCCAGGTTTGCAGGACAACTGAAATACATCACAGGTGATATCATTTGCTGCTCAGTGATTGCAGTATTCTAGTTTGCATCTCCCCAAGGTAATACTTAAAATCTGGCCTGTTGGTGGGTCCCGAGGAACACAATGACCGATCTAGTGGTCCACTTTTGTCCTTTTATTTTCTTGTGGTTACGTCGGTGGTATAGA
>BLSH010436776.1:812977-830987 GCA_018402905.1 Glandirana rugosa
TATATATATATATATATATATAAAAAAAAAAAAAAAAAGATTGTGGGATCTCTTATTTTACCGCTAGCAACGTTATGAAATACACTGTGGTACCAGAATGTTCGTGGAAAAAAAAAAAATTAAGTGAAAAAACTCAATTTTTTATTGTGTTGTCATTTCAATCGGGTAAAAAAAAATATAGTAATTTCTATTACAATACGGTTCATTTAACTGTGGGTTGTACAACACGAAGTTTTAACACGGGCGAGCACCTTACCGCTGTGCATTTTTAGAGGTAGTCGCTGCAAATTTGTAAAAATGTCCAATGGTCGAAACTTAATGTCTCCTCCAAATCACGATTTAACGAGAACGAGATTTCTAACGCCGCTATAGCGTGTATACACCAAACTTGTGCCAAAAGTACACACAGTACGTAAGTGAAGACGCACGTTCGAGCCGCCCTGCAAAAAAAAAAAAAAAAATATATATATATATATATATATATATATATATATATATATATATATATATATAATGTTTGGGGGTTCTAAGTAATTTTATAGCAAAAAAAAATGATTTTTAACTTGTAAACACTGAATCCCAAGAAGAGGCTCGGTCCTTAAAGTGATTGTAAACCCTCAATTTTTTTCATCTTAAGATGAAAAACCTTTTCACCTGCAGCAGGCCCCCCCCCCCTTTCCAGCCCCCCTTTACTTACCTGAGCCCAGAACGCACCCACGTCGGGGACGAGTCTTGCAGCTCACCCAAAGCGCTCCGGTCCTCAATGGCTGGATTGATAGCTGGAAAGCCATTGGCTCCCGCTGCTGTCAATCAAGTCCAGTGACCCAGGAGAAGGGGGCAGGGCCGAGCCCCACTGTTTGTGTGAATACACACAACAGCAGGACTCAGGAGCGCGCCTACAGGGGTGACCCCAGGGAAGCGCGGTGGTCACTCAAGAAGAGGAGGAGCCCGGAGCACCGCTGGAGGACCCCAAGAGCAGGGCCGTCTTTAAGGCAGGGCAAAAGGGGCAGCTGCCCTGGGCCCTGTCATTGTTGTGGGGCCCAAAGCAGCTGCCTAATACTTGCCAGCTATCCTGGTTTAAATTCCCTTGTCCCTTGAAGCTTTAGTCCTGTGCTGTGTCCTGATATCTCAGTGTGAAATGCTGCTACTAATGCTGCCCAGCTCTGCTCTGTTGTTGTGTACAGGTGACTCACCTGCAGACCCTGTGTTTACATGAAAATAACCGGCATTGATATGTAAATAGTCACGGCATTCTTATATAAATAGTGGCGGCCGGCGGCATAGATATGTAAATAAAGGCTGCATTAATCTGTATATCATGCCCCCCTGAGATTATACCCACAATCACCTTTACTGAACCCTGCCCACTGGGGAGACAAAGGGGCATGCTTGAAAGTCCTGCCTGCAACTGTGGTCATTAAGCCTAACATCAGCCTGTTCTGCAAAGGAAATTACATTGCTGGGGGGGGGGGTAGTGTGGGGTGTGCAGAGGTAGGCAGAGAAGGAATTATAGTTTGGGGTGCACCCGTGAGCAAGGAGGGGATTTAGAGAGGTAATAAAGGTGGGTGCAAAGATGAGCAGAGTAGGCAGGTAGAGTTAAAGGGGGGAGGGTTGGAGTGGAGAGGATGGGGGAGGTTTGGGCTACAGGGGTTTTAGGATGCAAAGGTGTACTGACAGGGTGGATAAAGATGTAGGTCACGTGTAGGGCAGTTTATTCATTTTAATGGGCTGCTCTATGCACTAGAAATGCGGAAGAAAGTCCCTAAGCCTTGTTCAAAATCATGCAGTGCCACTGCACATATCAGCAGATGCGTGTGGGTGTCATTAACAATTGATGTCAATGCTGTGTATCTGCTAAAGGGCAGCACTTTCTGTGGTGTCAGGAAAGAGATTTGCATGCATTCCGGACACACACAAATGTGAACACAGACTAAGGCTGGGTTCACACCTATGCGAATTGGATGCGGCTTAAACCGCATCCAATTCGCAGGACACTTGAAAACACATTGTTTTCAATGTGTCCAGTTCACATCTGTGCGGTGCATTCGCACTCCGCATTGCACAAAAACCGCACACGTTTTTTGTGCAATGCGGTGCGAATTCCCAGCCCGTTGAGTCCAGTGGGAGCGCATCTAACACGGAGATGCACTCCGCACTGAACGGGGATATTTTCCCTGCTCGCGGCTCCTCCCCCATCTCTCCCCCCGCAGCTGCTGCGCTGTGGGAATGGACAGGAGCCGCCGAACGGCGGCTCCGTCCCTTCCCGGCAGCAGAGAGGCTGGAATTCGCACCGCAATGGTGTGAATCCAGCCTTAATGTCTCGATTACAAAGGTGGCCAGTGTAAATCTTCTCATTACATTGGGGCTTGGTGTAGAATGCTTTCATTGACATTAATGGTCGGTATAAATCCCTCCTTACATTGGTGGTTACTGTAAATGCTTCTATTACATTAGTGGTCAGTGTAAACCCCTATTACATTGTTGAAACTCCTCTTTATATTGGCAGTCTGTAAAAAAATCAGCATTGTAATTGATCACACCCTCCCCTCCCGCACACTCCTCCCAGGAGTTCTAGGATCCCTAGGAGTTTTCTGTCTATTGATGGTTCCCCTCACCTCCCCAGTCCATGGTATGCAGACAGTGAGGAGATGATGTGCTGTAACATCTAGCAACCAATCAGTGAGCAGTAATGGTGTGCAGTAATCTCTACAACCAATCAACAAGCAGAAATCAGGTGCTGTAACCTCCAGCAACTAATCAGTGAGCTGTAATGTGTGCTATAAACTCTAGCAACCAGCCAGTAAGCGGTAATGATATGCTTTAACCTCTGGCAACCAATCGCAATTGCTGCCTGATCTGATTCAGTAAACTGATTTTGAGTCTAGCTGCTATTTATTGCATGTCTCTGAGCAGGTGGAGAGCGAAATTGCATGGGGGGCCCAAGAAAATATTTGCCCAGGGTCCAATCAATAATAAAGACGGCCCTGCCCAGGAGACGGGGTTAGGGGCCACTCTGCACAGAGGAGGTGAGTATTACATGTTTGTTAGTTAAAAAAAAAAAACGTGAGCCTTTAGTATCACTTTAAGTGGTTAATGCAGTAAGAAACTACCAAATGCATTATTATTTGTTTTTTTTTTTAATTGATTGAAAGTTATGTTGCTTCTAAGTTGCGTTTCCCCAGTAACAGTTCATTTGTTGGTTATTTAGCAAACATTTAGATTCAAATATTACGAGCGATATTTTATTATTATTATTATACAGGATTTATATAGCGCCGACAGTTTGCGCAGCGCTTTACAATATTAGGGCAGACAGTACAATTACAATACAATTCAATACAGGAGGAATCAGAGGGCCCTGCTCGTTAGAGCTTACAATCTAAAAGGGAGGGTTGAATGATACGAAAAGGGCAGTAAACTGCAGGGGATGAGCTGATTGAGAAAATAAGGAGTGTAGTTAGGTGGTGGCAGGATAGGCTTCCCTGAAGAGAAAAGTTTTCAGGGATCGCTTGAAGGTGGATAGATTTGGGGACAGTCTGACCGATTGGGGTAGGGAGTTCCAGAGGATGGGAGAGGCTCGGGAGAAGTCTTGGAGGCGAGTATGAGAGGAGGTGATGAGGGAGCTGGAGAGCAGGAGGTCTTGGGAGGAGCGAAGAGGATGGTTAGGTTGGTATTTTGAGACTAGTTTGGTGATGTAGCTGGGAGCAGAGTTGTGGATGGCTTTGTAGCTGATTGTTAGTATTTTGAATTTAATTCGTTGGGCGAGTGGCAGCAAATGGAGGGATTGGCAGAGAGGGGTGGCAGACACTGAACGGTCTGTAAGGTGAGATGATAATATAACCTTACTGACCCTCTAAAATTCATACTGCTCCTGTTTTATTGAAAGTCTGTATTGCAGGATAGACACCCAAGAGAGGTAGAAGTGTAAGAGTTAGAGAATGAATCATTCACAAGTTTTGCAAGCAAACTTTCTGATGTATTTCAAAGCCCGTCGGTTAGGCACGCTCCACTCATTCAGAAATAGCAGTCCAAACGCTCAAATATTTATACGCTTTTTGAGGTGAAACACAGCCTGTGTGCTTTGTGCATTGCGCTCTTTCCTCTGTCACATCTTTAAGATTCACACTCGATCAGGCTGGAAGAAAATAATTGAATGCAACAAGGGAGCAGTGGTGGAGGTGAACGTAAATTTTCATTTGTTTACAGCATACCAAAATAGCCAGCGTCGTTTCACCTCTGCCTAGACGTTTTGGAGAGTTAAAAACCCAGAGAGCAGAATGACAAATGAGGAAAACTGTGGGTCGAAGAAAATATTTAGATTGCATTTATTAGATCTATTAGCACGCAGATCACACTTTGCAAATGGCACTATTTATGCATTTGGAGCATTTCAGGCACATTTAATCTGAAAATTAGATATGCCTATTTTGCAATCAATCTGATGTAAGGCTCTGCAGGAGAAACATATAAAATTTGCCGGTTTATTACAAAGTCACAAATAATTGCAAATCGTTGTTTTGATATATATATTTTCAAATGCATTCACATTGCTTAGCCAGCTCTTCTACTGCAGCAAGAAAGATATTATTTAGTGAGTAAAAAATAAGAACAGGTACTATTTGATGTCATTCCGCCCCTTGAGGTCATAACAACCCTGCTAAAAAATTCCCACAATGCAACTTTCAGTCCCACACCAGATCAATACTAAAATCCTTCATCCTGGTAAGATAAAGCTCAACAAAATATTCATCAAAAAAAAAAAAAAAGCCACAAAAGATTTAAATTTACTTTGTGTGCATCAAAGGCAAATGCATTTATCACCTTAAAAGTAGTAGTGAGCTCATCATTGTGCTGCGCTAACATGTGCAGGGAGCAGAACTGTGGGAGGGACCCAGCAGGCTCCACCCATTACAGGCTGCCTGCAGGAAGGGGCGGAGACAAGACCAGTCACCCTGCACAAGGAGAGAGAGCGGTAATGAATGGATGCTCCTTGGCAGAGGCTCATGATGGATTACTGCACAGATCTGAAGTAAATGCACAAAGCACACCAAGAGTAACCACTTGGTTGGAAGGGTATTTTAGCAAATAAAGACACATTTACTTACTTATAGTAGCTGTATAAAGTAATCATTTAAAATTATTTAGTCATGTTTAACCACTTCACCCCCTGGAAGGTTTTACCCCCTTCATGACCAGGCCATTTTCTGCGTTACAGCACTGCGTTACTTTAACTGACAATTGCGCGGTCGTGCAATGCTGTATTCAAATAAAGTTGACGTCCTTTTTACCCACAAATAGAGCTTTCTTTTGGTGGTATTTTATCACCTCTGCTGTTTTTATTTTTTGCGCTAGAAACAAAAAAAGACCGACAATTTTGAAGAAAAAAAAAACATTTTTTACTTTATGCTATAAAACCCATCCAATAAAACTTTTAAAAAATTGAATTTCTTCATCAATTTAGGCCAATATGTATTGGGCTATATATTTTGGTAAGAAAATCCCAGTAAGCGTATATTGATTGGTTTGCACAAAAGTTATTGCGTCTACATATTCTGGGATATATTGATTGCATTTTCATTTATTTTTTATTTTTTACTAGTAATGGCGGCGATCAGAGATTTTTAGGGGGGCTGCGACATTGCGGTGGACAAATCTGACACTAAGCGACACTTTTAGGGACCAGCGACAGGAATACAGTGATCAGTGCTAAAAAATGCACTGTCACTGTAGTACTGACACTGGTAGGGAAGGGGAAAACATCAGGGGCAATCAAAGGGTTAAAATGTGCTCTTAGGGAGTGCTTTCTAACTGTTTGGGGGAATGCTTTGACTGGGGAAGACAGAGATCCGTGTTCCTTAGCAGGGGCACAAGATCTCCATCTTCCCCTCTCACAAACAGCGGTCTGCCTCGTTTACATAGGCAGACCGCCATTCTGCCTCTCCTGAGAATGATCGTCGTGTCCCAGCAGACATCGCATCTGCTGGACCCGCGGATTGGCTCCAGCCATGTCCAACCACATCGGGAGCGGATCGCCGGCAGCGCACGCCCCAGACCCAGTACACAAAATCACATAGCGGTACATGATTTTGGATAGGAGGGCTGCCCTGCCACAGTATATCTGCGCATTATATCTGGGGCATTCCATAACAGATTAACCACTTCAGCCCCGGAAGGATTCCTCCTTTAAGACTTAGAGCACTTTTTGTGATTTGGCACTGCATCACTTTAACTGACAATTGCGTGGTTGTGCGTCGTTGTACCCAAACTATATTGACGTCCTTTTTTTCCCACAAATAGAGCTTTCTTTTGGTGGCATTTTTGATTTTATTTTTTGCGCTATAAACAAACAATGAGCGACGATTTTGCAAAAAAAAACCCAATATTTCTTACTTTTTGATATAATACATATCCAAGAAAAGTATAAAAAAACTAATTTATTCATCAGTTTTGGCCAATATTTATACTTCTACATATTTTTGGTAAAAAAAAAATTGAAATTGGAGAATATTTATGGTTTTGCGCAAAAGTTGTAGCGTTTACGAACGATGAGAATTAATTTCTGGGGTTTTTATTTTTTTTTAATTTTGTACTAGTAACGGCGGTGATCTGCAATTTTTAGCGGGACTGTGATACTGCAGCGGACATGTTGGACACTTTTGACACTTTTTTGGGAGCATTGACATTTATACAGCGATCAGTGCTATGAAAATTCACTGATTACTGTGTAAATGTCACTGACAGGGAAGGGGTTAACAAAGGGTTAAGTGTGTTCCCTGGGATGTGTTACTAACTGTGTGGGGGCTGGGCTGAGTGAGGGAGGAGAGTGATGCTCCAGGGGGCCCATGTGCCTCCCTTGTACACCTGGATAGGAGGGATGGCGGGGGTGGCATTTAGAGGAACCATTCTCCAACATTTTCCTCCTAATGGAGGAGATTGGCTCCTCTATATGCTGCCCCCGCCACCCCTCCTATGCAGTTTACTTGTCTTCTGCTGTTCCCAGGGTCCATTTGTCCCCCCACAGAGCTGCTGTCTTCCCCCCTCCTCTCTCCTGCCAGGCTGCTGTAGAAGATGGGTCATGATGGAGAGATGGGAATGGGTCAGTAAATTTGTCATTTATCGGCTCCTTCCTTTTCTGAATGGACAGAGTCCGTGATTGGTACCAATTGGTTCATTGATAACTGAAGCATAGTAAACTGTTTTTACTATACTTCCATTTCTGAATGAATGGGAGGCTTGGCGCACAGATATTCCTGTCCATTCTTCTGTGCAGCTGAGGCTGCACAGATGGGGATTGAGGGCTGAGATTTGTTTAGACCCCTGATATCTCATCAAAGCCCCCCAACAGAGCAGAACAGAGAAAATTTGTAAAAACTACTGACACCAGTGAGGGAACTATCAGGATTGCAAAGGTTGCAATTGGGACCAGGCCCTGGCATTTCAGCACCATGGGGAGGCCCAAAGACGGCAGAAAGGGGGCCTGCTACGTTACTTGTGAAAGGGTGCCGCTGCAGGACCGTAATAAAGGGACCCGTGATGGGAGTAAAGGGCCCCAGGATCAGCGGGAAGGGCCCAGTGGTCAATGGGCCCTTCATAATTTCTTGCACCGGGGCCCTGAAGGTTCTAGTTACGTTTCTGACAAGAGCATATTTGCCTTCAGACACACAACCTGATTTGGATGATGCAACACTTTTCCATAATCTCTCTTGTACTCTCCCTAACTCCAAACTTGTGCAAGATGTATTATTGGCCACGGCTATTGTTATTTACAGCCAAGTGACTGGTATTTCGCAGTTCTGAAACTAATGGCTGTTGAGGCAAAAAGTGATCATTTTAGCTATTGAATTGAGTCTGAAGTCTACTTTCGTGTAAATAAACCAACCACTCTTGCCTACAGAATGTTACAGTTGATCAACACAGCTCTCTAATATGTATACACCCAGACTGTTTTCCACTTTACATTTCCACTTTGGGCCAGTTTACGAAATGATAATTTGTCTTTACTTAATATAGCAAAATAAAACATATATTGCTTTATTCCCGGACAAAATTTTTTTTTTACGGCATTTGCCATCTATAGACAATTATTCTTTTTTGATTTAATTCTTTTTTAATTGTTTTCTCTTTTTTTTCTACTTTGAGCACTGCTAGTTTAATATGTATATATATATATATATATATATATATATATATGTTTTTTTATTCTGCACAAATTGTTGATTAGAAAAGCTATAAAAAAGAGAGAAATAATATTTGTTATTTTATTCATAAAGTAACAATAATATTATATTGTATCTCTGATTACAGCCACAGTTTAGAAGGTTCAGGAGCTAGCAGAGTAAGAGCAGTGTATGTAGCACAAGCCCAATCACACCACTACAGAACAACCCAGAATTCATACCTGGGGTAAATAACCATTTCCTACATCCCCCGCACAAACTCCCCCTTGCTACAAATTGCTTTCGTAACAACCTATTTAAGGAACTTAGAGAGCTCAGATCTGACACCAACACCCCAAAGTTCCCTACTTGGACATACCACAGGTCCAAGAGAGGTTATTTTAGAAGACTGTTGACTGAACTGGAGTCAGTGTGCCTGGAAGGTGAACCATTACAAAAGGTGACATCTCTTACATGCGCCTGGATTCAGAATCACTGTGGGCCCTCCAACTACAAGTTCAGAGAGAACTGGTCGACTGCCTTGGGTAGGCCAATTTCGGATAAGCAATGGCATAGGGCTTGTGTATTTTCCCACAAATGTTCCCTCAGCACCAGAACGAAGGAAATAGCTTATAAGTTACTCACTCAATGTTACGCCACCCTTAGAAAAACTACACTCCTGGTTCCCGCAAAAGCCAGACACATGTTGGCAGTGCCAGAATGACAAGGGTACTCTTCTCCACATTTAGTGGCATTGCCTTCTGATTTCCCCATTTTGGTCTAAGGTGTGGGAGACCATAGCCCAGATCATGGAGACCAGGTTAAACCTTGATGCAATCTGCTATCTGAATTCCTCCTTTAAATAATATAAAAACTCATTGACCAAACACATACTAAACGCAATGAAATCTCCCATTCCACTTTTTTGGAAAACACCCAACACCCCCATCATTCAGGACTGGCTTCACAGGATCAGCAATATCTGTGAAATGGAGGAAACCATTGCCTAGTCTACTGACAATTCTGAACGTTACCACAAAAGCTGGTTTCCCTGGTTCATGTATAAATACTCCCAAGCATATGAGAACGTGAAAACCACACACCAAGTACAGTAAAGACCTCTACCTTCTCCACATGCTCTTACCTACTGTTGTATGATTCCATTAACCATTGACTTCTGTACTTTAAACTCTAAGAGGAATCTAACACTTCAGAAAAACTTGTACAATGTAAAATGACATACTCTATCTCACTAGCTCTTTCCATTATCTACCCCTCCCCTCCATTCTCCTTTCTTTTCTTCTTTCCTATTTTGCAACTTTTCTTCTCGATCTACAAAGCACCCCCTCTCCAAGTTATTGTAATACACTTTGTATAGAAACTATAAATGATTTGCACTTGTTCTGACATATACTTTCCTACTCCCTTCATCTGAATGTGCATTTATAAGTGATATCTACATCTGCATTGATTCTATACAATTTGCAAGGTTTTCGTTATATCTAACACTTATTATTGACTACCCCTGAGCTGTGTCTCCTTTCCTGTTGTATCATTCTTCTTTCAATAAACATCGATGTTAAAAAAAAGAAATCAAAAACTTTCAAAGGTTAACAAGGCAGGCAGCAGGGTTTAATTTACGAAAGGAGTAGAGGCTGGTCCCATAGCAAAGTGAATGTCAGTAAATTAGATGAACCGGTGTACATGTTAAAGCGGACTTCCACCCAAAAGTGGAACTTCCACTGATCAGATTCCTCTCCCCCTCAGGTGTCACATTTGGCACCTTTCGGGGGGGAGGGCCGGCAGCCACGGCCACTGACATCGACAGCCCAGCTCCCTCCTTCCTCCTCGCTCTGCTACTGGTCGCCTGGATAATAGCAGAGCGTAGCTGAGCCTCGCGCATGAGCAGTAGGGCGCCAAGCGTGAAGCTGTAATGCTACACGTCCAGGTTCCCTTACCCGCAATGGACGCGGCTGCACCCGACCCCTGGTCTGTAGATTGGCAGCGGGTGCCGACATCGCTGGACTCCAGGACATGTAAGTGTCCAATTATTAAAAGTCAGCAGCTACAGTATATGTAGCTGCTGACTTTTAATTTTTTTAGTTCTGGGCGAACCTCCGCTTTAAATACCCAAACCTATGGGAAAAAAAACGGCACATGATTCTGTATGCAAAGTAAACACAGCCTTACCTTATTTACCAGCATGCACTGTGCAAAGTGAAGATTTGCTAGGTGCAGAGCCTCTACTCCTTTAGTAAATCAACCCCAACTTGTACATTTTAAGTTTTTACATTGCATCCACAGCAACAAAATCTAGACAGTGTATCGCAAAGTCATCTCCTTGGCTTTTGTGCTACAATGTCGAAGTTAAGAAACTCTTGAGAATCCCTCCAAGAGCAAAACAGCTGTTGTTTCAGATTTGTGATGCCCGTGGGATAGGGCAGCCTTAGGCAGGTTGATCACAATGTCTTCTGCTCTCCAACTTATTGATGCAGTGACATTGATTTTACTGTGCTTGTTCAGGTAATCACTGTCTGCGGTGACTGACAATTTTTTGTGAGATACTGACAAGATTGACAATCTATGTAAGATACTGACAAGACACTTGATTTGATATTTGTTCTATGAAAGCTCAAGACAATAACAGAGGCTTTGCTGTGAGTTACATTACCCTGAATGGACAAGTACTGATTTGCTTTGAAACTTACCCCAAATGTGACTTCAGTTGGAAATGTGCCACTTTCATGGCATAGCAGGCACATCCCGGTGTGAACACTTAAAGAATAACTCCACTTTAGTGGGAACTAAATAGCAAAGAAGCAAATAATAATATAGCATATACAAGTGCTACAAAAGTCATATTGTAATTGAATGTTTTTATCTTTCTTTTTCAATTTGCAGTGTTGACATTTTCTGTAAAATGCAATGCAAAATGGCAACCTAGAGGCATTCTGCACACAGATGGTGTTCAGAACACCCCCCAGAAATTACATTTCCTGCTTTTGTGATTGACTCAATGATTTTCCAAGTAGTCTGCATTAAGATACACGTCTGATTTTGGGCATCCCCTGCAACAAAAATGTAATTTTTGGTGAGATACTCAAAAAGGGAAATCACATGTAAAGGAATGCAGGCCCTGACACTTTCCTCATTAGAGCCCTGTAGGTGCTGATGATTGATAATTATAAAATCGATCCCATTCACATTCACTTTACACATGGACACAGACAAACAAACTGCTAATTTTTCAGGTTTCAGATTCAGAATACTTTATTGATCCAAAAAGGGAAATTATTATAATACATTAAAACAAAGATGACAAAATATCACGATAATGAATGGAACAAAGACACAATACAATTACCAATAATAGCAATTAGTACCAAATAAAACTAAATAAACCTTCCATACTATAATAACACAACACAGAATAAATACCACAGATTGAAAAATAACAGAAAATCAAACTACCAAATTGCAAATAGTACACCATTTTCTCTAGCATTACCCAAAATAATAATTAACATAATATAACATACTATAAAAACTACATAAAAATCCAGATCCTAAACCAGATTAAATCCTCACATCCAGCACTAACAGAGAAGAATTATATAATTTGATGGCCACAGGCAAGAATGATTTCCTGTGTTGCATCATGGTTGTAACAATCTGTCACTGATGGTACTCCACAGACTGACCAGCGTATTGTGGAGTGGGTGGGAGAAGCTGTCCAAAATTGAACCTACCTTGAACAACATTCTCCTCTCCAACACTGTTGTTAAAGACTCCAACTCCAATCCAACAACATAACTGGCCTTGCAAATCAGTTCGTTGAGCCTGTTGGTGTCGGCCACCTTAAGACTGCTTCCCTAGCATGCCACCGCATATAGGAGAGCACTGCTCCCCACAGACTCATAAAACATCTTCAGCATCGTCCGGAAGATTTTAAAAGACTTCAGTCTCCTCAAAAAATAGAGGAGTCTCTCGCCCTTCCTGTAGAGCACCTTAGTGCTCTTGCTCCAGTCCAGCTTATTATCTGCATTATGTGCATGCCCAGATACTTGTATCTCATTACTACATCCACTCCTCGGATAGAAACAGGGGTCACCGATGCCTTCCTCCTTCTCAAATCCACAACCAGCTCCTTTGTCTTTGTCACATTTAGATACAGATGATTACCCTCACACATGTGACAAAGTTATCCACCACAGTTGTATACTCTCTCTTTTTTTTGTTTATACTTTCCATTTTTTGTTGCATGCTAGTCTCATGTCGAAAGTGAAGAGTTACTCACCATACGAAAATTCTCGTATTACACAATTCAACTTCAGAAGTGACGTAATGTGTTGAATAGCTATGCATGTATTCTTTCGTTTCTGAACATGCGTAGTCTTGCTCTTACGATTTTTTTCGGACGGAAACTGCACTAATTAAACGAAAATCAGACATTGTGTTCCTGTATGATTACAATTTTATAGCCTGCACATCCAGCTTTTTTCGTATGAAAAATCAGAATTGGCTGTAAAAAGCACCATACTAACAATCCGAACACTGGCAGATCGTTCGTCAGACTAGATTTTAATTCAGATTTTTGTATCACCCAGTATAAACTAATGGCACAGCATTAATGTATATATACATGCAAGCCTACTGCATCTATCCCTACCTTGCAAATGTCCTTCCTGTAAGCACTTGCAGCTGTGTAAAACCCTGAAATTCGTGGGTGGCTCTGTTTGCTGGAACTCGGTGGGTGGAATTGTGATGTCACAAGCCTCCGCACTCAGCTCTATACTGAGAGATTGAGGAGGGATTTGGGTTTACATCCACTTTAAGGCCTCATGCACACAGGATGTTTTTGGACGTTTTTACAGCTGTTGTTTTTAGCTTCAGACGTTTTTTTCTACAGTCAATAAACTCCCCATCATGTTATCCTATGTGTTCATGCACACATAGGCTGTTATCAACTATTTTGGGCAGGGGCGGTTTTGAGCTGTAAAAAAACCCAAAACTAGTGGGTTCTGACAAGCGTTTTCAGCTGTAAAACAGCTCTAACTCTGAAAAAAGCTGAAAACAGCTTACAAATGATGAAAAATATGGCTATTCCGCATTTATCCATGTTTTTGAGCCATAAGCTTTTATTTTTTTGCTAAAAAACGCCAAAAAACACTGAACAATGCTATTACAACAATGCTGAAAAACATACTCTACAACTCCTGCTTTCCACCACTAACTTTGCTGGCTTTTTTATAACGTCCAGAGTGCATGAGGCCTTAATGCCATCTTCTTTGAGTTAGGAATAGTCTTCATATCCCTAGTTACCCACGGTTTATTGTTTGAATAACAATGAACAATTCTCGTTAGAACAATAGAATCTACACAGCAATTAATATAATGTGTTATGCACTCAGTAAGCCCATTAATGTCTCTTCCATGTGGCTCACAGAGTCCATTCCAATGCGTCCCCGCAAAACAGAATAACAAAAGTATCTGCAACGAAGTTTGTTAAAATCCCTGTAATGTACATAGATCACCCAGAGGGGATGTTTTTTTTTTCCACAAAAGTGGAGTTGCTCTTTAGGTTTTGCTAATGAATGCCTGGGTACCCAGGGCAGCTGATAGAAATCATGGGGACCCGTACAGCCCCACCCCTGGTCCCCCCCCCCAGACCCGCCTTGAAACAAGGTGCAGGTTTTATTCATTTCTACTAATTTCACAGAGCTCAAAGCAGAACTGCAGACCCCCCCCCCCGCAGTATAGATCCCCTCTCTCGGTACAGACCCCCTCCTGCAGTATAGGACCCCCCTCCATTAGTATAGATGACCCCCCAGCACATGTCCTCTTAACCCCCCTCATCACTTCTCCATCGTTTTTAATATGCCCCCCTTCCTGGTCACTGTCCACTGTCCTGTCCACATTATAATCTGTACAGACCTCAGAACAGTGCGGGATGAATACAGAGCGGTGTGTTCCTCGGACTCCCTCCTCCTACTGTGTAGAAGTAAACAGAGAGGATGGGGGAGGTGGCTTTGCGCCGCTGTGTGAGACAGGGAGACAGCTCGGATGGAGAGACACAAAATCATCAGTGTAGGGGGGAGCGGCGGTGTTAGCGGTGCCGCTGTGCTGCCCACAGGTGTTATAAGTCGGAGCGGGGGTTGACTTTTTTTTTAAATTCTGCACACACTCTATATAGATTGGCTGGGCCCCCCTGCTGGCCAGGACCGGTACAACAGAGCCAGTTGTACTGGCTTAGCGGCGGCCCTGTGTGTACCACCTAATTATGAGGTTTCCAGGTTTGCACATTTCAACCAGCTTTCCTGGACAACAGCCTTCCTTTTATTAGCCCCATTACTGGCCAATCACTCTAATGGGCTGCTTTACTGGCTAAAGGACAGAAAATATGAAAGTGAGTGGGGAGCCAGACTGTTAACCATAAGAACTGCAGAAATTTAGGGGCACTGGGGTGCTTATAGGACACTTAAATGCCTTAAACACTGAGGAAGTTTTCAGGCATTTTAGCACTAAAAATAGCACGTGTAAAGCACCTGAAAACTGCCTCCCATGCCGCCCCAGTGTGAAACCACTGTGCTTGTGGGACGGGAAAAAAAGTCCTGCAAGCAGCATCTTTGGGGAGGTTTGGAAGCGGTGTATACAGCCCTTCTAAGCCACCCTGCCCATTGGAATGAATGGGCAGCGCTTCCAAAGTGCTTTTCAGGCGCTTTTAACCCCTTTTTGGGAGTTAAAAGTGCCCCGCTAGCGACCAAAATGTGCAGCTTAAACAGCTGTAAATTGCCGCTAATATGGCCTGCGCCCCAGTGTGAAGGCACCCTAAAAGGCATGTGCAAGCACCCACAGGTGCCTATTATAATGTGACAGTGACACTTCAGCAACTCAAATCACATTTCATCATCAGTTTAAAGAAAGTGCTTTATCATTGTTGCTACCAATCTACATTCCTGAAAGGATGAAAATCTGATAAGGTACATCATGTGTGTGTGTACTGTATGTATATTTGTTACTAAAAGACAATAAACTAACATATACTGTACATGCACATTTGTATTTGACCATTATAATGCTAATTAATGTGTTTTATTCCAAATCTATAGAGATTGTTTTATTTATTAATTCTGTGGTAAATGCTTTGTGATGTTGGTGTTGTATATAGAACACCAGATTGAATCTGTTTTTATCCCTGACAAGACATTCCTGTATAACATAATACTTGTGTTTGTAGTTATTATGCTTCTCTCTCCACAAAGAGAAAATTTCACTTCCGAGAACACTATGCTTATTTTAATCTGGCCCCAGGGGCGATATAATGATAACAGCACAAAGACTGACTTGCAGCTCCATTTCAAGACCTTATTCTCAGTGCTATCCCTTTTATGGTTGTCATAGTCCCTCTTTGGGAATTGGTATCCGGAATAAGGTTACAAATTGTCTGAGCATCTCCTAGCAGCCCAGGAGATGGTGTTTAGGTGATGCTTAGAAAACCTTCTTCAGATTTGATATGTTATGATGCTTAGCATATTTTTAACATAACCAATACTGAAGTCTTAGCATTATTTTTTCATAGACATGGGTACCCTGAAGAGTTTAAAGGTCTCAAAAAACAGAAGTGAGTTGAAAAACAATAAATAACTACAGGGTTCCTTGTACATTGTATACTAAAGAAACACACCAGGACTTTTAGTTCAGTTTACCATTCTCTCTACAAAATGTGTTTTACTGCTGTATGTGTCTCCAAGAGTATAACATATATTGTAACCTACTTCATGGACATTACATGACTGTTCTAGCATCATTCACTCCAAGCATGCTTTGACAGTCCTTCTAGAGCAGGGGTCTCTAAACTGCGGCCTGTGGGCCGAATGTGCCCGGTTACTTGCCTTTATTCGGCCCTTGGAAGCACTATTCTTTCTACTGGTATAAGGCACACTATTTTCCATTAACACCAAAGATTGGTACTATTCCTCCCACTGACACTAACAAGGGGGCACTATTCCCCCACTAACACAAATTCTGCAATTGTTTTACCCCCACTAGCTACCAAACCTACAGCATTGTTCTAAGGCATTTTCTACTCCCACTGGCCACAGTCTGGCCCCCTAAAGTTTGATAGGCAGTAAACTGGCCCTTTGTTTCAAAAGTTTGGAGACCCCTGTTCTAAAGGATTTAAAATGTTGCTATCTAGGTGCTATTTTTTTTATTTGAAGTCCTCAGACTCTTTAGAGTACCTAGCACTAGGTGTTTTCAAGAGTTTAAAACCTCAAATAAAAATTAGAGCTACTAAAAGTGACTATATAGACAATTTAACCGCTTAACCTCTGAAAGATTTACCCCCCTTCATGACCAGGCAATTTTTTGCGATACAGCATAGTGTTAATTTAACTGACAATTACGCGGTGGTGCGACACTGTACCCAATTAAAATTCATGTCCTTTTTTCCCACAATTAGAGTCTACTTTTGGTGGTATTCGATCACCTCTGTGGTTTTTATTTTTGCGCTATAAACAAGAGAAGGCTGACAAATTAAAAAAAAAAAAAAAAACAATATTTTTTACTTTTGCTATTAAACCTATCCAAAAAAAAAAAATGTAAACAATCAAATTTGTTCATCAGTTTAGGCCCATATGTATTCTGCTAAATAGTTTTGGTTAAAAAAATTCCAATAAGTGTATATTGATTCGTTTGCACAAAAATTATAGCGTTTACAAACTACATGATATTTTGTTTTGTTTACATAGGCAGATTGCTATTCTGCTTGTGTACCGAATCATGGACGGGTGCTGACGGAAATCGAGTCTGCCGTACCGGCCGATCAGCTCCCACTGTGTAAAATCACAGCGGGAGCGCACCACCGGTGGTGTGCGTGCGCCCCAGACCCGGAAGTGTCAGATCACATACTAGGTACGTGATCTGGCACAGTGCAACCACCCTGCTGCAATAAATGTATGGTGGGCGGTCCGCAAGTGGTTAAAGAGGATCTGATGTTTTCCAAGAAGCCTGATTGACACAGCTCCCTTTACACTATGTAATAAGGAAAAACACTGGGAATTCCAGTTCTCCCTTAACTTAAAAATAGGCGGCCCTTCTTCCTTCTAAAATAGATTTTTTTTTTAAAGTGTCTCCATTGAATATGAAGAATATGTACATATCCTGTAATGGTGAGAGTCCCTGTCCTTATGGGATTAGATTATAAAGGGACACAGAGTTTGCATGTCGGCTGACTGCAAAACTACAGAAAGTAGATTCTAAATGGAGAAAACTGCTCTGGCAGCTTTCTCCAGATTTTGTTATTGCCGGATGGGACTCTGTAGTTTGGAGATCCCTAAAGCGACTTGAGTGGGACAGGATCTCCAACCCTGTGTCCGGGTCTTATGGACAGCCAGCAGGTTGTGTGCCCAGGTGGACACAGCCAATTTAACGAGGGGCTGGTGAGAGCAGTAGGGGAAAGGAAGGTGGAGGATGAGCAGCTTCTTGCTGCTGTCTCAAGACAAATCCCTGTCAGGAAAACTGTCTGCCCTGTGGGAGACTGCAGCCCAAGTAAGGGGGATTCTATGCCCAGTAGGGTTGCCACATCATCCCTTTAATCCAGGACACATATTAATTACTCCGGTTCTGTGGATGATTAAGGCGGTAATTAAACTCACTTGGTGCCTTATCTGAATTAAATTAGCCTCAGAACCTGTGCAATTCATATGTGTCCTGGATTAAAGGGATGATGTGGCAACCCTAATGCCCAGGGACTGGGAAAGGCTGGCCAGCTTTGAGAGTCAGCCGAAGAAATCAGAGGGACTGAGAGTTTCGACCGGTCGGAAAGGGTCAGGGACCCGTAATCCCAACGGTGT
>BLSH010436776.1:832332-849983 GCA_018402905.1 Glandirana rugosa
CCTTTCTTAGGTCTCTTAGTGAAAAGATATATAGAACACTTGCTCCATGAAGTATTCAAGTCTATTCTAAGCCTCTAGTGCTTTTCTCTCTGCATTTAACAGCCATTTTCAATGCATGTTGGCATGTTAAAAGCCTTACAAAAATTATATTTACCTCTTCTTTAACCCTCATAGGGTTATGTCAGAACAGAACTGCTTACAGTAGGATGGCTCAGTAACCTCTACATTGACAGCATTCCATTAGGCTATAAGCTTATGGTCACTACAGTGATCATGAATATATAGAAAAGTGATTCTCTGGATTCTTTCCAATTTGTGACAGTGATCAGAGACTAACAAGCTGTACTAAACATTTCCGATGTCATTCAGAAACTGAAGGAGATCAATAAACATGTGAGACATCTTTACTAATCTCCCTGCTCAGCATTCTGAAAGAAAGCCAGCAATGAAGATGGCATGCAGACAGGACATCTGCAGTGATGAGCAGTCAATACACCATGCAGCCATATTAGGTTAATGATGTCACAAGCACCCCTGCCAACTTTGTGTGTGTGTAGCTCATCTCCAACCACTTTGTGTGTGTGCAGCTCATCTTCAACCATTTTGTGTATGCGCAGCTCATCTCCAACCCCTTTGTGTATGTGCAGCTCATCTCCAACCCCTTTGTGTATGTGCAGCTAATCTCCAACCCCTTTGTGTATGTGCAGCTCATCTCCAACCCCTTTGTGTATGTGCAGCTAATCTCCAACCACTTTGTGTATGTGCAGCTCATCTCTAACCCCTTTGTGTATGTGCAGCTGTGGTGCCCGCAGCTGATTAACCCAACAATGACAGCTGCCTTTCAAGTTCAGACTGAGCCCAAATTCACCCCTAGTGTTAAAGAAATATAGTCTGTTTTCTTATTTATGCTCCCCAACAAACTGATACCTCTATAGCGATCTCTCTCTACAGAGATATCATTGTAAGCACTGTCACATGACATAAGCGTTTATATCCTGACTCCTAAGAAACACAGATATCAGCCGACATTGCATATTTTGATGGTGAATGAGGAACGAGCAGGGGGGGTTGCTGGAAAAGTGAGTAACAGTGAATCAGGGGAGGCCTTTTCACAGGCACTGTCACTTTACCCTGAAAGGGCGAAGTGACATATCACCTTAATCTGCTTTGCATTAGAGTAGACAGTTAACCCGCAGCACATTGGTTTCCTATTATGTGGCATTGAAGTGCATATTGGTATAGGTGCACTAGCAAAGAGATGCCATTCAAATTGATACACCACACACAAAACCATGCTTTTTACTTTACGGTTTTGTGTATCTTTAATTTTCACTGTTTCACAAAAATACATTGTAAAAATAATTGTTATTTATTAATCTAATATTGATGTATATTTCAAGTTTAGCAGAGATTGGGTTTTGCACTAATAATGACTTTTTTTTTTTTTTAATCAACTATCATGGGAATATACAAAATCAACAGCACCATCTTTTAATTCCTGTGCTTTCCAGCAAAAGGTTAATGGTAAATGGAGCACGGAGATTGGATTCATCCTGTATCATGATAGACAGTGCTGGAAGGAAGAGCATTGTCATCCCATCAAACAGAGTGCCTATCCAATGGTTCCACTGACAGGATGAAGTACTTTGTAAAAACAATTAATTTTCATGTTTTAGCACGCTGCTGTTCATTTTAGCTCTTATTGGCCCACAATAATAAACATTTTTTATTGTGGCAAAAAAAAGATTATTATATCTGAATGAAACTGAGCCTACTTTACATTGTACAAGAATATGAAGACCAACCGTTCTAGTATATTAGTGCTCTTAAAAGCATCGCTACAGAAAACTAAAGTTCACCAGTTAGCCCCATTAGCATCCTACTGTGAGTGCTCCATTATGTAATTAAAGATGTTTACAGTGGACAGTTGATATTATTTCTACAGTTACACTGTAAGTATATGGTATATAATTTTGTAAGAAAATG
Source organism: Glandirana rugosa (assembly GCA_018402905.1). Taxonomy (NCBI): domain Eukaryota; kingdom Metazoa; phylum Chordata; class Amphibia; order Anura; family Ranidae; genus Glandirana; species Glandirana rugosa. The sequence goes on from BLSH010436776.1 coordinate 834,319, forward strand.
TAGCCAATTCTCCAACTACTACTATAAAATAGAAACAGCAAGCTAGCATAATCATTATATCACTTGACAAATTAAAGCTTTGGCCACCTGCATTCTATGAACATAAGCTGAATTGCTGACACCATCTGTTCCTTTCAAATGTTAGTGTCAAGTCAATATGCCAGATCACTATAATATTATAGTGCACATTACTCATTTGTAAAATATAAAAACAATATACAAAGACTTATACTGAGACACTTGCTTCAGAAATTAGATTGTTGTAGACTTCTGGCTGACCATCCTCTCACCTAGATTGTGACATTACTGGAGGTATAACTAGAAAACAGAGCATAAATGATCCTGTTCTACTGGATGTCTAGGCAAGAATGACTTAAATTGATGGCTACTCTTTGACTGTGCCTTATTATTAGGACTCAAATGCCGGGCCAAAATGGTGGCAGGGTTCGCATAAAATGCTTTCTGTTTTAGACAGTTGCTTCCCTATTTTCCTGTCCAGGAGGCCCCACTGGCAAACATTGACATGTACATTGCTCAATCTTGGCACTGATGCTAAGATCTGCAAAGTTGAGTTATCCCGGTTTTAAGGTACTAGATCAATTAATCTGAAAAAAAGGGTTTAAATTTGCTACTTATTTATCAGGAGCCCCCTTGGGGTGATGTGTATGCAAATGTTGACCCATTCCTCTGGTTGAGAGCCTAGTCTTGCTCCCTCCATAGCCCAGCCTCGATCAGGATAAAGAGCCAATGAAATTAGCTCTTTACCACGTGACCGATTGTGTCCAATCACAGCTGGTCACAAATGTCAACAAAGCAGGGTAACTTGTTGTTACCGGGTGCTTCTCCTCACACACCGTTCCAGTGTGAGGAGTAGATCTGTAAACAGTGAGTTACCACATTACTGTGATTATTACTGTGTCAGATTACCCCCTTGATTAAAGAGGACCTGTCATCGTCAGCCCATCAGAGTACCTGTCTGAGCTCATCAGAGTACCTGTCATCATCTTCTGACTACCTGTCTGTGAGCTCATCAGAGTACCTGTCACCCCATCTGGAGTACCTGTCATCCGATCTGGGGTACCTGTCACCAGTCAGAGTACATCTCACCCCATCTGGAGTACCTGTCACCGGAGTACCTGTCACCAATCGGAGTACCTGTCACCAATCCTAGTACCTGTCATCATTCCGAGTACCCGTCACCAGCCCAAGTACCTATCACCAATCAGAATACATGTCACTGGAGTACCTGTCACTAATCAGAGTATATGTCACCAATCAGAGTATCTGTCACTAATCAGAGTACCTGTCAGCAGTCCAAGTACCTGTCACCAATCAAAGTACCTGTCACCTTTCAGAGTACCTGCCACCAATCCTAGTACCTGTCACCAGTCAGAGTACCTATCACCAATCAGAGCACCTGTCACCAGAGTACCTGTCAGCCCATCAGAGTACCTGTCTGAGCTCATCAGAGTACCTGTCATCATCCTCTGAGTACCTGTCTGTGAGCTCATCAGAGTACATGTCACCCCATCTGGAGTACATGTCACCCCATCTGGGGTACCTGTCACCAGTCAGAGTACCTGTCACCCCATCTGTAGTACCTGACATCAGTCAGAGTACCTGTCACCCCATCTGGAATACCAGTCACCAATCAGAGTACCTGTCAGCAGACCAAGTAATGTCACCAATCAGAGTACCTGTCACCAATCAGAGTACCTGTCACTAACCCTAGCACCTGTCACCAGTCTGAGTACCTGTCACCAATCAGAGTACCTGCCAACAGTCCGAGTACCTGTCACCAGTCAGCGTACCTGTCACCAATCCGAGTACCTGTCACCAGTCCGAGTACCTGTCACCATGTCCAGAAGAAGTGTATAGAAGAAGAAGTGTTCCAGAAGAGGCATATCAGATACTGAGCCTGACAGATGGGAGCAGCAGGTAGCTCTCACCGCTCAGTCACAGTTCTGATTCTGGTTCTGAATAAGTGCCTGTTGAAGGCAGTACATTATCATCTGAAGTTGAGGAGGAAGCAGTTCATCCTAAAAGAAGATGGACTGAAGACCAGGCAGCTACCAGCAGCGCCAGACACCCCAATGGCCAATTGACAAAAGCCAACGACGCTAGACCCCAGGAGGGTATGCCCAGTACAAGTGCTGGCATTTTGTGCCAAAGAATTAGGGCCCAAACCCAGCTCCTGGTGGCCTTGGCAAACCCATTGTGGCTGTCTTCTAGCATAGGGTCAGCCACAACCCCCCCCCCTTTCACAGGACAGTCAGGTGTGCAAGTCAACACCGAAGGTTTCTCCAAAATTGATTTTTTAAATGTGTTTTTCCCTGACAAGTTGGTCCAAAACATAGTGGACCAGACCAATCTTTTTGCTTGTCAATTTATAGCAAACAACCCCAGCTCAAGCTATGCCCGCCCTTTTGAATGGAGACCCGTAACTGTGGAGAATTTTAAATTGTTTTTAGGCTTGACACTCAACATAGGGCTTACAAAAAAGAACAAATTGCACACATATTGGTCTACCCACCCCATCCACCACATGCCAATTTTTTAAGTGTCATGTCAAGGTCCCATTACGAAATTATAATGCGCTTCCTGCATTTTAGTGACAACATGCAGTGCCCCCAAAATCATCCCGACTTTGATAAGTTATATAAAATTTGCCACCTTAATAATTTTTTCTCCAAGAGGTTTGCCAAGCTTTACATCCCTGACCAGAACATCTCTGTAGACGAACCCCTGGACCATTTCACAGGCCAGCTGGGAATCAAGTAGTATATCCCAAGTAAGAGGGCCAGATATGGATTGAAACTCAACAAGCTCTGTGAAAGCTCCACCGGTAATGTCCATGCCTTTCGTGTGTACGAAGGCAATGATTCCCAGCTCCAGCCCCCTGAGTGTCCACCATATATGGTAATAAGCAGGAAATTTATCTGGCAGTTGGCATTCCCACTCTTCCAAAAGGGGTATCACATTTATATGGACAAATACTATACTAGTTTACCCCTTTTATGCCACCTATACCTAAATAAAACTTTGGCCTGTGGTACAGCAAGTTAAAACAGGAGAGCGTCTTGTCACCACAAGGCTAAAAAGGGGGGAATCAGAAAGCCTGAGGAATGAGGAAGTGTTGGCCGTGAAGTGGAGGGATAAGAAAGACATATACATCATGTCAACCATCCATGATGACACCTTGGTGGAAGTTCCCAGAAGACGCTGTCCAGTTCTAAAGCCTTGCTGTATCCACTAGTGCAATAAATTCATGGGGGGGTGGATTTAAATGATCAGATGTTGCAGCCCTACCTATCCACAAGAAAGTCCCTCTTCTGGTATAAAAAAGTTGCTATTTACTTTTTTCATTTGGCAATGTACAACACTTTCATCACTTATCAAAAATTGAAGTAACACCAAGTATTCAACACCTTCCTAAAATTCATTGAAGATGTCAGCACTGCCTTGATATTTCAACAAGGATCCCCTCAGAAATCCTTCACTCTGATTGTGCCAGCAGACTGCATGAGCATCATTTTTTCTGACTATATTCCACCATCAGCAAATGGAAGAAGACGCCAAAAAAAATTTCGGGTGTGCAATAAAAGAGGAGTTGGGGGGTGTGGCCTGGTGAGGACTGAGATGGCTACTTAATCCCTCAGCTCCGATTGGAGCGGGACAGATAGCAACCACCCAGCGACATCCAGCGACTTCACGTATATTAAAATTACCTCACTCTCTGGCAGTCGTTAGAAGATACAGCAAGTGACATCACCTGGGCTTCCTGACCACTATAGGACCCGATTACAGAGCCCTACCTGGTGACAACCTTTCAAGAAATTGGACAGACTGGGTGAGCATCACACCCTGGGCACCACTCTCCATCAACAAACCCCCATACCTGCAGCTCTGAGACACTCCAAACTCCCAATACTCCTCAACCTGTCACAGCTAGTATTCAGCATAGAGGGACATACCCACCTAACCCGGAGGCCTTTATATACTAGTTCTGCAAGGAGGGAGGGAAAAGTGTTATCACCCTCTGTATACCCCAACTCTGAGAACCGCATCCTACACTGGCTCTGGCACCAATTGCTAGCGCAACCACCATTGCTGCCTGCAGCTGCATCCCCTCCACCTGAACTGACCAGCTGCGTTCCACTGACAAGCCATCTCACGATTACCTGAGTAGGACTAAAATAAGTGGATCACGGATCATAACTCTCCCACTACTAAACGATTACCTTGCCTGACCTACCATACTTTACTAATCCACAATACTGGCCTGTTGTAATTGCTATTCCACCTTCTCCTCCTCCACAAACGCGCACTTAATCTCTCTGAGCCTGTTCTGAGATATGCAACACGGCACACAACCTGCCACACCCAAGTCGAACCGTCTCACTGCAAGGGTATGCAAGGGTTAAAGGAAGACATCAGTCTGACCACTCACATTCTAGCTCAACCTGCTAGACATCTGAGGGAAGAGGAATCAAACCCAGAGGAAATGGACACCATAATCTCTAACACTGGCTCCATTCAATTGTCCCCAGCAGACAGAGGTAAAAGAACCACCCAATCCCAGGTTTTCTCACTGAACAAAGCTCCTATGTTCAAGAAACAACACTGGGACCTTCTGCCAAGTCCGACAGATGAGATGCCACTGGATAATCTGGCTAAGCTCCCTACCACTGACCAACCTGCCTCAGAGCACACCCTTAAACTCATGCTACTCTCCCTCCAGAAGGACATGCGTAATGAACTGCGCTCCTCTATAGCGATGCTCCATACCAGAATCGACCAAGTGGAAGAACGCAAAGAGCTGCTTGAAACAACCTTATCCAAACAATATACATCACACAACCAAATCTTAGAAGTACAAGACACCCACGATGAGGAACTACAGTTTCTAGGAGCCAAAGTCACAGATCTGGAAGATCGCTCTCGTCGAAACAACATTAAATTCAGAGGGATTCCGGAGGCAGTCAAACTGCCAGACTTAACTCCATACATACAAAAGCTGTTCTTGCTCTTGATTCCCACGTTAAATCCGGCAGACCTAATAATAGATAGAGCACACCGCATTGCTAAGCCTAATCATCTCCCAGCATCTGTGCCCTGAGACGTCCTGGCACAAATTCATTTCTTCCAGACTAAAGAGAAAATTATGGCAACTGCCAGATCCACTCCCAACCTCCCGGATCCATACTCAACGGTGTTCTTATTCACGGATATTTCTGCAGCAACAGCCCAAAAAAGAAGGCAATTCTCATAAGTCACCATGATACTTCGGGAACACCACGTCCCATACAAATGGGGCTTTCCTGCAAAATTAGTGATCACATACCAAAACCAAACCACCAATATTTTCACGCCAAAAGATGGCATCAAACGCCTGATAAACTGGAACCTAATCTCCTCCCCACCACCAGACCCACCTCCAAGACGCACGTCTAACCGTCCTCCGGACCCAGGGCGCTCCGCCCCAACTCCTGCACGCCAGCAGAACTGCTAACCATCTCTCTGTCTCTTAGGGCAGCTTCTACATTGCAACCCCCTCTGGCTTCTCAGCCCAACTCAAAATAATTAGCTACCTCTATCCTCACTGAGCTTAGTTCTAGAGACACACCTCAGTACTAACTTTGTCCTCCTGAAGGTAACAAAAGTGCCAAGCACTTTCCTTAACTTGTTTTCTGCCTTGCTTTTCTAATTTTTTTTTTGTTTTTCAGCTTTTTTATTTTTGTTTTTCAGCTTACTTTTTTTTTTTTTTTATTGTTACTATTTGCGGCTGCCTTACAATTTACTGACTTATATGCCATTGAATGTTTAATGCATGATCAGTTACTACCTTGATTATAGATAACTTACAGTCTCTGCCAGCTGTTTATATTTGCTCTCAGGACATATATAGATCGGTGTAATCTCAGCTCTCCCCTTCCAGCCCGGCATTTATCCACCAATCCACTATTACCAATGTCTGTGACAATTACCTCCATCAATGCCAAAGGCCTTAACTCCCCTTACAAACGCAGTATGTTGTGGAAAACGGCAACATCCCTTAACACAGATATTTTATGCGTGCAAGAGACGCACTTTTCATCTCATAAACCTCCATTATGTGCCCATGAAAAATTCACACACTTTTACTACGCCAATTCCACACGAAAAAAAGCAGGTGTTATGCTTGCCATCAGATCCTCAGTCTCCTTCCTACAGCACCAAGTCGAGGCTGATTCTGAGGGTAGATATATAATTTTAAATACCACTATCAACAATCATAAAGTCACCATTGCAAACATATACGCCCCCAACACGCACCAGAAAGCATTTCTTAAGAAAATAATGCTCAAACTGGCACCCTTTCGACAGGACCTTCTAATTATATGCAGGGACTTTAATGACATAGCGGATAATTCCCTTGACACCTCCAATCTAACACGTACAAGACCCACTCCACTCTCCGCTTTCCTCCACATGGAGGACCTCTATTCTCACGCAAAAAAGGTATACTCACAGATAGATCTCTTCTTGGTAGACAAGCACACTCTCCAACTAGTCACCCAATCAAATATTACTCATATTATCCTCATAACTTGGTCAGATCATGCCCCGATCTCTCTAAAAATGTTTCCAGCCACATCCCCGCCAAAACCTACCGCATGGCGACTTAATACCTCCCCACTTAGTAACCCTAAGTACCAAGAACAGATTTTATTCGAGCTTAAGATGTTCTTCATGACAAACTCAGGTTCTGCGGAGAACCCCACTACTCTTTGGAATGCTCACAAGGCCTATATGAGAGGTTTATTCATTAAATTGGGAGCCCGAGAGAAACAACTACACACACTCACCACTAACAAATTATTGGACCAAATCCGCACACTGGAACAGGCCCACAAATCCATACATTCCCCACTACTTCTCACTGAACTTACCAAGGCTAGACAAACCCTAAGTGACCACCAACACGTGAAATTTGACATACACATCAAGAGAGTCCAGATACAACATTATGTACACCAAAACAAACCGGGTGCATACCTGGCCAAGCAACTCAAGCGGAAAAATGCCCAAACAAAAATCCTCTACCTCATTGACCCACAAGGTTCTCGCATTATCAACCCTAAAAAATAGGTAGCAGCTTCAGGGCATATTACACTGCACTGTACAATTTATCAGACACCGGAGATGCCCCGCCACCTACTCTCAAAGACATCACAGACTTCTTAAAAAACATAAAGCTACCTACACTTACACCCGATCAACTTCATTCCCTATCAGCCCCATTCACCACGAACGAAATTGAGTCTGCCATTGCCAAACTACCACTACACAAAGCACCTGGCCCGGGCGGTTTTAGCGCAGAGTACTATAAAACATTTAACACAACCCTATCGACACACTTATGCAACTCGTTCAATTTCATAGCTACCACGGGTTCTGTCCCCACAGAAAAGCTACAAGCCACTATAGTAACTATACCCAAACCGGGCAAAACACCTGACAAACCCGCCAATTTTAGACCCATATCCTTACTAAATACTAACACCAAACTCTATGCAAAGATGATTGCATTGCGATCGGCTCCCTTCCTACCGGGTCTGATCCACCATGACCAAGTAGGCTTTGTGACTGGTAGACAAGCTTCTGACGGCACACGTAGGTTCATAAACATGATGCAATAGGCCAAACGACATCAAACACCTTTTCTGCTTATTTCCCTAGACATAGAGAAGGCGTTTGACAGAGTAGACTGGAACTATCTGAAAGCAGTCTTACAGAAGTTCGGTTTTACCAGGACTATCCTGCAAGCTATACTATCGATGTATTCCTCCCCTGCGCCAGAGTCCTTACCTCTGGTCTTTTCTCGGACCCCTTCTCTATCTCCAACGGCACACAGCAAGGATGCCCTCTATCCCCGCTCATATTTGACCTCATAATGGAACCCTAAGCCCAATCCATTAGAGACAACCTTAAAATTTGAGGCATCATTATTGGGGATGTAACACACAAAATAGGGCTATATGCTGATGATGTCACCATAGCACTGACGAACCTACAATCTTCACTTCCGGCACTACACGACACTCTAGCACGGTTTAGCATAGTCTCTCTATACAAAATAAATGAAAACAAGTCTAGTATGCTACCTATAGGGCTTGACCAACAAACTAGAGCCGAGGTAGCCACACTAACACCATTCTCCTGGGCTCCCAACTCTACCTCAACATATCTGGGCACCCAACGTACTGCTCCTACATCCAGACTACTACCCACTAACTTTAATGCTTTGGTAACCAAACTTCTACAAACCACAAAAGAACTACAGCACTCTCAGGCCTCATGGGCAGGAAGAATCTCCATTGCAAAAATGTTCCTGCTCCCGCACATTCTATATACATTTCAGACATTACCCTTGCCCTTTCTAAAATCTCAATTATACAAACTTCAATCAATAATAAAAAATTATATATGGGGAGATAAACGACCGCGTCTTAAGCGCAACACACTCTGTATACCAGTATCATCAGGAGGCATGGGGGCACCTAAAATCCAAGCATACTTCAAAGCGACAATCCTGGATCAAGCCAAAACATGGTAGAACCCAACCCCCCTAATAACTGGCATCAAATCGAAAGCACAATATTACTCCCTACCCACAAACTTACTATTACAGCACTTTTTTTGAAACATCAAGGAACTCACACCTACTTGAGTACAATCTACCAATGGGATCTCACATTCCTCCTCTCAACATATCCCATTTGAAACTCTTCACCTACTCACTACGGATATTTCCTAATGTGACTGGATTACTGCAGGCGTAACTAACATTGGACATCTATACAGCAACACTACTGTCCTTTCAGCAGCTACAAGCTAAATGGGCGATCCCGACTGCATCCTTCTTCAAGTACCTTAGAATACGCTCCATACTTACCAAAATCGAATGGTCCTCTCACTCACCATTGGATGAATTACTCAATTACTACACCCTATCCGCTGGGAAGAAAACAGGAATTGCTTACATCTACAAAATCCTTACCACCACCAACAGTAAGGAAAAAACTCCCACCATGCTATACTGGGAACAACTATATTGCCACTTCACCCCTGCACAATGGTATCACTCGCTACAGGTGCCTCTCAAACTATCCAGATGTAAATCACACTGGGAAACAGTTCAAAAATTTTTCCATAACCGGTACCTCATCCCATTAAAACTAGCACGCATATACCCTACAACAACCAACCTATGTTGGAGAAACTACGGACACACAGGATCAGCCTTACACATCTGGTTGTCCTGCCCACAACTGAAGATCTATTAGGAAGACAACTCATCACTCCTATTCTCTATCACCTCAATCCAAGATCAGTTCACGCCCCAAAAGGCCCTGCTGGGCCTAGAAATGGAGACACTATCCAAACCTACTCACGTGGTTCTCTCTCGTGTTCTCATTGCCGCCTGTTTGACTCTGGCTAGACATTGGAAATCAGCTATCCCCCCTTCTTGTGCTGAACTTACACACACTCTCAACAACCAGTTCCTTTGGGAATACATGTGCGCAAAAGCGAACCAGAGAGTTGCAATTTTTCAAAAGCACTGGAACCTATGGATCAACCATCCCAAAGCAAGTTGTCTCACCTGACTCCAACCCTAATGGTTGGTCTTCAAACATACCCCTTCTACAAGGCTGATTGAGTACAAGGAGAGGAAAAATTGGGAATTTAAATGAGGCCAGTCATTAAGAAACACACAGTATAGTGCTGCTGATTAGCAAAACGCATGTCCATAATTTATTGATAAAAATAATTAAGTGTACATTACTCTTATATTAAAACCATGATATGTTATACACATAATCCAATCATGTACAGAGACAATTGATATACACATATTTTCATTGAGAAATATCTAAATTGAAAGACAAGAGAAAGACATAATAAGCAGTACAGATTGATTTGGATGTCTTGAATTATTCATCAAACACAAGCTGTGCCTTTGAATTGCATAATGTGATCAAATTAATCTGAGCATCCTTTTATATAAACTCGACGCGTTTCATGGTGTACAGCCACTCATCAGGAGTATGATGCAAACAGAGTGTTCTAAAATAGATAATGAACATATGAGTAAATGGTAACTCTATAAGCAAAAAACACTAATCTGGAAAAAACATAGTTGTTGTAACTTACAAAGCAACCCATTGGTGGTGTATCCCGTATCCAGGGGAGAGCGGGGGCCAGAGACAGATGCCCGAGTCCTTGTACTCAACCAATACCAGGGATGGAGGCCAGCCATTATATATCAAAATGGAGTGATGGGTCACACTCTTTCTCTTCTACAAGATTGAGATACACTGTACTACATCGGCTTACTACTGGCTCATATGTCCACTACACTGCTCACGCTTGACCACTCTTAATGAGAACACTTGATGCTCATTCTTTTACGTGTTATATGATACTACTTACTATTATCTACCTCCATTTGTTTGTGTTGTTCTGAGATGATACTGAATGCTGTATTATACAATGCAACACTTTGTATGCTGAAAAATCCTCAATAAAACACTTTGTTAAAAAAAAAAAAAAAAAAAGAGGAGTTAGGAGAGACACCAGTTTGCATTGTCCCCAATGTCCCTCCCAACCTGGCCTTTGCAGCCGGGAATGCTTCCGATGCTATCATCCGCTTGTAAATTATTAGCCCATATTTCAAATAGACTGCCATTTCCCCATTTTCAATTTCTGTGCTGATTATTTCCCTGTTGCCTCAACCAACCATACCACTGCCTTCCATGTGAACTGACCCTGGCCTGTTTATCGACTATGCCTCTGCCTGCCATCTGCATTGTTTATCTGCCATGTTTCTGCCTTTCACGTGATCTGACCCTGGACTGTATCGACTATGCCTCTGCCTACCGTCTATTTCTGAACGAGGGCCTAAGCTTGATGGTCCTGCCTGTTGCCTGGACCAATACTTTGGCTGTACTGACCATATCTCTGCCTGCACTATGGACAGTATTCCTGCCTGCTGCATGGACAATCCTTTTACTGCTGCTGACCACATCCCTGCCTGCTACCTGGACCAATGCTTTGCCTGTGCTGCCAATATCTCTACCTGTACTGACTATGGACAGTATTGCTGCCTGTTGTCTGTTTTACTGATGCTGTCCATGTTCCTGCCTGCTGCATGGACTGATGCTCTCGTCTGTGGGTCACTACACTTACTAAAACCGCAGGTAATATTTTCTATACCCTTTGCTCAGCAGAATGTATTTTGGTTTGTAATTTGTATGTATAGTACATGCTATGCGTTAGAAACATTAAGGGCTTTCAACAATGTGATAGGTTGGCAGGAATATATGTGTGTGTGTAATTTATGTGCCTAGAACACCTAGAGGTGCTACTTGGATGTTGGGCCTGTGTATGTGGCCAGGCTGTGTAAAAGTCTCACACATGTGGTATCGCCATACTCAGGAGGAGTAGCAGAATGTATTTTGGGGTATCATTTTTGCTATGTACATGCTATGTGTTGGAAACATCTTATAAATGGACAACTTTGCGTTTTCATCTTTTTCCCACATTTTCCAAAAACCTCTGGAAAAAAATGACATGTTCAAAAGTCCCATCATGCCTCATAGATATGTTGGGTGTTTGCTTTCCAAAATCGGGTCATTTTGTGGGCAATTCCATTGTCAGTGCTCCAGGGCCTTCAAATGTGTAATAGGTGGCTGAGAAATGAGATGTGTAATTTATGCTTGTAGAACGCCTGAAGGTGCTACTTCAATGTTAGGCCTCTGTATGTGGCCAGGCAGTGTAAAAGTCTCACACATGTGGTATTGCCATACTCAGGAGTAGCAAAATGTATTTTGGGGTGTCATCATGCTATGTGTTGGAAAGATCTTATAAATGGACAACTTTGTGTTACGAACATGCTTTTTAATTTTTTCCCACATTTTCCAGAAACTTATGGAAAAAAATGAACCATTCAAAGGACTCATCATGCCTCATAGATTGTACGTTGGGGTGTTTGCTTTCCAAAATGGGGTCATTTGTTTGCATTGTCCTGGTGCTCCAGGGCCTTCAAAAGTGTGATAGGTCGTCATCAAATTAGATGTGTAATTTATGCTCGTAGAACGCATGGAGGTGCTATTTGGATGTTGGGCCTCTGTATGTGGCCAGGCTGTGTAAAAGTCTCACACATGTGGTATCGCCATACTCAGGAGGAGCAGCAGAATGTATTTCGGGGTGTCATTTCAAGTATACATATGCTGTGTGTGAGAAATAACTTGTTATAACAATTTTGTGTAAAAAAAAAAAAAAATCATTTTGCGAATAAAAAAATGACAACTTCAAAAAACTCACCATGCCTCTTACTAAATACCTTGGAATGTCTACTTTCCAAAAAGGGGTCATTTGGGGGGGTATGTGTACTTTCCTGGCTTGTCAGTGTCTCAAGAAATGAGATAGGTGGTCAGTACATCAGGTGTGATCAATTTTCAATGATTTGGACCATAGCTTGTAGACTCTATAACTCTCACATAGAATAAATAATATACACTAATTTGGGTTATTTTTTTACCAAAGATATGTAGTAGTATATATTATGGCCCAAATGTATGAAGAAAAATGACATTTTTGCAAAAATTTTCAATACAAACTAAAAAAAAAAAAAAGTGTTTTTTTTTCAAAATTTTCGCACCTTTTTCGCTTATATTGCAAAAAATAAAATACCCAGCAGTGATTATATACCACCAGAAGAAAGCTCTATTTGTGAGTGAAAAAATGATAAAAAATGTTGTTTGAATACAGTGTAGCATGACTGAGGAATTGTCATTCAAAGTGTGAGAGCGCGGAAAGTGTCCTGTACTGAAGTGGTTAAGAAGATAAGTGAATGTTCCAATAAGTGTACCATGTACCCTTATTTCTAAGAAAAAATAGTTCTTGAAATCCACTGCACAGGATTAGCATGTTCTCTCTTGAATAGATGATGTCAATAAATCTATGGGGTGGATTTGCTAATACTTCCTTAGCTTAAGCTGGCCATACATGGATCAAAATTTGGCTGGTTCAGCAGGGACTGAGTGAATTTCAATCCATGTATGAGCAGAGAGGGTGTAAAGAAGTCAACCTACCAACTGACTTCTGTACAACTGCCCTGTCGGATTTTCCTTGTTCTGATCAGTGAATTCTGACAGTGGGGAAGTCTTGCCACTGTCAAAATACAATAGATCAGTGGGGAGGATCCCCACATATTTGATATGGATGGCGGAATTAAGTAATTTCTTTTGTTCAACCTAAAAAAAAAATACTCTTCTATGGGCTGCCTTAGTGAATGAGATGAAGCTTTGCTGACTTACATCATCCAATTATGTGCATGCAAAAACACCATATTGTTTTTTACCTTGCACCTGTGTTGGCATTCTTTGTTAAAGTGGAGTTTCACCCACATTTCCATGTTTGCACATGTTTTTTTTTTTTTGCTTGATTTTCCATGGGGTAATCTGTTTTCTTCCCGTTTAGCACTGCCACAGCAAGGTACATCATTTCCGCAATTGGGTCGTGCCCTCCTTCCCCACTCCCCACTGCCTTCTGGGACCTGTGTGTGTCCCAAAAGATGACGGGACCATTTAGAAAGCACCGCATGACTCACATATGTGCAGTAGGAAGCCAGCTGTGAAGACTGAAGGCTTCACTGCTGATTTCACTTACTAGCAATGCCGGCACCTGCACCTGAAGCCGATGGATGGTTTGGCTTGGGGTGCCGATACGGACAGGTAAGTGTCCTTATATTAAAAGTCAGCAGCTACAGTATTTGTAGCTGCTGACTTTTAATTTTTTTCCCCCGGGCTGGAACTCCGCTTTAAGTGAATTTAATTCCCCTTCAATTAAGCTGAAAAAGCCCCTAAAAAAGTGAAAAATTCTCTTGCAAACTGATCAACCTATTTGCCTTTAGTAAATCAACCCCCATGTCGCAATAATTCAAAATTTTGGATGATGCCCTTTCAGTTAATGTCACAATGTGTTGCTAATAAATAATTTCACTTTAAAATACATTTTTTCTAGATCTTGATGGTCTAGTCTTTTCATCAGCAAAGAATACCCATACAAAAGTAACAATTGCATTCTGAAAAACGCTGTTATGACTAAAAAACTGAAACTGCAGGAAAAGTATCGCTGTCACTGCTGTATCAAATAATTATTGGCTTGCATTGTCCTAATCCAATAATTTAAATCTCAGTCAGCAATATGTAGATGCCAGATGTGATGGACTGAAAAGCAACAGGCACAGACAGTTTAATCACTGACAATGCAAGTGTAACATAGGCAATAAAGGGCAATTTATTTTTTATCAGAGTTAGAGAATGGCATCTTCCATGATGGGCCTCTTTCACATATTCTTTTGTAAAAGATAACTTTTAAAGAAGAACTCCAGCTTTTCCTCCACAAAACAGATGCATTGTGTATGTGAGTGAATACCAGCCACACTATCAGTCTGTGTATAACTTACCTCCTTTAGCAGTATAAAGCAGTTTTCTGGGTCTGTGATGTCATTCCTCCTGACTGAATTTCTAAGTTCTATGACTTCCTTCCTTTTTCAGTCCTGATACCGCATGTCCCACCATCCTTCAAGACTCTGTAGCTTCAGGGCGGGCAATGGGAATCAATGGTACTGGTTCTGGGAGTTGATGTGGATGGGTTTTAGGGTTGCTGTGGGTGTTTCTGGGCCTTCATGTGAGTGGCGATAGGTGTAAATGTGTCATACCGCCTCCTGTATCGTTCCTGTCTTGCAGCATGCCAAAGAATAATGGCTTACTGCAAGACTATAGAGGAAGGGATATGGGAGTTTATTATGAAGGTGTTTCCTTCATATGTAAACTAATCACTTCACGGAGAGCAGGGCTCAGGGAGGGTGGGGTCTGAGGCGTGGGATTCTCCTTGTTCATGCTGGTCAGCATGTTTAACTGGGCAGGATTGAATTCTAATTGTGATCCATTCAATCCTGCCCAGCAGCAGCAGAGCAAGCCTCCAGAACAGGCTGTGTATTAAGGGGTTTCCTTCTTGAATAATGTTGTGATCTGTGAGGTGGGACTTGTGAGGTTTGGATTCTTTATGTAGGTGTAACTCGGCGGGATTGAATGCCAAGTAGGATGTATTCAACCCCACCCACCAACCATCAGAGCTGTGAAGGACGTTATATCATGTGCAGAGTCTGCATAGAGGAGTATTACAGGCTCTAGCTGCTGCAGGAAGTGGCCATGGAAGGGACATAGTCTATCAGCAGGATATAAAGAGAGTCACATGATACAAGGCCACAACTAAACCCAGAATATCAGGGGATCTTCAGACAACAGAGCAACATGGTGCATAGGTATGATATATGCTGGGACTGATCATTCCTGTCACGTACCTGGTGGATGAGTCTGGCTTATGCAGGAGTAACCTCTCTTGCGACCCTGATTCGTGAACCCCTGGTAGAGTAGACAGGAGGCTCAGGAGTGAGGATGGCGGAACATAGTACACTGAGAGAAATATAGGACGACTATCTGATACAGGGAAGGTACCGGTGAAGGACGTCGTCGATCTCGGACATTATGAGGAGATACGTCTGAGACGTGTACTATATTGCAGGAAGTGTCGAGACTACCAACCACCCACCC
>BLSH010436776.1:879654-901728 GCA_018402905.1 Glandirana rugosa
AATAGGCCTCAATACAAAAAAAAACCATGTTACCAGGCTACCTCCTCCTACTCCTCTACCACCGCCACTTCCACCTACACTGCCACGGTCACGGCCTAGTCAACCTCTAGGCTCCTACTCCACATCCACCCCCCTTCCCGTTTTTTTACTTGATTTTAATTTATTTTCCCTATCCCCATTTATTTGTAGGGCACTTGCCCTAGTTTGAAGATGATTTTAGAACAGTTATATGGCTTCTACCATTAATTAATACTTTTCAGACACAGTTTGAAGATGATCCACATTCACCTCCATTTTTGCTTTTTTTATGTTTTTATTTTTTTAAAAATATTTACAGTTATTTCCCTGTCCCCATTTTTTTGTAGGGCACTTGCCCTACCCTTACCCCCATTTTACTTCCTTTTGCAGCCCTCTAGGGCTTTCCAGGACTTTGTTACAGCCATTTTTATGCATAAAAGTTCGGGTCCCCATTGATTTCAATGGGGTTTGTTGTCCGTGCGATCGTTCGGGTTCCGTCCGGACCCGGACCCGGACTTTGTCCCGAAGTTCGGACGGACCAGCAGAACCCGAACTTCCAGAGGTTCGCTCAACTCTAATCTCTATCATGTCCCTGCCTGCCCACCCCCCCTACAGTTAGAACACACCTAGGGAACACAGTTAACCCCTTGATCGCCCCCTAAAGTTAACCCCTTCCCTGCCAGTGTCATTTTTACATTGATCACTGCATTTTAATAGCACTAATCAATGTAATCATGTGAGTGGTCCCAAAAAGTGTAATTTGTCCGCCGCAATGTCGCAGTCCTGCTAAAAATCACAGATCACTGCCATTAATAGTAAAAACAAAAAAAGAAAATAAAAGTCTCTAAATCTATCCCATAATTTGTAAACATGATCACTTTTGCACATACCAATCAATATATGCATATTGCGATTTTTTTTTTACTAAAAATATGTAGAAGAATATAGATTGGCCTAAACTGAGGAATACATTTGTTTTTTTTAATATTTTTTTAATATATATATTATAGCAGAAAGTAAAAAAAAAAGTTTTTTTTTTTCAAAATTGGCACGATTTTTTTGTTTATAGCGCAAAAAATAAAACCCACAGAGGTGATCAAATACCACCAAAAGAAAGCTCTATTTGTGGGGAAAAAAGAACATCAATTTTGTTTGGGTACAGCATTGCATGACCACGCAATTATCAGTTAAAGTGACACAGTGCCATATCACAAAAAAACGCCTGGTCAGGAAGGGGGCAAATCATTTCGGGGTTGAAGTGGTTAACCTACCAGCATGCCTTTGGAGTGTGAGAGGAAAACTGAGTACCCGGAAGAAACCCACACAGACACAGGGAGAACATGCAATCTCCTCAATAATTACATTTATTTTTTTTCTTTCAAGCAATTCACGAAAATAGGTACATTTAAACATAAATGAACCATGACCAAAGTAACCTAAAAAAAGATGGTATGATAATGTAACCGTAAATTGATGTCTCAAGGATTAATTCTGTAAAATTAACGAAAGTGGAAATCCGAGCAAGTAACTTAAAGGGGAACTAGACTCTGTCTGAGCACCACAAACTACTAGCTAAATTTAATTCATTTTAAATATTCAAACAAAACTACCCCATCCATCAACATCTCCATGCTTTATTTTGCAGATAAATTATTTAGAAAAACACCCCCTAGCACTTCAGGTTGTGGCCATCTTGACTAAGGGCAGATAATTCATGTGTCAGGAGCATCTAGTGCTCCTGCTCCTCATTCCAGCATTCAGGTTTTGGCTATGGCACTCTCCTTGCCTGCCTGTCCACCTGCAAGATGATTTATGTGATCAGTCTCTGGGTGGAAACCACACCTGCTATAAGCCAGCCAAACCCTCACTCACATGCTTGTGATAGGGAGTGATATGTGTGTTATTCCTGATCAAGCCCCCTGTCTGTCTGCCCTGCTCTTCTAGATTGGAATTTCCTGTGCATGACCTTGGACCAGATTTGGGACTATTCCCTGAACTCAGCCTGCCTTTTACCTGGACTGTCATAGAACCACGCTACCTGTCTGCTTACCGCAAGTATCCTGTTTGCAACCTGGGGGCAATTGAGTACCGGTAGGCCTGCTTTCCTTACGGAAAAGGGGGCTGCTAGAGGTGAAGAACACAGTAGCCAGCTATAGTGTTTGACCACCTGCGTTGGGATAAACATGACATTATATAGCAATTACTTCCTGGAATCCATCTGCCCTTAGCTCAAGCATACAGGCAGGAGGGTGTGCTTAACTGAGAAAAACCCTCCTCCCCTCCTGAAGACTCCTGGGATGTATGAAATAATTTGCCTAGGCCTGGAAACTAGGAAGTAACTAAATACATGTAAAATTTATTGTAAATACAATTTACTTTCCTATTTATCTTATAATACTAGCAGCAGAATTAAACATAGTCAATGTTGATTGAGAGAGTGAAGTTCCACTAAAGAGTTGGAAAACATACTGTATGCACTGTCTTGCCTGCCAAAAGACTAATTCTGTTCAATAAGTCTTGTAATCTAGATACTTATGCCAGGGAGTTTACTTTTTCCACTGCAATTAAGCAGTACCAACTTAGTCTAGGACTCACATTCATTCTACAGCTTGGGACAACAAAGCAGCATCACTATGGTATTCTCTTCTCGTATCAGCAAGCTCAAAGTTGTAAATAGACAATACTGTTTACTGTAATAGAAAAGAACTGCATCCTATTGTTGACTAAACAGGGTATTTTAGCAAATAAAGACACGTTTACTTACTTATAGTAACTGTATAAAGTAATCATTTAAAATTATTTAGTCATGTTTAACCACTTTACCCCCTGGAAGGTTTTACCCCCTTCCTGACCAGGCCATTTTTTTGCGATACGGCACTGCATTACTTTAACTGACAATTGCGCGGTTGTGTGACGCTGTACCCAAATAAAACTGATGTCCCAATTTTTCTTACAAATAGAGATTTCTTTTGGTGGTAATTGATTATCTCTGTGGTTTTTATTTTTTGTGCTATAAACAAAAATAGAACCTGATATTTTTTACTTTCTGCACATCCAATAAAAAAAAAAAAAAGTAAAACATCTAGTTTCTTCATCAATTTAAGTCAATATGTACTCTGCTACATATTTTTGGTAAAAAAAAATCAGCGTAAAATAAGTGTAGATTGATTTTTTTTGCAAAAGTTATAGTGTTTACAAACTATGGGATAGATTTATGGACCTTTTATTTTTTTTTTACTAGTAATGAGCAGTGATCAGTGATTTTTAGTGGGACTGCGACATTGCGGTGGACAAATCTGACACTAAGTGACACTTTTTGGGGACCAGTGACACCAATACAGAGATCGGTGCTAAGAAAATGCACTGAGGGAAGGGGTTAACATCAGGGACAATCAAAGGGTTAAATGTGCTCCTATGGAGTGTTTTCTAAAGCCTCGTACACACGATCTGCTTTTCAGATGACAGAACGTCCATTTTTTTGTTGGATGTTTGTCTCATGTCGAAACTGAAGAGCATACTAACAATACGAAAATTTTCGTACGAGCGTCAGAAGTGACACATCTATTTGAGCAAAAATTTAGGACCAAAAATTAGGTCCTTGAGGTCGGACTTTTAAGGCACTCCAGACTAACAGGTAATTATAAAAATTATATGACTTTATTATACAAAAACATAAATATAAATAGACAGACAATAGTTAAAAAAATCATATCTATCTGGTACCTACCTGCATGTGAGACACGTGAGACTGTTTTGCTCCATTACCCCTGACTGTGCCCTGAGAAAGCAACAGCGAAACGCGTGTTGGCGCACAGAGGCTCATGGACTGCACTGTGTATAACAACTGTTTGGATGACAATGTCACTACAGGCATTCATTTTTTAACTATTGTCTGTCTATTTATACTTTTGTATAACAAAGTCATATAATTTTTATAATTACCTGTTAGTCTGGAATGCCTTAAAAGTCCGACCTCAAGGACCTAATTTTTCATCCTAAATTTTTGCTCAAATAGATACATTTATGGATGTGACCATGGGAGTGATTCCTTCTTTTTACCAACGTCAGAAGTGACGTAATGTTGTAAAACTTTTTGCATCTTTTTTTTTAGTTTCTGAGCATGCATAGTCTCAGTCTTACGATTTTTTTCATAAGAAAAGCGTACTAACGCAAAGAAAACCGGACGTTGCATTGTCGCAGGACAAAAAATTTCTAGTTTGCACATCCAGCTTTTGTCTGACAAAAAAATCAAAATTGGCTGTCGAAAGGAGCATACTAACGGTAAGTATTTCAGACGACAGGCTGTCAAACGAAAATTCCCATCCGAAATTTGCATTGTGTGTACGGGGCTTTACTGTGGGGGGAATGTTGTGACTGGAGGAAACGGATATCTGTGTTTCTGCTTAGCAGAAACACAAGATATCCATTTTCCTCCCTCACAGAATGGTGGTCTCCCTTGTTTAAATAGGCAGGCCGCTGTTCCGCCTCTCCAGAGAACGATCGTGGGTGGTCGGCAGCCATGGTGGCCATCAGATGTGCTGATTGGCTCCCACTGTGCCTAATCACAGCAGGAGCAGGTCACCAGCGGCACACGCCCTAAACCTCGTGCAAAAAATCACATACAGGTACGTGATTTTGTGTAGTCGGGCTGCCCTGCCGCAGTATATATGCGCTAGGTGGACCGGAAGTGGTTAATGAATACATAAGTGCATTTTTTTTATATCTGCCTGGTGTTTAGCACTGAGAGACACATTATTTTCACCCTCAAAAAAGGCCTCATAAAGTACCCCCTTCCTTTGTGTCTGAATGAACATGGCATACTGCTCAATGCATTTCTCAACTCTGGTCCATATACAGGACATCTCCCATTCATCTCTGTGGTGAGCCCAGACTGTAAGGACCATGCAGTTCAGGTAAGCAGTTATCAAAATTTTCAGGATTTGATACTATGGGGTTGATTTACTAAAACTGGAGAGTGCAGAATCTGGTGCAGCTGTGCATGGTAGCCAATCAGCTTCTTACTTAAGCTTGTTCAATCAACCACTTGTCGACCGTCAACCGCAGGTTGAAGGCGGCAAAGTGGCTCGATATCGCAAACTGCCGTCATACGACGGCAGCTGCGGGATTGTGCACTGTGAGCGTGCGCGCGCCGCCGGAGGCACGCCCGCCCGCTCACTGTGTTGGGGGGGCAGGGAGCGGGTGCGGCGGACTCGATCGACGCCGGCTACCCGTGATGCCCCCCCCACACTGAAAGAACGGAGGTCTGTGTAAGCCCCCTGCAGGTTAACCCCTTCACTGCCAATGGCATTTACACAGTAATCAGTGCATTTTTATAGCACTGATAGCTGTATAAGTGCCAATGGTCCCAAAAAAGTGTCAAAATGGTCCGACATGTCTGCCCCAATATCGCAGTACCGCTAAAAATCGCAGATCGCCGCCATTACTAGTAAAAAATTAAAAAAAATAAAAACCCCAGAAATGAATTCTCATCATCCGTAAACGCGGCCCCTTTGGTGCAAACCAATCAATAAACGCCAATTGCGATTTTTTTTTATCACATATATGAGGAAGAATATAAATAGGCCAAAACCGATGAAAAAAATGTTTTTTTGTATTTTTTTTTTGGATTTCTATTTTAGCAAAAAGTAAGACATTTGTGTTTTTTTGCAAAATTGTCGCTCTTCTTTTGTTTATAGCAGCGATCAGAAATGACGCAGCGATGATCAAATACCACCAAAAGAAAGCTCTATTTGTGGCAAAAAAAGGACGCAAATCTTGTTTGGGTACAACGTCGCACGACCGCACAATTGTCAGTTAAAGCGACGCAGTGCCGAATCGCAAAAAGTGCTCTGGTCCTAAAGTGTGAAATCCTTCTGGGGCTGAAGTGGTTAAGCTTTGACAATAAAACCATTGGTTTCTTTGCAGAGCTGCACCAGATTTTGTACTCTCCAGCTTTAGTAAATCAATCCCTATGTGCACTCAAGAAGATTCTAATTCATAATACTTTATTATTCCCAAAGAGAAATTACTAAGAATACTGCAGCAAAGACCTGTACTTAGTATGAAAGACTATTGTTGCCACTATGACAGATTATTTTAGTGAATTGAGTTCAATTTGCATGTCCTAAAGTGTAAGAGGAATGTTACAAATGTGAAATTGCCTATTTGCAGATATAGCTATCATCCCGGCTGCAAAGGCCCTTCTGCATCTGAATGCACCATTACCTTAATGCTCTATGTACCTTGTACACATCAATATAGTTTAACATGGAGGCTACAAGGATTATGTATAGACACAGCTGCATTTAGTAGAAGCCATATATTGATTACTTCTTAGTAACCTTTGCTAAATACAACTGGTAATTGTTTATCTGGAGGTACATGGAATTCAATATTTGCATTCACTAAATGCCTTATCCACAATATTTCTTACAATTTATATATTCACTTACAGCCTAATGGTGTTCGAAGAGTCACTTTCTCAACCTTTAGAGCATATCATAGTAGACGGGGAGTTATAAATATTTTTTGTACCATCTATCCTGTGAAGGTACTTGTGTCAGGATTCTTATTGTGACTGAATGCGATGCTAGCATGCTGATGTGTATTTTCTCTGACTAAAAGCAGTTGAGACTAAAGCTAAATAGCAGATAGCCTGTGCAATAGAAAATAAACTATAAGAAATACAAAAATAAATGTGTTCTACATACAAAGATAAGACATTGAAATGGAATAAAATGACAACCTTGCTCTAACCTTGTCTATCAGTGTATTTTCTTTCTTCTTCCTGCAGGCTATGATATTTTGAAATTGCAAACCAGAGGCACTGTTTAATCAATGGCATATATAGTATGTCGTCCGTCTCAAAGGAATTGTAATAATGCTTGCCTTGGAACAGATCACTCCAAGGCACAAGGCAAGAAAGTTTGATGGTTGATTCAAAGCATCACAAAAATGCCTAAATATTCAAAATGTTTTGGACAAGAGTTAGCACCTAAAGATACAAAGCTTAGTTCACTTAATATGCAAAACAGGCTGCTGTGACATAGCATTTGTGTACTTGTAAGGGAAGGCACTTGCCCCCTTCTTCTGCTTAGTGGCAGATTGGGGAATGTTAGCACCATCTGCTCTGTAGTTATGTTCTGCAAGCCTAAACAGGTTTCTCTCCATGTTTTTGCTGCTGGTATGGGGACCAAAAAACTGCAGCAAGAATACATGCATTTAAGCATCCAAAATACAATATGGTTACCATGCAATGACTGAATTCATGGCATCTCAAATAAGGCACACACAGCAGCTCTAAAGCCTTGTTCACTCGATGGGATTGTTGTACGACCGCACATCCAACTTTTTTCAAAATTGGCTGTCCGTGATTTTGTCTAACATACTGATGGTAGTCAAATTATCGTTCGAGGAAGCCGAACATAGTGACGTGTTAGGAGCGTATAAAGAGGAAGTTCAGGTGAATATGAACCATGGACGCATGTTTACACGACAGAACACTTCCTGGATTCCGAGCATGCATGTTTGTACTTACAGCTTTTATTTGGCCAACTTCTGTACACAGGAGCCGAAAAATCGGCCAACGCCTTGTCGGCAGAGAAAAGTTTTCTAGTCTTCACATACAACTTCTGTTGGATGATAATTGAAAAGTGGCTGTCAAACGGTGCGTACTAACTGTACTAATTGTACCGCGTGTACAGCCGTTAGTACCAGTAGGTTGCTAGGCTTTATAGGATAAGTTTACCTTTCATAACATGTTACATGTTACACCCATATTCAGGGTGTAACATATTATGAAAGCACCGGCCCTGCTCTGACAGCTAGCAGGGGATCTTCTCGCTAGCTGTCAAAATAAAATAAAAAACTCATTCAAAGTGAATTGAAAAGTCCCAACAGCCTTAGCAGCTGTTGTAGTTTTCAATGACCTACCACAGCGCTGTGGAGTGCCATGGTAGTTCATTCATGCTTCCTGCCAGAAAGTATTGGTTTCCTCATATGGGGTACGAGGAAGCAGATCCACTGATAGATCTGCAGGAGACCTGCATGGCATCAGTGATCTGCTGATCGCTGGTGCAATACTTTACAGGCTCCCGCAACAAAAAAATAATAAATGTATTTTTTTTTTTTTCCTGCAAAAAAATGTGCATTCATTATTTTTTAGCAAAAGGTGAACTTATCCTTTAAGCCAGCATGGTTTCTCTAGAAAATATTTGAAATGAAGAGACAAGGCCTTATAAATGTAGAGCCAGCATGCCATGTTGTATGTGTAGGAAGACTAAGAACGTAGGAGAAACATTATCTCTTTTTTTAACAGATGAATTGTATTGACATTATAAACAGAATCATGACGTTTTGCTGTGCTTACAAGAATAAGTGGCATCGTACAACAACAAAGCACCCTTAATTGATCCATTCTAGTTAATAGGATACAAGTGATATTCTTTCATCAGTACACTCCCATCTTCCTAACCGCTGGTTGGCAACAGCGTTACTTCTGTCAGTGCAATCAGCTGTGGAGTTAGACGGTCTACAGTACCCACCAATCTGACCTAAGGCAATGATCAGACCTCGTGAACTCCTCAAAGGTGGGTGATAATGGGGATACCCAATCTCCTCCTCGTCGTAAAGGAGAAACAGGGGAGAGGAAAAGGGGAGGGCAAGTCCAAGTCCCCGGGGGAAACCCCAGCAAGAGAGGATCAGGATCACCCAGACCCTGGTCTTAATCATCACCGTCCATCTCCATCCATCGGGTCCATATCTTATCAAATTTGTGTGGGCAGCGCCTATTCTCGTATGTTATCCTGTAGAGAGGCAGAGCAGCTTCGACTGCCTTGAGCCAGGAGCTCTTTGTTGGAGGGTCTGGGGATTTCCAGCGGAGTAATATCTCCCTTGTGGCGTAGAAAAGTGTGTACGTTAGACATAATTTCATGTATGTATCTCCCTCTATGTCAGTCATGTAATTCAGTAGCATTACTTTAGGGTCTCGAGAGATGTGGAGCCCAGTCACCTGCCTCAAGGTCTCTGTCACCGAGTCCCAGTAGGTGTTCAGTCGTGGACATGTCCAAAACATGTGCCAAAATGAGCCCACCTCTGTTCTGCATCTGGTACACTGAGTGTCCCGCAATGGATAAATTCCTGCCAGTTTTTCTGGGGTTTAGTACGCCCTATGAATGAATTTTAATTGTATAAACCTGTCCCTGGCTGATATTAGGGCCGGTATAAAGGTGGCTATACAGTCCTCCCAGTCTTCCTCTTCTAGTTCCGGAATGTCTTCCTTCCATTTATCTAGGGTTCTAGTAGGTTTGGAGTCATGAGCTACAGTCAGGTAAAGGTATAAAGAGGACAGCGGCTCTCCCATAACCCCGGAGGACAGCAGTCTTTCAATAGGGTCTGATTCCAGGGTGATTGAGTCTGGAAACTGGGCTTTAACAGCATGTTTCAGTTGCCAATACCGAAAAGTATATGAAGCAGGTACGGAGTAGGTGTTCCTCGGTTCTCTAAATGACAATAGTCTACCATCCCAGAATATATGTTTCAGAGTGGTAATGCCTCTCGTAGCCCACACTACCGGGTCCGGAATGGACCTCAGGTGTGGAAAACTGGGATTCCCCCACAAGGGAGCGTGGGGCGAATAACGAGCAGGGGTTTCATAGACCTTCCTCGCCTTTTGCCAAACCCTAATTGTGGTCCTCATTACACTGGTAATTAATGGGTGAGACTTAACTCCCCGAAAGACTAGATTGCTAAGGGTTGCGTAGGAGCCTAGAATAGCCGCTTCCAACCTTACCGCTGGGTTCTGGCGAGGCTGAGAGAACCACCAGCGCACAGTAACTAAAACCGCCGCCCAGTAGTACAGCTGAAAATTGGGAAGTGCAAGTCCCCCGCTCGACATTGGCAGGTAGAGAATTTGCTTAGCTATCCTAGGGCTGCGCCCCCCCCCCCATCCCCCATATGAATGATATTACTATGCCCTCAAGACGCCGGAAAAATGACTTAGGGAGATATGTCGGAGAGTTACGAAAGAAGTACAAAAATTTTGGTAGATACACCATCTTAATCAAGTTAACGCGTCCGATGGGCGTAAGGGGAAGATTGCGCCACGCTTCGCACTGTTTTGCTAGTTGGGCTAGGAGGGGGTAGACGTTCTGTTCCGGATATTTGCTAAGGTGGGGACCGATCTTGATGCCCAGGTATTTAAACTCTGGTGCCCACTGCAGAGGCATTTGAGTATCAGTTTGGGGCGTATCCGGATGTAAGGGGAAAAGTATAGACTTCTCCCAATTGATACGCACACCCGAGTACCTCCCAAACCGGTCAAATAGGGCCAAGGCCCTATGCAGGGTGGAGGAAGCATGTGCCATATACAGCAGAGTATCATCCGCATACAATGACACCTTTTCCTCCACCTGCCCTATAACTATACCTTTCACCATAGGATCCGCCCTTAATGATGTGGCCAACGGTTCTAGTGCCAGGGCAAACAGGCCCGGGGAAAGCGGGCAGCCCTGCCTGGTCCCCCGTCCGAGGGGGAAATGTGTAGACAGTGTATCATTCGTACGCACCTGGGCCCTTGGGTTGGCATACAGCATTCTCAACCATGTTAGAAATCTGGGGCCGAACCCAAACCTGTCCAACACAGCCCACAGGTAGCCCCACTTGACCGAGTCAGAAGCCTTCTCGGCGTCGAGTGAGGCCACCACCCCGCCGCCTCCATCCGAGGCAGCCGCTATATGCGTGTGTAGTCTGTGAATGTTAATATCTGTACCTCTCCCCGGCATGAATCCGGTTTGATCCGGGTGTGTCAACTCAGTAATGACTGTATTGAGTCTGTTGGCCAGCAGTTTGGCGTCTACATTGAGAAGTGAGATTGGGCGATATGCCGAGCATTGACCATGATCCTTCCCGGGCTTGGGGATAACCTGCTTCCCCCATAGAATCAGGGAGTTCGCCCGCATCAAACGACCCATCTAGAAGTGCTTTTAATCTAGGCGCTAGGGTCTCCGCATATTCCTTATAGAACTTCGACCGGTATACCATCAGGGCCCGGAGTTTTGCCAGGTTGCAACATAGTCAGGGCCGTCTGAATTTCCTCCACACTTATTTGGGAGTCCAATTTACGTAGATAGGTGTCTGTCAACCTAGGAAGGTCTATCTGATCAAGGTAGTTGGTCAACTCATCTGAGTCATATGTCACTCTAGACCTGTACAGCTCCATATAGTACGCTGTAAAACACGAGTTTATGGCAGCTGGATTAGTCTGCCTGCTGCCCAGGGAGTCGAGGATATATGGAATAGCCCTCCCCCCCCGATGTTCCTTAGAGAGCCAGGCAAGCATCCTTCCCGTATGCTCCCCCTGCTGAGAAACATTATCTCTGATCTGTGAAAATGGTAATGATGGAAAAAAATCATTTTCATTGTTTGTGGTCATAGCATGACAAGTTGCAAGTAGAGTTGATCGAACCTCTGGAAGTTCGGGTTCTGCTGGTTCGGCCAAACTTCGGGACAAAGTCAATCAATGGGGACCCGAACTGTTAGGCACAAAAATGGCTGTAACAGTCCTGGAAAGTCCTAGAGGTCTGAAAAAGGAAGGAAAATGGGGGTAAGGGTCGGACAAGTGCCCTACAAAGAAATGGGGATAGGGAAATAACATAAAATAATTTTTAAGCTGAAATCACATAAAAAAAAATCAAAAATGGAGGTGGATGTGGAGTTGGAGGTTGAGGAGGCGGTGGAGGAGGAGGTAGCCAACACTGTTTTTTTATTTTTGGAATTTTTTCTTTGTTTTAAAACACTAATATGGCTTCTCTGCAGCTGATATAATGATTTTCCACACAATTTGATGATGATTTTAAAACACTAATATGGCTTCCCTGCGTCTGATATAGGGGTTTTCACACACACTTTGATGATGATTTTAGAACACTAATCTTTCCCTTAAAGCAACAGCTGGAACCTTTCCCTGTACAACTTGATGATTTTAAAACACTAATCTTCCCCTTAAAGCAACAGCTGGAACCTTTCCCTGTACAACTTGATCATGATTTTAAAAGAATAATCTTTCCCTTAAAGCAACAGACTCTACCTGGTCCAGTCAGATCATTCTTTGCAGCAGGATGAGGTGTGAAATCTGTCTCTCAAAGTACCAGTACCTGTATCTCTCCCTCCGTCAAAGCACCAGTACTAGTATCTCTCCCTAGTCCACAATCAGATCATTCAGTAATGCAGGATGAGATGTTCTATAATATCTGCAATCTGTCCCTCACAGAGCCAGCAGCATCCTCTCCCTAAACTATCCTGAGAGCATGTGACATGCAGCATGGTGACTCCAGCCCCATATAGAGGCTGGGTCACATGGTGCACTGGCCAATCACAGCCATGCCATTAGTAGGCATGGCTGTGATGGCTTCTAGGGAAAACCAGTGAAACACTTGGTGATTGGCTGCCCTTGGCAGCTTTTTAACATGTGTAGTAAAATACCAGAACCCCGGACCCGAACCCAGACTTTTTTGAAAAGTCCGGGTTCGGGTTCAGGTCCGGGTCCGGGTCCCAGACACCCAAAAGTTCGGTACGGACCCGAACTTTACAGTCTGGGTTCACTCAACTCTAGTTGCAAGGTGTAAATTACCTAACAGAAAGAGAGTAAAATACAGACTGGCTGATCAGGTTTTGTAATTTCATAGCAGCCGTTAGCGATAATCACAAGATAACATGGAAGGCTGGTTGTACCCAAGTTGATCAGTCGATCAACTTGGTACATTCAGCCTGCCCATTAACGGTTCGAATCTCAGCCGGGTCTGTTGAACCGACCGAGATTCGAACTGGGTATGGCCAGCCTTAGTTGCATAGGTGTCTGCCGGCTATGTCAATAATTCAAGGCTTTTTTTTTTTCTACGGGTTTTTCGAGGATTCATTTTCAATTGTGTCTGCAGTGTACTTTTGACATGGGGTAAGCATTTATGATATATAAATTGGTGTTCAATTCAGGAGAACAAAACTAGAAAGTGTAGTTTGAGCCAGACCAATAAAAATGTCAGAAAAGAAATAAGGAGGCTGCTTTGCTTCAGACATCTCAATACCTTTACATATTGATTTCTTTTTTATATATATTGGCAAGATACTTACATTTGCTATTTTCTTGCACTGAGTAATGATTAGTAGGAGTTGCAAAAATATTTTGAATCTTAGCTTTAAACGCATCACAAATCAAGTTAGTGAGGCTCTAGCAGCTGTAGGTAGGGCTTCAAAAATCATGTGGATTTAAAGAAATTCTCCAATAAACAGTCCCTACTAGATGATCTGGATCCCTACTTTTATCATGACTGTAACCTCTAAAGTGAGTTAGTAGAATACAATTCACATGCTGCTAGGAAAGGATTAAAATTGCATGCCATGCAAGGCTTTCAGGCAGGGACAATACACAGCACAAAGCAGATTTATGCGTTTTCATCTATATTTTATTTTGTTAAACATAAAAGAGGGGTAAAGTCCCTACTATTTCACCAACCAACACTGTAAAATTGTGAACAAGAATAAGTCTGGTATGACATGAATATAAGGTTCCACTACAAACAACAAACCTAATTGTCAAGTACATATAAATTGTCAAAATTACTTTAGTTAAGCTTCAATGACAGCAATGCTCAGCTCATAGTCCATAGTAAATTTTACAACCACATCACAATTTATAATAATGCATGACTTAACACGGAATCCCAATATACAGTATACAATAAACATTATATAAGACAAAGAGACATGTAAATCTAGATTATGTGACTTTGATTAATAGACTGCACAGCTCTTAAATCACCCAGATCTCATAGTCCCTCTCTCGGTCTTTCAATTCTTTAACTCTTCTAGGGTCTCAAAATTCACTCAAAACATACACAGTCCATACTCGTCACAGAGGTGGTAATGCCTAGTTTTGACAGCTTCTTCATCTGTAGACAGCAAGTAATGTGCAGCGAAAGAAGGAAGCACTCTGAATTGACTAAAGTCAATGTGCTTTAGGAGCTTGCAGGTTGATGGTGTCGCTGGTGTCTCTGCTCTAAATGTTCTGAATATCTGCCAGCAATTGGTAAGGAGCTGTATGATTCATCTGATGTTGGGGCATTGGTCTGGAGGCATATAAAAGGAGAAAATTGAATGTAAGGGTAATAAATGAACAAAGTATCCAGTTGGCATTACTTGAGGGGACATGGGGACACTGAGGACAGAGGAAGCATGGTGTGAGGGGGCATAGTGGTGCTACAGATTAAAAGAGCAGAGGAATGTGAAAGATTGAAGGTCAAAGCATGGAGGCATTAAAGTCTTAAGGGGCATGGGGGTGCTGAGCTTTGAGGGGTATGATGTGATGAGACATGGGGGAATGCTGATGATGGTGAAATGAGATGCAGTGGGCATTAGAGCATTGAGTCAACTCAATCTGTTTTATCACCCAGTTTCCAAGCTCTTTTCCCTGGTCATCAGACCCCCCTACTTAAATCCTCTGGCCATAGTCTGTGGAATCCACAGACTTCAAAGAAAACCTCCTCCAGTGTCTGACCCGTCAGTACATCAGACAACTGTGCTGATTTCTATGGCACTGTGCAGCAAGGTTTACCCTGGCCACAGAAACCAGATACCTCATGGCGATGCTGCTTATCTTGACAGATAATCATTTACACACATTTTCAGTTAGTCCTGTGTGATTAAGAAACATAATGAAATGTTTCAATTAATACTGTGTGATTTAAAAAAATAGAGAATGGATAGATTATGTGTGTGAACTGTACATACAAGGAACCCCTGCAGCAAAATTCTGTTTTAGTCCCAAAGTGGGGTTCAGTTACTAAAGGCATTTACTAAAGGCAAATAGGCTGTTCACTTTGAAAGGGAATTTTCCCTTAGCTAAACATAATTTTACTTACACATGATTGATGGAAGTCAGCAGAGTTTCACCAAATTACCTTGAAAAGCAAATAGCCTTTAGTAAGCCAACCACAATTTTGTTTTCTGGAATGTGTCTATAAAAATGCACAGCAAGAAACATGTATTTAATTCAAGCACTGGTCATTGCTGTGGTTGCACATGCATGCCACCACACAGAGAACAATATAGTGGACATACTGTAGATAATATATAGACAGTAACAATAAAAACAAAGTTAAATATGATTCTATGCTCTACCCTTAAAAAATCACCACCAGAAATTTTCTGCTGTCTGTCAGCATGCTTCTCAGACACTAGATCAGTCACCGCAGGAGGCATTTTCTTTGCACATTGCCATCTAATTGGTTAGGTTTTTCCTTTTGAATAATGAAAACAATGACATTTTATGGGGCTCCATTTACACCTATGCAGGTGCAACAGTGCATGTGCATTTTGGTGTGATTTTGTGTGTCTCGTTTAGGGCAGCCTATTCATTGCAATACTTATATGAAGAGAATACTGCGCTCAAGATACCTTAGTAAGAGTGAGCTGCTACACTACGACTAAACTGGTCGTTAATATTCAACATATATATAAATAATATAGCGCTCAACTTAAAATTAAAGTGACTAAAATAGTGAGTAAGTATGAATATCAAACAAATAATACCCACATTAAGTGAAAAAAGTGATTAAATAAATAAATTAGACTCGGTCAAGAGTCATAAATTTAAATAAATAAATAACAAAGTGGAAATTGTGCAATAATTAGTCCATAGTCCTATGGAGGACTCAGTATAGAGATTACACAGGTGCAGGCGATTGTTCAGCTGATCGGCAGCTCTTCCATTCTCAGACTTGCTCCATGTGAAGCGAATGTTTGAGCCCAGCACTCTGCCTCTATGGGATAATACACATAAGACTTGGTTCAACAAGCCAGCAAAGACCAGAGCAAGCAATCACATGGAGTCATTTACTGTCTTGAGTCTCATTGGCTTTGCCAATCTAACTACATTTCAATATTGTCTGTGATTAGAGATCCTTATGTGTATACTTGTTACTGAAATACCCGGAAAGGCATCTGTCTACCAACCATTGGTTTCTACCTTCGTGGAGGGACACTGGGTCGTTTGGTCGTGTGACGGAGGGACTACGAACCATTTCCCCTTACCAAGGGTCATCCAGGGAATGTGTGACGTTTACTTGGATTCCAGTGACCTGAAGTCCTAAAGATATAATTTTGGGCGCAAATATATCTTACCTCTGGTAAGCCTTCTATTCAAAAGAGATTGGATCTGCGTGAATACACTCCTTTCATCCTTATCTCACTTCTATGATATGATCAGTTTCTCACCGTTTGAGGCAGCACTAATTGGCACTGTGTTTGGTAAACTGTGATCCGACCTTAGGACTATTGACTAATTATTGCATAATTTCCACGTTGTTATTCATTTATTTAGATTTATGACTCTTGACCGGGTCTAATTTATTTATTTATTTATTTAATCACTTTTTTCACTTAATGTGGGTATTATTTGTTTGATATTCATACTTACTCACTATTTTAGTCACTTTAATTTTAAGTTGAGCGCTATATTATTTATATATATATTCATTGCAATAGGCTGCCTTATGCACGAAAATCACACAAAGAATTAAAGTTACCCTTTTTTAAAATTGTGCAACACCAAAATGCATGGTAATTTGTTAGAAGATTTAGGAGGAGCTTCAAAAGTGTAAATTTCATGCACTTTGCCATTTTAAATGACAATACAACACAAGACAAGAAGGGTGCACCGACCTTGTGCATTACCTCTGATAATATTGATTGTAAAATTTAAATGGGTGATATACTCAAAAAACAACTTGATCCAAGGCTCATAGAATCACTAGCAAACCAGCCTCAATACAGAACACACACTGTTGATGTGAGGGGGATCAAGGCAACATTCCACGACAAAAGCAAAAACGAATGTGTTTCAAGGGCTAAACCCTCTTCCTCAGAGCTCTAAGAAGAGGGTTTAAATGTGTTACTCTTGCCTCTGCTGTAGATTGACACCTAAGTCCACCCATGTACAGTGTGTGGATTTGTTAACAAGGCTGGTTTCCTAGTGATTCTATGAGCCTTTCATCAACCTGTTTTGTGAAGCCTGTTAGGTTTCAGTCTCTTGGAAAATAGCCTCCTAATTTTCACACTTAGGTTTTTAGAGTCAGATTCCTAGTGCTTTTAGGTTTGGAAAAAGGCAAAGTGGTCAGAGAAGGGGTGTTTAGGAAGGGGTTATGGAAATATGGGTTGTAAAATATACAAAGTAGTGTGAAGTGGAATGGAAGATGGTTAAAATAAAGTATAACTAAGGGCAAAACATTTGATTTCAATGTAAATTGAGTTGGGAACCAGTGTCACAGCAGTTTTAACCCTCCATTATTCTATCCAAAATGGAAAAAAGTTTTGGCCTTATATATACTTTAAGAAAACAACGATAAAGCAAAAAAAGCTAGGCAGAGGGCAGAAAAAAAGCAAAAGAGTAGAAGATGATGTGTTCGGTAGTCTGTGTTCACATAGGCAGCTCTGCTCTGCTTTTCATGGAGTATCCTATGACAAGAGTAGGTTTGTGTATTCAAAGTCTCATTTTAAAGATCTGGTACTTTCAAACACAAGGCTGGATGCTGGCTGTAAGTTATTGTTATCTATTGGCTTTTTCCCACTCGTTGGGTCCTCAAATGTCAAATATAGTAAAACAGGCAGTATTACAACATGATAATGACCCCAAACACAGCTCCAAGACAGCCACTGCCTTGCTAAAGAAGCTGAGGGGAAAGGTGATGGACTGGCTAAGCATGCCTTCAGACCTACATCCTATTGAGCATCTGTGGTGGGTCATCTTCAAAATGGAAGGTGGAGGAGTGCAAGGTCTCTAACATCCACCAGCTCTGTGATGTCATCATGGAGGAGTGGAAAAGGACTCCAGTGGCAACCTGTGAAGCTTTAGTGAACTCCATGCCCAAGAGGGTTAAGACGGTGCTTGAAAATAATGGTGGCCACAAAAAATATTGACACTTTGGGTCCAATTTGGACATTTTCACTTAGGGGTGTACTCAATTTTGTTGCCAGTGGTTTAGACATTAACCAGTTGCCGATCGGCCGCCGTCGTTAAACGGTGACGAGTTGGCACTGCTGCGCGAATTGCCATAGCTGTACGGTGGCTCGCGCCTGCTGCACGCTGCACGAGCGTGCCTGTGGAAGGCGCAGACTTGATGTCCACCGGCGACCCGTGATTGCCTGTTACAGAGGCAGAACGGAGATCTGCCAATGTAAACACGGCGGATCTCCGTTCTGTCAGGGGACATGTAACAGATCTACTCTTCCCAGTGATCAGGAACAGTTAGATCTGTCATGTCCCCGCCAGTCCAGCCCCCACACAGTGGGAACACACTTAACCCCTTGATCGCCCTCTACAGTTTAACCCTTTCTCTGCCAATGACATTTATACAGTAATCAGTGGCTATTTAAAGCTCTGATCGCTGTATAAATGTCATTGGTCCCAAAAAAGTGTCAAAAGTGTCTGATCTGTCTGCAGCAATATCACAGTGCTGATAAAAAATGCTGTAAATTGCCATTACTAGTAAAAAAAAATAATTAAAATTACATAAATCTATTCCCATAGTTTGTAGATGCAATAACTTTTGCGCAACCCAATCAATATACGCATATTACAATTTTTTTTAACAAAAATATGTAGAAGAATATAGATCAGCCTAAACTGAGGAAGATTTTTTTTTTTTTTGGATATTTATTATAGCAAAAAGTAAAAAAATATTGTCTTTTTTCCAAAATTGTCACTCTTTTTTTGTTTATAGCGCAAAAAATAAAAACCACAGAGATGATCAAATACCACCAAAAGAAAGCTCTATTTGTGGGAAAAAAGTATGTCAATTTTGTTTGGGAACAACGTCGCACAACCACACAATTGTCCGTTAAAGCGAAGCAGTGCCGATTTGCAAAACGTGCTCTGGTCAGGAAGGGGGGAAATCCTTCCTTTGCTGAAGTGTTTAATGGCTGTTTGTTGAGTTATTTTGAGGGGAAAGCAAATTTACACTCTTATACAAGCTGTACACTCACTACTTTACATTGTAGCAAAGTGTCATTTCTTCAGTGTTGTTACATGAAAAAAAAATATATATATATTTACAAAAATGTGAGGGGTGTACTCACTTTTGTGAGATACTGTATACATTTTAACTTTAAAATTTGTATTGAGCTTTAACTCATACAAAGCCATATTGCATCAGAAGGTCTAGCACAGATGACTGACTTTATACAAACAAATGCCATAGATAGATGGTAATAGATTACATAAACAGTAAATTGTTACAGTAATTAAAGTAGCATCACAGTAGCTTGAGATCACTAAGCCAGTGCTGCTTATGATCTAGTAGTAAAATATATACGTTAATAGACATTAACCAAAATGTTAACAATTAGTCATCAACAGTCTAAGGGCCAGTTCACACCACATGCAGTCCAGTACATTTTTATTCTGCATCAAAAATGCATGGAAAGTAGGTTATATGGTTTCCAATGGCATAGTTCACACCAGTGCAGTCAGTTCCAGCTCCAGAAAAAAAAAGTAGAACATGCTGCATTTTTCATGCACTAAACTGTACTGGAACGCACCTACATGCACCAAAAATGCACTGGAATGCACCTACATGCACTGGAATGCACCAAAAATGCACTGGAATGCACATGTCCTAAGAAAAAAGGGGGGAAAAACTGCACTGGACTGCATCAAAAACGCATCAAAAACGGACCGGAAACGCGTCAAAAACTTGCATGCAGAAAAGCATCCGGAACGCATCCGGACTGCGTTTCTATGGTGTGAACTGGCCCTTAAAGAGGCTCATACAATATATTTTTTTATTGAAAATATGTTTTCACAAAAAAAAAGCATGGTACAGAACTTGACAGTAACAGGTACAAAATGTTTAGCAAGGTAGAGGCTAGGTAGAGGCAATTGTTGCATTGTCCCAGAGGCACTGTGAACAATCTAAATTAGACTCTGTGATTACGTTAAAGTTTCAGATTGGTGGAGTATGTACTTGCAACATTTTAGACCTGTAGAATGACTGCGAGAGTCCATATGGAGTGTGTAGCACCAATGTCAACAATTTGGATGTGAGATTCCTTCTACTTTAGTAGATGTTTGGAATATTGCAAACAGTATTTATCTTGCTGTGTCAAGCACATTGATGTGTCTATGTATAGACTGTCCTTCAGAGGCTCATACCACTTGTCATTCTCTGCTAAAACACTGGCAGTCCCCATACAAGCACAAAGATGAATTCTGTTAACCTGCCACCTGAGTCATTTATAATGACCCCTCGGAATGTCACTTCATGGAAGCATGTATCACATGGATTCCTTAGATTATGTTACTGTGTTGATTTGAACTCCACAAAAAGAAAACAGTGTCACATCATGCACTACTGCAATGGCCAATTTTCTTTGAACTATGCTAACCTGTGATACACAATGGTCTATTCATTGATCCATTACACTAAATAGTTGATCAAAACAGGAGATTGTCCAATATGAATACATGTATATAAATCTTCTGCCATAGATTGGTAGTTATTCAATAGAAAAATGCAGTGAGACCTGGTCTGCAGTTGGCCAAAACAACCAATCAGATTTTACTTTTTATTAGTTTAGAGTAGTTGGAATGATGAAAGGTATTTTATAACTGATTGCTAGGATTTACTGTGCTTTGCACATTTTTCTTAACCTGAATAATAAAGGCTGATTTCAAGGTGTTGTGGCTAAAGAGACTAGGTTATCATGGTCACTTTATTTTTATCAATAATTCATGGAAAGGAATAACAGACAATGTGTATTGACTACTGGATGGATTAATGATGAATTACTGCCTTGTGCTAATGCTGAACTCAGCTAAGATAGCAGCCTTTCACACACTCGAGCAGGCACTTGGCTTTACATTGAAAGCCAAAAGAAACATTACAGATTGTTTCTTTCTTCCCATGAGCAATCATCTGTAATATATAAATATCCAGAAACTCAACCTCTGGTAGAGAGTGCTGAGCAAGCGCCTTATATCTCTCTGCAAAACAAGAGCCTGTGAGGCAGAAAAGCCAAAATGAAAAAATAGAAAAAAACTTTCTATATGCTTGGAAAACTGGGTCATTTTTCTGACTACAGGTCGTCATCTCTTAGAAGATGTGATATTTAAAATGGAAATTCCACATCTTTAACTTGCACTGTCTAAGCAACCATGCCTGCGGTTAAAACTAAGCTCAACTCTGATAAATGGAGACGTTCAGTATGAAAAAATGTGTTCATTTTAGTGTAATACAATGTATGTAACAAATTAAAACGAACCTTTCCTACACCTTTAATATCTAAAACTACAAGTGCTGTATAACAACAATTGCTAATACCTCTATTCTCAAAAAAAAAAAAAAAATCCTCTTTTGTAGCCCAAGATCACTGGCACTTACCCCACACATCAACCCTGGGAACGTCTCAATCTTCTTACCTTAAAAGCCTTTACAGAAAACAACACCTTCCTATCCTTCAGTAACCTTGCAGAAAAATATGACTTATCTCCCTGCCACGAATCTCAATATAATCTAATTAGGGAATATTTCTCCAATTCCTGCTCCCTCACACTCAACCCCCCTTTCACAACCTTCGAAAATATCTGTATCAATGCACCATCTCTTCACTCTATTCTGGAAATGGGGAACCACGTAACTATGTCTATAAAAGCTTCCAACACTTTCCCCCCAACTCACACTCCCTCGTCCTTAACCTCTTTATAAGGGATTAATCTAATATAACTCTAAGCACCGTCCCTCTATTCAGTATAAAAAGACGTTCCAATGACTTCCTATCCTTCCACAACAAAAGACATTTCCGAAAATTCCATTCTTCTAACTCTGCAAGGGTCCCAACTACACACCCCATTCACGGTCACTAGAACCCGATGTTTTCTCCTAAAAAAAAAAAAAAAACTCTTATCTCCATAATCGTTAACAACAATATGTCGTGAACATCAAAATCTATAATTTCCACATCCTTTCCAAGCAAAATTAAACAATGTATGTAACATAATGTGATTTTACT
>BLSH010436776.1:913247-944543 GCA_018402905.1 Glandirana rugosa
TAGAAAATATTAACGAAAGGGTACCCATCTTCCGACAACAATCCAAGAACTTTACACTATAAGATGATAAAGGTAAATCCTGTGGATACCGAGTCAAAACTGAGAAATACTTAACTTGCTGTTTATCCTCCAGTATTATAGAACGTTTCTAAAACGTGGGTAACACTATCCACTTTACGACATGACTATAGATGGTATGTTGAACAACCGTAAAACAGAAAAACACATCATCATATGACATATGAACTCTATGTAAGTTCTTGACAACTTATAACATATACGAGTTTTTTCTGTAACTTTAGACTTTAAGAGTTTGCTTACTACTCGATTATCTCCGGTAGGTTATCATACCTCCGACCTTTCCTTAGTCTTATATACGTTATGGCCTCTATTAGCTCATCATTCGTTTGAGAATTTCAGATTTCAATGTCTTTTTTGAGCATATACAATATTCAACAGTTCTTGAATGTATCTCAAGTATACAGTATACTACTACACAAAAAGACAAAATGCCAACAAGTTGTATGGTAGATATCAGTACAGCATTTCACCTATCACAATGGGTGCAAAATCTTTGCAAGATATTATGACCTCCTATTTGTCGTTCAATTCATAAAGAGTCAAAACTGAGCCATAGGTGTCCTAAATGGAAATAGTAGAATATCACATTTCAAGAACCTAACAACAGCCTTCTACCCATGGGAAAGCAATTATAAAAGATTGTTGGGTTATGCAGCATCAAAGAAATTGTTCAGTACAAATAGAAACATTATACAATAAAGCTTTGCCATCAATGGCTTTAAAAGAATAGAGTTTTTTCTTTTATTGAACATCCTCTGCATAATAAGTACAATATGTGCCAATCCCAGTAAAGATAACCAAGGATCCCATAGTTTATCGAATTTATGTGGGCATCCTCTGTGCTGAAAGATACCTTTTTCCCTAGGCAGGATGGCATTTATTTGGTTTTTCCAATCCTTAGAAGTTGGAGTGTTTGGGATAACCATTTCCTGCAACGTCTTTTTATAGCCTCCGTTCTTGCCTGTTACATGATCGCAAACCCAACAGGATGCAAGTGTAGTGATTGACAGAAGTGAGAAGCTCTGTAAACGGTAAAGAGAGCTCCAAGCATAAAACACATTTCTGGCAATGTTAACCATCAGCAATCTACTGTCAGTGTTTGCCTACACCTCTTTAATATGTATTTATGTGAACAGCAATGAATCATTCTACTGTGGAACCAGTAGCTGCCTGATCAATGTATCTTGGTGTGACAGAAATGATCTACTAGTGTTTTCACTAAGGAAGATTAGTTAGATCTTTTGCACATAGGTAATATAATTGTATCAGTTCTGATTTAGAACAAACTTCTATCAATATGCAAGGCATGTGTACCACAACACATACTTATAATTCATTTTATACTCTTGCATGAACACACATCACTTGGTGATAGAAGACATATAAAAAGAGCAGAAGGTGATTACAAGGTAGCTCTATAAAATACTGTTTAAAAGGTCCAGTACTACCTCAGTTTTTCATATGGGACACTTTATCCAATATGTCCCTGACAACGTATAATGTCTCATGATATATTCAAACAGATGGGACTGTTTTGGAACTGCAGTCTTAAATTATAGCTCTTTAATTGTTCTCTGTCCATCAGTTTCTTGTAATAACTGAATGCTGAGGTGTCTTTCGTGTGATTGATGACTTCTCGCAAGTAATTCTCACAGGTCAGTCAGCTAGAGGTCAAGCCATCCCTCTGATAACCAGTCATCTGAATTAATAACAGCCTTGTCCAGAAGGTACTATTATAGGCCTCATTAACAGGCTACGCTTAGAGTTTTAGACACTGCTCTACTCCTATAACCCAACAACCCAGTTTATAAGCTTTATGTTTATCAGCAACAACTATACTGTGCTGCATTATATTAGAAAAAAAAGTGGTTTGCTGTTGGCAGTGGGCAAGCCAAAGTGAATGGGCATTACCTTAAAAATAAAACTGGTTATTAAGTATATGACAGTAAACAGTGGTGTTCTCACCATTGATCGTTTCCTGAACGTGACAGATATATGGTACTCAGGGGAGATGTTTGATTGAAAAAACTAATTGGCGAAGGTCATTACCAGCTGTGCCTTAATGTATGTGTTTGCTATATTGCTGAACCAATTCTTGACACCCTTTTCCATTAAACACATGTAAATCATAGCCAATAAGACATTAATCCTAGCATCCTTGTTAATTTCTTGACAAAGTCATACATCTTCTATATGGCATTGTTTTGATAAAGACTAATATAAGACAAGGGTCTATAAAATGTAAACATGTAATTACTCAATATACTATACTGCTTATTAATGATGTAAGGAAAAGTGACATGTCCTATTTACAGTATTTAATAATGTAGCTTACGTGTTTGAATAATGTCTCCTTCCTCTATTCTATTTTTTTTTCTAACTACCCTAAGGCCTTGTGCACTGAGCTGGATGCAGAACAAGTCTGGACTGCTTCCTTGACAGGCAAGAACCCACAGAAAACAAGAGAGAGCCTCATAATACTTGGGTGCATTAGAGGCCAAGGACTAGTCAGTATTGGTAATTGTACCGCCAGGGCTGTTTACCCAGTATGTAACAGTGGTGACCATACAGAGCAATATCTCTGATGGGAAGACACCCCTATATCACCAACGGGCACCATATATAAAAAGCCAGAAAAATACAGAACTGGAGAGGGAGTTACACTGTATAACATAGAGGGTAAACAACCCAGGCAGTCCAATTATTAATTAAGTACGTGACCACTATTGTGCCTGACTAATTAGGAGGATGGTGTTATTGTGGGATATACTGCACATCTTGGCCAACAATTATAAATGTTTAGATTGTACATCTAAGCTAAGCCAACGCTTAATATGTTGATTTAACATCTCCCTCTTTTGTATCTCTGGCTTTTCCATCTGTATGGCCTTATTGCTCGCCCAGTTGACTGTGGTCTGGCAGTGGCTTCAACATATCCCACTCCTAGTTGATGATTTTAATTGCAATATAATAATGTTTTGTTACATTTTAAGTACCGTGTTTCTGTTGCCTTAAAAGTCCACTAGGTGATTATTTTTTGGATTGTTTCTATACATGTTAACATACAAAACATATGACTTTAGTGGTCGGAAAAGGAATTTGGCATGAACAATGCCTCCAATGACAACCAATACTGATAATAATTTTAATTAACATTGTTGTTTGTTGCGTGGCTGGAATGCCAATTTTGCTAAGGACACGTTAGTATTCTGATAACTGGTGTCTTTTGTGAACCTCCCTTGGTTACAATTCATTAACACAGATACAACATCTTGATGAATTACTGCTTATATAAACACAGTTGGCAGTTGCTAATTAAATAATTATAATAGCACATAAGATGTAATATCCCACCAGAAACCTAATAAAGACCAAGCTGTCAGTCGGATAGATTCAAAGTTAAAGCTAGAGTTATACATATTATACAGGCAAATGTAATCTGTGTAATATACAGTATATACAGCTATTTCTGAGACTGTCTCTATTGCAAGCAATATTTAATCAGCTCTGACTATAATGGAGTATGCTACAATATAGGATCCTGTCCAAATGTAAAACTGGAAAAAAATTAAGCATAATGGTTTTATAATAGATCTGAACATTGCAAAGCAATTGTTATCCATGTTTTTAATTAAGAGCAGATTAATTTGGCGGAGTATGTAACTGAAATTGTGGGTATGCCAATGTTTTATAGGAATACATTTTTACTCAAATAGACAAACTTTTTTCAGCATTCGTTCACAGCAGAGACTGCTATTTGGATAGAATGCTTTTCTATCTATCCAAGTACATGTCCAGGTATAATGTATTGCTCCATCATAAACTGAAAACAAGAAGCTGTACACATTTTGCTTTCCCAATTATCTACTGACAATTTAAAGTGTATGTATAACCAAAATGTTTTATGTTGTTTTTGAAAAAGCAGGGAATGGTTACTGCCCTAATTAATTTATTTTGTTTTATCTGGGTCCCATTGGGGAGTTTTTTATTTCAATTGCTGCCTTGGAGATGCAAGAGGAAGTGAGAGATTTCTCTCTTAGACATTTGATACTGGAACAGGTGTTCCTATTGAAGGACTTTCCTTCATCCCTTGTTCTGGTGACAACTGTGAAATCTCTCAAATCATTCTGTCCAACAATTGTCACTAGGACATTCAGAGAAGGGGAATCTCCCCAGCGGGGCCAGAGACAGCAAGGGCCTAACTCTTCGCCATTCTATTAAAATCTTGGAAAAAGTTATGGGTTATACACTATAAGTTAATTGAGTTGAATATTGAACACATGCTAGAATTATAATTCAAGAGACCAACTGTGCCAAAAAAGACATTGGTGTGTACATTTTATTACACTGGTGATCCAGCTAGTTACATACTTCCTGTCTTAAGCGTAGTGCACATAAGTCGATTGTCGGGGCCGGCCCATGTGTACTGGAGTCGGCCAACTTGATTCTTGCGTGGGGGTTCCCCTGTCAAAACACAATAAACAGCAGGGGAGATCACTGTGCTAATGTTGCATAGTTAGTACAGCGGCTCCTCCTGAGCTGCCAGTTTTTTTTTCGTTCACCCCTGCTGGGTTGAACAAATAAAAAAAAAACGAATGTGTAAGGGGCTTTAGGGCAGCTCCACTATATGGATGGGCAATGGAACCAACCTTGGACAGCAGCATTGCCATTCTGGGAAGATAGTTGTGTTAGATGGACTAAAAAATGTAGATAAACTTGATTAACACATAGAAACAACAAAAAACTGTGAATAAAGTGTCCAAATTCCAGAAAAAAGGAAAAAAGGAAACAAATCCAACTTCCGTCAGACAGTGCAGACTAGATCCGAATTGAAACGTCCTCCACCCGGTGATTCACCAACACACAAGCAGACTGAATGCTCACCAGAGCAGGTGGACCCTCTAATTATGTAAGGTCAAACAGACATGTGGGTGTATGCCACCTCCAGCATAGATGATCTCACCACAGCTTCTCCTCCTTGTACCTCGGTTCATGCATTCATATAGCACACCAGAGCAGATGGACCCACTAAGTAGAGGAAAGAAAATCTTCAGACAGCCGCACTCCAAATCAATGCCATTTTTATTGTATAAAAGTCAGATCCACATGGGTACAATCAGGGCATAACCAAAGCAGACCCTAGGTAGGCAGCTAACGCTATGGACCCTCTAGTTATGGAAGGTCAAACAGACATGTTGGTGTATGCCACCTCCAGCATAGATGATCTCACTATAGCTTCTCCTCCTTGTACCTCGGTTCATTTGTTCATATAGCACACCAGAAAATACATGAAAAGGGGGGCGCTCATAGTGTAGTATATCAAAATGACGTATTTATTCCAGGCTAAGGCACTTATGAAAGGTCCAGTAGCCAGCAAGTTTAAAAAGTTGCACAAATACCGGTATAAGTCAAGTAAAATCCAATACCGAAAAAAACAAAAACAAGGGCACACTGGCCTAGCGCATTATCCTCAGTACAAAGAATTTATTGTAAAATCATAAAAACATACTCACAAACAAATTCAGATAATAGGCATTTTGAGCTCATCACAGCCACGCATCCAATCCACCGTTCACTGATGGTGTCCTATACAGGCTGGCTTACGCGTTTCGAGGCCACAACCTCTTCCTCAGAGCCCCAATACTGGTCACGGTGACACAGAAAAAACTCCTTACCCTTTTTTTGACCAGGTTTCTTCCGGGGCATAAGGAGTGCTTCCTGTCACCGCACTATATACACAGACATAAAGCCAAGCCTCGCTTTCAGCCCAGGCATCTGCGGTTCATATACATAGAATCAAGCCTTACACTCACTTCTGCCTAGCAACAAGGCACATCATCATAACCAATGGGATGTGATTGCCACATCCCAATACAGGAAATGGCATCTCAGACCGTAGGGTGTCCCCAGAGGATGAAAACTGGTAGCTCTGGCTTACTGTGACACACAAGGCACAACGTATCATAAATAAATAACCAAAAACAT
Source organism: Glandirana rugosa (assembly GCA_018402905.1). NCBI lineage: Eukaryota > Metazoa > Chordata > Amphibia > Anura > Ranidae > Glandirana > Glandirana rugosa. The sequence continues at coordinate 919,314 of BLSH010436776.1, forward strand.
TAATATATTCCTTATTAGCCACATCTATATATAAATACAGAATATGACTGCTGCATATATCAAAACTAGATCCTAAATAAACATATAAATTAATAATTGATTAAAAATATCAAAATAGATACAGAAAAAATGTTTTTTTACATAAATGTCCACACACATACGCCCATATGTAATTAGACATAAATTCATACTCCTCAATCATAAATTTAATATAAAAATAAATTTGATAAAAATTAAGTTAAAAATACGAAGGAAGGCAAGGCAGGTCTAAGAATCATTAATAAAACTTGGATGTGGTCCTTTTGTGGGGTTCATGTGCCAAAACCCACCCATCTCAGCTCCTTCCAGGGGATACCCCCTAGTGGGGTGTGTCCGGATCGTCACTGGCACCGCTCCATGCAGCAAATATGGTAAACTACATACACATTCCTATGTGGGTTTTTTTTTTTTTTGCAAAATATAATATTTATATATTTTTTTATTAATTACAGTTGCCTATATGTGCATGCTCCTGATGAGTGGATCATAACTTCACGAAACGCGTAGAGCCAATATTATGCCATATTAGTTATATTATTCAAGTTGTCTTATGCTGCAGATATTGTATTGTATGGAGCCAATTTTCATCATTTGTGAATATGTATTGTTTATAGTTCATATGTTACATTTTTTAGTAGCGGCAATGTGCCCAACATATATAGTAGAGGCAATGTGCCCAAATATATGTATTAGGAGATGTATGGATTGTCTACGGTACTACCTTGATGAAAGTTGCCTCAATAAAAACGCATGCTTTTATAACCCGTGTGTCTCATTTAAAGTCCCAAAAAAACCCCTTTTTTTTGTATATCACCCAACCTGGGATGGAAGCTGATGCCCATTGTGACCACTGCTTCATTTAAAGTCCCATGTTTGACCTCTTTATTTATCATTAATAAAACTATTTACATCCCAATCCACATTCATCCCACGTGGAACATAACTTTTAAGGATGTAAACCCATCTTGTTTCCATTTTGGACAATTCCCTCACCCCTCCAGTGAGGAATAAAATGGTCTATGCCCATGAATAAGGTTCCACAAGGGTCCCTATCAAGGACTAGATCATAGTGCTTAAAAGGTGCTGTGGTGTTTGAAGCCCTTTTTAATATTTGCAATATGCTCCTTGAGCTTGACATTGAGGGCCCATGTGGTCTGGCCCATATATTGCAGACCACATAGGCACTGTAAAAGATAAACAACAGGCGTAGTGCTGCATGTAATAAATTGCTTAATTGTATAGGTTCTCCTGGTGATACGAGGAAAACTCAGTTACTTCCCTATTTTTGTGTCCATTCAACTCACAAACCTGGCATCTCCCAGATTTAAAATATCCCACCAAATTATGAAAGAGGGAGCGTCTCTGGGGGCGGTCAATGACACTATGTACAATTTTATTTTTGATGGGAGGGGCCCCTCTCTAAATAACCTGAGGCCTAGCTGGAAGCAGAGGCGCCAATACGTTATCATTAAGCAAAATGTGCCAATGTTTATGAATTATGCATTTAATCGCATAATACTGGGTAGAATACGTGGTGATAAAAGGAGCCACAAAATCGCCTGTGTTCTCCATCACTGGTTTGTCCGCAAGGAGCGTATTTCTATCCACATGTCTCACTAGATTTTTGTGGCAGCTAGACTAGTGGGATCATATCCTTTCTTGGTAAATCTTTGGACCAGAAGGGCTCCTTGCCTGTCAAACTCCTGCACATCGGTGCAATTCCTTCTGACGCGAAGGAGCTGACCTTTGGGATCCCCTTCAGCCAAGCCCTATGATGATAGTTATCTTTATCTGTGGCTTTAAAATATGTGGCAGTAGTGAGTCTGCCATCCTCCACTTTGATCTCCAGATCCAAAAAATGTATCCGAGTTTGGCTGACTTCATAATTAAATATTATACCCCTCTCTTTCTGATTCAAAGACTCCAGAAAGAGGTTCAGAGAGAGGGAGTCACCCCTCCATAAGAGAATGATGTCACCTATATAGCTAGCCACAGAACCAAATTTGATCTCTGTTGGGCATAAATGACATCCTCCTCCCATTTGACCATAAATAGGCTGGCCATGCTGGGGGCATGTTTAGCCCCCATTGTAACATCCTTGCGTTGTGGATAAAAATTCCGTACCAAAAGTAATTATGTTTTGGCGCAAAATTTAGTAACTCCAAAATAAAATCTCTCTGTCCAGGTACTAAATCAGACTGGTTAAAAAAGTAAGATACTGCGGCTATGCCCCAATCACGAGAAATGATGGTATATAAAGACAAAACATTTGCGGTTACCAACCATCAACCCTCCTGAAAGGGGCAATCCCTAATAAGGTTATTCACCGCTTTGGTGTCTTTGATATATGAAGCCATCTTTTTGATAAGAGGCTGTAAATATGTATTGGCATATTTACCTATTCAGGCTGTTACAGACCCAATCCCACTCACAATGGGCCTACCTGGAGGGAAAACTGAATTTTTGGTAAGTAATAAATAATAGGAGTTCTGGGAAAAGATGGAACCAAAAATAATTTTTCTTTCTGATTAATAATATTATTTTGAAAGCCTCTGTTGACTACTTTTTCCAATTCCCACTTAAAACTAAGACCTGGCACCAGTCTCAGGGGGGTATAGGTCTCTCTATCACTCAAAATCGTAGTCATCTCTGCATTGTACGCTTCTTTATCCAATATTACAACACACCTTCCTTTGTCTGCTGATCTAAATACTAGATCCTTCCCCTAAAAGTTGTTGGGTAAGGAGTTTTTTCTGTGTCACCATGACCAGTATTGGATTTTACTTGACTTATACCGGTATTTGTACAACTTTTTAAAGTTACTGGCTACTGGACCTTTCATAAGTGCCTTAGCCTGGAATAAATACGTAATTTTGATATACTACACTATCGGCGCCCCACTTTTCATTCATTTTCCTGTGTGCTATATGAATGCATGAACTGAGTTACAAGGAGGAGAAGCTGTGGTGAGATAATCTATGCTGGAGGTGGCATATACCAACATGTCTGTTTGACCTTCCATAAATAGAGGGTCCACCTGCTCTGGTAAGCATTCAGTCTGCTTGTGTGCAGGTGAATCACCGGGTGGAGGGCATTTCAATTCTAGTCCGCACAGTCTGACAGAAGTTGGATTTTTTTCCATTTTCCCTTTTCTGGAATTTGGACACTTTATTCACAGTTTTTTGTTTTTATATGAGTATTTTTTCACATGAACTTTATTGTTTTGTGCATGATTTCTTAGCACAACTTCTTGTTTTTATATGTTAATCAAGTCTAAATTTTTTAGTGCATCAACACAACTATCTTCCCAGAATGGCAATGCTGCTGTTCAAGAATGGCTCCATTGCTTATCCATATAGTGGAGCTGCCCTAAAGCCCCTTACACACTTGTTTTTTTGTTTTTTTTTCATTCAACCAGGTAGGGGTTAAAAGAAAAAAAACTGACAGCTCAGGAGGAGCCGCTGTACTAACTATCTAACGTTAGTACAGTGATCTCCCCTGCTGTTCTATTGTGTTCTGACAGGGGGATGCCCCCCCCCGGCAGAACACCCCAGGGAGAATCCAGTTGGCAGGCCTTTTTCAGTCATGACCCATCGAAGAAGCCGGCTTCTGTCGGACCAACTCCAGTACACATGGGCCAAGGTACAATGCGGAGAAGCTGTGATGAGGTCATATATGCTAGAGGTGGAATACTCCCACATCTGTTTGACCTTCCATAACTAGAGGGTCCATCTGCTTTGGTAAGTATTCAGTCTGCTTGTGTGTTGGTAAATCACTGGGTGGAGGACGTTTTCACGAAAGTTGGATTTTTTTCCCTTTTCCTTTTTTCTGGAATTTGGACACTTTATTCACAGTATTTTTTTTACAAGAACTTTATTATTGATTTGTGCATGATTTCTTAGCACAACTTGTTGTTTCTATATATACTATTATTGTGTCAATATCTCACACGTTTTACGTTGCAGCTGTTTTTATCTTAATGTTTTTGTTTTTTTAGGTTATATTAGCACGGTGCTGCCCACTCCTTAGACTTGATTAACAACGTAAAGCGGGACTTCAGTCATTTTTTTGATCTTTCCATCTATTAAGTCCTCTGCCCTTGTTGTTTTAACTTAGGATAGTAAAACACTTTTTTTCTGCCAGTAAATACCTTATACAGCCACTTTCTGTTTCTTGTCTGGTAAAAAGGATAGGCATTTGACATCATGCACAGCTCTCGCTCTCACTCTTGTGAGAGTTTGCCAGGAAAGGAGGGGGGATGAGTTATAAGAGGTCCAATGAGAGCTGGAGGTGTGTCTGTGTAAATCCAGGATGTGAACAGGCAGCAGCTTCAGCTGCCCACAGTTAAAATGGATGCATCCAGACTCAGTGGAGAGAGATTCTGCAGCATATTTGGCAAGTACAGAATCATAGTATATATAAAATAATATGCAAAGAGGTTGGAGGGAAGCTTCAGAATGACAAAGATGTTTTTTTACAAATTATGTGAGCAGACTGCACTTCCTCTTTAAAGACAAATTCCAGGTAACACTTTATAAGCAGTTATAGCATTGTTTTTTTGAGTTAAAGGTTTTACATATATGAATAAAAGGTACCCATTTTAAGCACCCCGTCAGTGATAAATGGTTTGTTTCAACCCTCTAATTACCTTTTGTTAGACAGCTTGGTGTGTTAAAGGAAGATGAAAAATAACAGACTTACTGGCTGGATGGATCACCAGGTAAAAGCAAAGGATAAAAGCCTAACACAAACAAATCTAAGGATTTGTAAGTTGCAATATAATATTTTAGATATGCTTTAAGTAGAGAATACAGCCCCACTATTAGCTTACATTTTAATGCAAGCATGTGAATTGTTTCACTTTATAAAAAGATGTGGAACATATGATTTCTTACTGGTACCCAATAATTTGTCTGGGAATTCTCTCTTACAGAAAACCTGCTGTGGTATAGGAGAAAGAAAACAATAAAATAGGAGGCAGTAAAATACAAAAGCTGGCTATGTTTATTAACAGGACTTTCTTCTTTGCCTTTTGAAGTAACAAAATAGTATTCTTCTTTTAATTATTCTTAACTTTTTTTAATAATCCATTGTTACTAAGGCTTAAACGTCATTTGTCAAGGTGTGCTACATACCAACTTTTGTAACCCAATCTCCATAGCCTCCATTGAAGTTCGACCTTTTAGATACTAACCATAAAAATGATAGAATCTAATTGGTAGGTGTGGGCATCACAAGAGGACATGAACGTTTTACATTTTCTACATTTCGTATTCCATAAATCTATTTATAATTCAAAACTCCTAACTATAATTAAAATTATATGCTGCAGACTAAAATCCACTATAAATTAAAGCCCAATGTTGGGCAAATATGAAATTTAAACAGTGGTTCAATTATTTCCAATTATTATTTAAATTCAAAAGCATTTTCCCAGGCCAGGGTCTGGAGGAATCTGGACTTAAGGAGAACTTGCTGGAGTACACACCCTTAGGAAGCTGGGATGGAGAAGGACCATTTTCACTGTATATCAGGAAAACTGGTTAGGGAACTCTCTCTGAACATTGTGAGTAGGCCCTTTTCCCTAAAGCGTCAGGTGTTCCTGAACTTGAGGTTTAGATGCCAGAGGTTGCTATGAGACTGTGACTACTCTTACAGAGTCTAAGACAAGCTGCTCTTAAGACTGTTATTAAAGACATTTGCCTGAGAATCTATCCTCTAATACCTATGTGTGTTTTGGCATCCTCATTCCTCTATCTGCTTCCGGAACTGATACCTGGGTTTAACAAGTAAGGGAGACCTATTTCCAGCAGCCCTTCTGGGGCTGAAAGTTCCCCCGGCAATAACACCTGAAGGAGGACCACAGGAAGAAAACAGAAGGGGGGAAAAGCTTCAGGTAAGTAAAAATTAACCCATTCTTGATGCCACCCAGTGGCCCTCCTAAGTGGGTCAATGCCAAGAGGTAACACAGACTTCCTGATCATGTGATCACTGTGACTGGCTACCATAGTGCTCAGATGATCGTGAGCCTGTCCTGCCAGCTCCAAATCATAAACTGAGACCAGAAGCTGTCTGTGACAGCTTAGTCACAGGGCTGGGAACTAAGAATGAGCATGTTCTTAGCATAGAAATCTCAGTCCCCATGGATGCATAGGGTATTTCATGGTCGACAAGAGGCTAAAACTCCTCACACAAGGGACACAAAAAGGCCTTGCACCTATACAAGTGCACACAGCAAAGAAGGTGTAGTGCACTCCTGCTTCCAGTGTGTGCTTTCTTGAACTGTAATCTTTGCTGAACTATAAACCTTGCATATATACTGCATGTACTAAAGAATCTTAAACCATGAACAGAGTAAACAAATACTATATATAATATTCAACATCACAACAGACTGACTCATTTAGTGTAGTTAGTAGAGTGAAATCATTAAATGGTGACTGTTGGTTATCACATGCTGCACATTGTCTGCATATTTTTTCCTGTCTCTAACAGGCCACATATATGTACAAATATCAAATTAAATTAGATATTTTTAATAGATAAATTTAAAATGTGTTTGCAATAACAAAGTTAATTCCTTTAACAATTCTTACCAATAAATACATATACAATAATCCCCAACCATCAGCCTTATGATAGATAGATAGATAGATAGATAGATAGATAGATAGATAGATAGATAGATAGATAGATAGATAGATAGATAGATGTACACAAAGCAATCATTCCATCAGAGATTTCTGTGATATCTCCAACTCACATAAACATTGATTTATAAAATTAGCTCATAAATACTAAGAAAATATAATAAACAGAAATCAAAAAGTGTTAATATAAAATCAGCAATAAAATGCATTTCACTTTTCAATGTCTGCATATACAGTATTTATCCAACACAATAGATACCTACTTTTTTGTAAAATAAATTAGGCATCTAAAACCAGACTTTTTTTTAGGTGTAACACATGCATAGCAGCAGAACGTCTTTCCAGAAAACAGAGCAGTTAAGAATACTTAGAGTCAGTGAGTAATGAATTTTGTCAGGTACAATGGGATAGTTAGAGGACTGTGTTGTGTGTGTATGATGGCTTTGCTCCCCACTGAGATGAATTTGAAGAATTTCATTTCTTTTTATACTCAATGCATATGTGAATTTAGTCTACAAACAAACTATGAGTAAGAGTCAGACTAAAAGGCAGTCATCTAGGTTGGATAATTTCAGCTGACTCCGTCATCATTGTGACTACTAGTCCAGAACAGGGGAATTGCAGCACTACACTTCACAGTGATATTACTTCCTAAGACACAGCATTAAATATAGAAAGTGTGTTTTAGCCCAACAAAAGGATCTTTTCAATCACTGGATTGAATATCAATGTGTTACAGAGTCTTCCTGAAAATAGGGAGTTTGGCATAACTGTATAGGAGGCACCCTTAGTGCCTGTTCACACCTACATGCAACACTAAACGCATGGCACTGCTGTGATGTACTGTACAGATGCGCTGAATCTGATGCACATCACAGAACCTAATTGAAATGTGATTCATGATATTTCAATACAGATCTATTAACTGCACTGGTGGTTGATGTCCCAACCCACTGTGCAAAGAAAAGTAGTGCATGCAGTACTTTTGCAGAGCACACCACAGCAACACTGTGTTGTGAACTGACATCATAGGAAGCAATGTTTTTGACTTCTATGCATTGGGACTGTCCTGAAAAAAGGTGCAATGCGCAGCCCCAACCACATCTGGTGTAGATAAGCTCTTATGGAAAGCTTCAAAGAAGCTTCTATTTTTTGCAGGAAGTGTCTCTAGAAAGTCTTACTTGGGGAGAAAAGCTGTTCCCTAAATATGAATCCTTCTGAACTGATTCTTGGCGCTGGTTTTTGTTCTGATGAAAGAAGAAAACAAACAGGGTGCCTCTAAATACTAACATTTGGAGCTAATAACACGAAGGTTAGTTGATCCAGGGAATATCTGTCTTCTGGAGGAACAGTAAGAACTTTTTCCCCCACTGGAGCAAATTGGATCATGCTTTTTTTAGATTTTTGCTTTCGTCTGAATCAACTATGGGTATAGGATTGTATATATGGAGGGATTCTATTAGTTTTTTTTTTTTTACTGGTTAAACTAGATGGACTAGTGATTTTTTTAACCTGACTAGCTATGTAAGTATGTAGGCAGCACAACTGCAAAATAAAGGTGAGAAAAGTTGATACGATTTCTTGGCTGGGAACAAAACTTGATGTATTGCGTTGTAAAGCCTTATCCAAGGCTTGCATCCAATAAAATGATCACCAGATTTTCTGAATTAAAATGAATACAATTCTTGTGACATGCTGCTGTGCTCATCTGTTTGATATTCAATTATAAATCTGCAAACAATAGGTAAGCTTCCCTAAGCGCAATATTGTTATGCAGTCATCAAAGTCATAGATGGTCTGAATCTTAGACAGTTTAGCAGGGACCAGCCGAGATCTGAACAATGTATGGACAGGCTGATTGTATCCAAGTCGATCATCAATCGACTAGGGTACAACCAGCAGGTCAGATTTTTACATCCAATTATTGCCAGTGGCCATTGTGTACTCTGGGCAGGAACAGCTCCCCCCCAGCTGATCACAATAGCTCCTCAGGAGGGATTCCCGCATTGCCGCTGACTGTATTGATGGAGAAATCGAGTGATTTTCTTTTGTGTCATCTATGGCCTGCCTAAGTATCCAGAGATGGAGCAGCTCCCATAGTTTCATTGCCATGTTATACACTCACCACAGCTATCTGCACACTGTCTTTAGGTCCCACAGACCTTTACAAGCAAGTCAGGAGTCACACTATGCAGAGTGATCATGGAGCAAATAATTTACCACTGGAATCTGATTCTGCATCAATTGTTATGGCTAATGGAATGCAAGATTCAAACGCAGCTTTATTCCCTGTATGTTAGTTCTGCTCAAATGCATCTTGACAGTTGTAGAATAATCTAAATTATGAGGGCTTTGGGATTTATCTGTATGCTGTTTGTGCATGCTGAAGTGCAACAATTTTTGAGAGGTTGTAAGCCCTTCTATGCTGGGTGTGTTTGATAATTGTGCATGAAGGCTAGTCATATACATAACACATTTAAGCTCTAATGGAACTGATACATGCCAAGGTCCTAGTTGTAGTTCTGGACTCTGAACTCTCCTTTAAGCCCCACATCCAATCACTGTCCAAATCTTGCCACCTCAACCTCTGCAACATCTCCAAAATACGCCCCTTTCTAACCAATGGCACAACAAAGCTCTTAATCCACTCCCTGGTCATCTCTCATCTCAACTACTGCAAACTCCCTTCTCATTGGCTTACCTCTACATAGGCTATCCCCACTCCAATCCATCATGAATACTGCTGCCAGACCTATCCACCTTACCAATCGCTCTGTTTCTGCTACTTCTCTCTGTCAATCCCTCCACTGGCTTCCACTCACCCAACGAATTAAATTCAAAATACTAACAACTACTTACAAAGCCATCCACCACTCAGCCCCCAGCTACATCACTAACTTGGTCTCTAAATACCAACCTATTTGTTCTCTTCATTCCTCTCAAGATCTCCTGCTCTCTAGCTCCCTCATCACCTCCTCCCATGCTCGCCTCCAGGACTTTTCCAGAGCCTCTCCAATCCTATGGAACGCCTTACCACAAACTGTCCAATTATCTTCTACTCTATTATCTTTTAGACGAACCCTAAAAACCATTCTCTTCAGAGAAGCCTATCCTACCCACACCTAACAACTGTATTCTCATTTTCTCCATCAGCTCATCCCCCACAGTTATTACCTTTTGTGCCTCTTGACCTCCCTTCTAGATTGTAAGCTCTAGCGAGCAGGGTCCTCTGATTCCTCCTGTATTAATTTGTATTGTAATTGTACTGTCTGCCCCCCTGTATAATAATAATAATAGTAATAAGAAGAAGAAGAATAATAATGATGAAGAAATAAATATGAGCCTGAGTACAATGAAAATCTGAAGCATTCCGAAGATAAACTTTCACATATATTGGAAACTTTCCCTGTATGGTTTGTTATTGTACCCAAAACTGATTTTGGCAGATGCTGTGGATAGTAAACCACTCGACTGTGACCAATCACAGAGACCAACACAACAGCACACAATGAATGGCTATGAATGAAAGCCATTCATTGTGTACAACTGTAATGTGATCACTGTGATCAGTGCAGCTGCCAGAGCGAGCAGGAGGCATGTGACTGGGAGGTCATCATGCGCCAACCTCCCTGAACCAGGAAGCTTCCACCCACCCATCATATTACAATATGCTGGGTGTGAAGTAGTTAAGCAAAAAAAAACTATTTACAAAAAAAAACAATACTGATGCTTTGTATCAAATAAGCCACAGCATTCACCTGAACAAAGCTATTTTCAAGTTTAGCAGTGTGTGGAATAAACAATGATCAATAATGACTAACCATCTTTATAGAGGCTGCCATTATGGCCACACATTATTTGTCAAGAACTGCTCAGAGTTCAATGTGATCATTACAGCCAACAATCTAATCAAATTCACTCTTGCAGTTGACAGTATTAGTTTTTTTCTGCCTTTCTTATTCTATCTCAGGGGAAGAACAAACAATGATGCTTGTTACACACTTGTATGAGGAATGCTAGACTCACACGGCCACAGTTTTCAAAACTGTAGCAATGTTTAATGTGTAGGTTTATTTGAAAGAGCAAAGAGCAGGATGTTAAAAAATTATGGCTCCTCGGGTGACTAGATTACGATTTTATTGAAGCCAGATGAAAGGTAGCCAAATTCTGATTGTTTAATGAAGGATGCTGCACTTGGCAAGGACCTAGACTTCTATTTTTGCATCAATCTAAGGTATAACATACGTTGTACTGGATATGAAATATGCTGATACATTTTAGCCATACTTCATATGTAGCCTTTCATATAAAAATCCTTTTGCTAGTCAATTCTTCTGCCAAATTCAACTTTCCATTGAAAAACAATAAATGCAACATTCCACCACTCTTGTCCTACTGCTAGAAATTGTCATTTATAAAGCCACCATTATTAGCATCATTTGGCCTCTATTCTGTTAAAGCCAAACTCTACCAAACTTGTGTTTTCTGCTGTCTCTGCTCTTCATTTTCATATTATGTTCCTGTACTTTAGTAAAACAATGAAAACAGCCTATTATTTTACAGGCCAGTGGTAGAATTTGGGAATTTGTTATAGAGTTATAGAGTTAAAGCTGAAACTTTGCACATAATATTTTGCTCCAATCTCATAAAATTGGACTGGGCAGCTTACATCGGTTCTAGGCATTTTTCATTTAGCCTGGAGTGAGGAGCAGTAAGTATTCATTATCGCCACCATAAATCTGGGTGTCTGCAGCATTCAGCCACAGCAGGGCCTTCATTCTAGAAGAGGACAGTGTTAATATTGTAGTACAAACATTAGTATAGTCATTGTGGACTTTTAAATAATGTTTAGTCTGTGCCTCCTGAAAAGTAATGAGCCTTCCTTAAATTTTGTTTTAAGGGATCTGTCCATAAAAAACATCAACAGGGTTGCAAATAGTAAAACAAGTCCCTATTAAAATAGAAAAATCTCTATTGTTTAAGCTCCAGATCAGAGGAGTAGCAAAGGAACAAATAAGCCCTAAGATTGTTCCTCTAGCATCCCCTCTTCTTCTCAAAATGCCAAGTCAAGTCAGAGCAACCACAAGTCATACATAAACACTTATCCTAAATTAAAAAGAAAGGAAACGTACATCCTTGTTAAGTGAACCCAGAAAAATATGTATCTTAAAGTGTAAGTTCACCTTTACAGAAAATCTGTTAGTTGAACATACACTGGACCCCCTCCTCATGCCCCTCGGTCCCGCTGTTCCTGAAGCTAGCAATCACCCGCTAGGAGACATAGGGTCACCATTTTACCGTTCTGGGGGATTTGAAATCCCCGTGGCTTTCTCTCTTTTTCTCCTCTGCTGACAGGACAGGTTAGGCGGGTTCCGATTGGTCAGCGCTGACCAATTAGAATGCCTCCTATGCGTACCTTTACGAGGTACGTTTAAGAGATTAAGCCACTTGGAATTCAAATTCCCGGACCGATGAAGCGGCGACCCAATGTCTCCTAGAAGGTGATCATCCCGCTGACTCCAGGTCAGTGGGATGGGGGGGATGGGGAGGGGATCCAGTGTAAGTTCACCGTACAGATTTTCTGTGAAGGTTAACTTGCCCTTTAAGCATCACTGCTACATTTTGCTGTAGAGTCACTGCTCCATTTATACCGTTATAGGTTTTAAATCTACAAGTAGCCTTTTCATCCTTTGTATTTTGTCTGTGCATCAGGAGTGGTATGCTAGCATTCTGCTCCTTGCAGCATTGCTCTCACAAAAACTACAATACTGCCAACTCCACCTAGCAAAAATAATTGGTACTCAGTCCATTAATTGATGTACATAATGAACACTAACCTTTCCATTTGTGTTCATTATGTATATCAATTAATGAATTGGACAGAAAATATAAGCACCATCACACGAGGATGCATCCTCAAGCTGCTCTGTTTAAAGCAACAGCCTGAATTTTAGTAGTAAAAATTAAAGAATATTGTTTATTTATTCTCTTACAGGCCTCTGAATCTATGAAACAATCAGAATACCTTTCTCTTTATAAATCCAACATGTACGTGCTTATAAATGGTTGTAAAAATAGATGAATAGTTGACAACACAAACATAGCTTTAGTGATGCATATAATTGTAGTTTGTGCTGTCTCTGAGGGTTTCAGATTTATTTTACTGTGAACAGCTGCAGAAATTAAACTGTTGTTTAAAGTAACCTTGCAGTGTGGAAAAAATGTACTAATCAGAGGTCCCTGCTGGATAGTAGATATGATAAGGTGACAGATTGCACCTATCTTATTGGAGCCAATGTCTTGATAGCAACCTTCGACTTCTCCAAAGTTTCCTATTCAAATGCCACCTTTCTGAAAGTTGGCTTGCCTACATCCCATGCCTCTCCATGTCACGTGACAGAGCTTGAGCCTAGTAATAGGATGGAAAGGTTTGTGGCATCCTGACTGACTATCACACCTGCACTATACGCAAAAGTCAGTGGATAACCCTACAGATATTGAGTTTAGGTGTTTCTAAATAAAGGTACTGTTAATGCTGCAGCACACAAAGACATTGTAAACAATTGTAAACATCTAACCTTGTAGTAGTAATTTGGAGAAGAGTCAACCACTTTTTTTATTCCAGCATGCTCCAGCATAGTTTAATATGTTATGTTATGTGTGGCAGGACTGAACAGAGTCCTCTTCTGGGATAAACTGGAACATCAATTGTGAACCAGAATGTTTCTTCCAACTTGAGTACTTGATCTGACAAATGTCGTTTTTGCAAGCACACTCCACAATACTGGAAACCATCTCTGAAGAGTATAGATTGTTATAGCCACATGGTGGCTAAGGACAACTCAATGTTAATACCTATGGTTTTGAAATGGGATGATCAATAGGCTCATACAAATTTTCCACTTGTCCACAAATGTTTGGCGATTTTGTGTAACATCTCAGCTTAGGCAACCTCACTAGTCAGTAACTCAATAACGACTTTTAACGATAATTTGTATTGCTTTTTTGAAAAATTATACTGTGAGATTTTTCTGCAGAGACCCAACTCAAGGGGTTTTAGTGCATATAAGTACATGAAATGTCTCGGTTCAGGCTTGAACAGAGTGTTCTGATTACAGTGAAGTGGGGTGATGGAAGCTGTAGCTGTAAACTAGGCTGATGTGCTTCCCCAAGCAGAAATGCCTCAAGGCACTATGTTTAAAATGGTAGTGGTAGCTGACAATTTTACTGTAACAGAAGACCAGACAATCCTTAAGGACAACAACAATAAAAAATGTATTATTTATTAATAATATTCTTGGCTGGTAGCTTATGTCCTATATTTTGCTTTTTTGTTATTAGAAACCAAAAAAGTTTCTAGCATTAGGTATAATAAACAGTTTGGAACAGCAATGGCTTCTACTGTTTCAAAAAACAAAACAACATTTTCTCATTTGTAACCCTCAGCTAGAACACTGGAGACTAAGAAGAGCTGTGCATTTTATCATTGGTAACCCTCAGCTAGAACACTGGAGACTAAGAAGAGCTGTGCAACTGTATATTTACTACAGCACTAGTGTCCAGTATTTAAAAGTTTGTATTGCGGAAATACTGTACATGTTCCCAAGAATACATTATATATATATATATATACACACACACACATACATACAATAACCAGAGCTTTTAACGCCCACAAACTCTGCTCAGCGCTTTAGGATGCACCGTTAATAAGTCCGGGTGAGCAGTTGCTAAAATATATATGCAAAAATATCCAAATACACAAGTAAATCTCAGTATCTGTAGCAGCGCTTCTTATTCATACACCCACTTCCGGTGTACATCCATCGTGACAGTTCAACAAGGGTTAATCAAAGGTCTTGCTTTATATTGTGCACCTTCCACCACCACACAGCACCACGTGGGAGAAACCCCCTCAAGGGATGCACTTACCACAAACAGGCAAGTATAGCGCCTTCAATTAATCTGTAGTGATGGCCTCCCTATCAATGTGCTATATCCCAAGTATTCAGTGCATGTATGGGTACAAAAAGAGAGACCTCACGCGTAACACTACAAATTTATTGGTCCTCAAATTCCCCTTAGAACCGCACTTACAATAAAACAATAAACAAAGTTGCAGTGGGCTTGGTCGGTAGAAGACCGGCGTCATGATAAGGAGGAGGATCCATGTAAAGCTCCTAGGTATAAAGTGGGTACGTCACAATGACGAAACGCATCAGAACATGACCTAGCAGTGTACTGGAAGTGATGTGTGCGGTTCACCAAGGAGGAAGCAACGAAGGGAAGTGTGCTCGCTTGTATCCCCTCGGTTTCCTGCTGCAGACTCCTGACATACGGTGATATACTGATGATGATTTTAACTGCAACTTAGTTGATTGTTTTATTGTAAGTGTGGTTCTAAGGGGAATTTGGGGATCAATAATTTTGTAGTGTTAAGCTATGTGAGGTCTCTCTTTTTGTACCCATACATGCACTGAGTACTTGGGAGAACATCAGTAAAGATTATTTGAAGGCACTATACTTGCCTGTTTGTGGTAAGTGCATCCCCTGAGGGGGTTTCTCCCACGTGGTGATGTGTGATGGTGGAAGGTGCACAATATAAAGCAAGACCTTTGGTTAACCCTTGTTGAACTGTCACAATGGATGTACACCAGAAGTGGGTGTATGAATAAGAAGCGCTGCTACAGATACTGATATATATATTTATTTATATATTATCTCACAAAAGTGAGTACACCCTCACATTTTTGTAAATATTTTATTCTATCTTTTCATGTGACAACACTGAAGAAATGACACTTTTTGTAAAGTAGTGAGTGTACAGCTTGGAATACAGTGTAAATTTGCTGTCCCCTCAAAATAACTCAACACACAGCCATGTATAATCCGCTGGCAACAAAAGTGAGTACACCCCTAAGTGAAAATGTACAAATTAGGCCCAATTAGCCATTCCCCCCGATGTCATGTGACTTGTTATTGTTACAAGATTTCAGGCATGAATTGGGAGCAGGTAAAATTTGGTGTTATCGCTCTCACTGCCTCATACTGGTCACTGGAATTTCAACATGACACCTCATGATAAAGAACTCTGAGGATCTGAAAAAAAAAAAAATGTTGCTTTACATAAAGGTGGCCTTGGCTATAAGAAGATTGCCAAGACCCTGAAACTGATCTGCAGCACTGTGGCCAAGACCATACAACGGTTTAACAGGACAGGTTCCACTCAGAACAGGCCTCACCATGGTCAACCAAAGAAGTGGAGTGCATGTGCTCAGCGTCATATTCAGAGGTTGTCTTTGGGAAATAGACATATGAGTGCTGCCAGCGCTGCAGAGGTTGAAGGGGTGGGAGGTCACACTACTTTATATTGTAGCAAAGTGTCATTTCCTCAGTGTTGTCACATGAAGATATATAATAAAATATTTACAAAAAGGTGAGGTGTGTGCTCACTTTGTGAGATACTGTATATATATATATATATATATATATATATACATATATATATACACACATATATACACACACACACACTATATACTGTATATATACATTATTTTTCTAAAAATATATATTTTCTTATAGAACATTGGCAGCTGATATATAGAGGAACACAACAATGTCATTATTCTATAAAACAATACTTTCATTTATTAAAAAATAAAATCTCCAAAGAAACAAACATATTACTGATTACTGAATACATACCCTTACCACTGCCTGCACCACCAGATAGATGCTCTGTTTAAGGGAGATCCTCATGTAAGGTTTTGCAGGGAAACCAACACTTCCCAGAGTGTTGAACTCCTGTTTACCCCGCTGCACTCAGTGGTTCATCCTGCTAACCTGAAAGCATTACAAGATACAGTAATGAAGTGGAGGACAGCAGAAGCAATCACTTTAGTGCAGTGGGGTACACAGGAGTGCAGCACGTCTGGAAGTGTTGGCTTTTCCTGCAAATGTCACATGAAGATTTCTCAAGAATGGAGCAGAATTCTAGTGATGAGGGCTATAGATGGGAAAAGTAAGTATTTCATTTTCTTTTACAGGTGTGTTTTTGGGCTTTTTTATAATGATGGTTGGCAATACCAGCAAAGTTCAGGGAAATGCAAAGGTCCTGAGTTATGCAAACTTAAGCTGACTTTCCATTATTCAATCTTTTAATTAGTATTAAATCAGACAAGCCCAAAAACTACATAGTTGATGGTAGATCTAAAAGAGTTTGTACAATGATATTCTTTAGCGTATGGTCAGTCTAAAATTCAAAAAAGCTTGTAAAGGAATTATGTAATCTGAAACAGAAAAATGCAGAGGAAGGCTGTAAATGAGATAAGTAACCTGAAACCCAAAAATACAAAGCAAGCTTGTAAATGAGACAAAAATCAATCATCCACATGTTCCTCGAGAAGTGGTTTTGTACACTATTTACTAAGAATAACACAGTGACAGCAGTGACAGTATGCATATATGATAACTAAGAATCCTGTTTACATTTCTCAATTGCCTCTGCCGTACAGTATATTAGAAATGCAATAAAATGGAAGCACTCAGCCAATTTCTCTGTCACTTTAATGTTTTTTTCATGATCTAAAACATATTTCACCGTTCAGTGCTCAAAAGTCAAAGCATAGCTGCATACTGAAGACATGCCACCACATCTGATAAAGCAGATTATGTTATAATTCCAATTACATGCTAACATCAATGGAACATGATTATGCACAAGTCAATCAAGCAGAGTCATAATGCGCCAGTAGTGGTCCGAGAGGACACTGAAGCTGGGCAACAGAAAACAGCTTCATTGTTCATAACACATCATTTCATATCACCATAATGTAATCATGCTTATAAAGAATGTAGTAATAATGTTCTACACATACATTTAACAGGTTTGACTTAACATAACAGTTAATTTACTCTGAGCAAAATTATAAATGCAACACGTTTGTGTTTGCCCCTATTTTTCATGAGCTGAACGCAAAGATCTATGACTTTTGCTATGCACACACAAAAAGCCTCAAATATTGTGACCTTTTATTGTGGCCAGCCTAAGGCACACCTGTGCAATAATCATGCTGTCTAATCAGCATCTTGATATGCCACACCTGTGAGGTGGATGGATTATCTCAGCAAAGGAGAAGTGCTCACTAACACAGATTTAGACAGATTTGTGAACAATATTTGAGAGAAATAGGCCTTTTGTGTACATAGAAAAAGTTGTAGATCCTTAAGTTCAGCTCATGATAAATAGGGGCAAACACAAAAGTGTTGTGTTTATAATTTTGCTCAGTGTAAGTTTGTATGTATTTGTATAATGTAATTTGTATTAAGTATTTTTATTCGCTTTATTCTTTCTTAACTAACATTTATTGAAAAGAAAATAAGCAAAAGCACTGTTTATTTCTAGTTAGCATATATTTTATTTCCTTTATTACAAGGTTTGCATTAAAATAATTTTTGATGTGGAAAATTTTCAAATCCTCCCTCACTTCATTATTTAGATGACATTTTATTTGTTGGGCCTAGGGATTCTGACACTGGTCATAGTCTACTGTCCACTTTTCAGAGGTTCATGGGACATATTGGTGTGTCATTGGCTGTTGAAAACCAGTTTTGGCCTGAACATCTATTGAATTTTTTTTTTTTTCTATTTTTTTTTCTATTAAATTTGTAAGTATCATAACTGATACCATAAAGATAGCGTTTAGACTCCCACAAAAGAATATTTAAGCCTTGTGCTAAAAAAGAAAAAGGTTATGGTGCTAGAGCTGTTGTTTTTTGCCATGCGCATAATGATGAAGAACAGAGTATTTTCTGGAAGGCAGTGTTATTAATAAACTCAAGGAAGATTTACTGGTTTAGTAAAACATGTATTTCTCAGCACAATGGAAGGTCTATTTGGCAGGAAGAATTTGGACTCAATGAACAATTTTAAGCTTTTTACTGATGTAGCTAGGTCTGTTAGTTTGGATTTTGGTCAGGGAGTTAGTGTACTGAAATCTAAGATCATGGATTGGTGCTGCTGTTACTAGAAATGTTATCCTTCTGGAGCTGTTTCCTCTTGTTATAGCGATTGCTTTATGTGGTAAGCAATTTGGCAAATGGAAGATCCTGCTACAGACCGACAGGAAGATTGTTTTGTATGCATTGAAATGCCTTTCCTCTAAATCTCCATTAGTGATTAGGCTACTTAGGCATCTTGTTCTTCTTTGCCTCCATTTAATATTTGACTTTAAGCCAAATACTTGAGAGGTAGCCATAATCTTATAGCAGACGCTATGTCTCGCCAGAACTTTCATCAAATCATGGAATTGGCCTCCTTGGTAGACATCAGAGGTCTATGTTGCCCACCACACGTATACCTTCTGATCTCCATTTGATACCTTCTATGGTTCAAAGTTGCTAAACCAATCTGGTTTGCTTATGCAACTGGTTGGTGGAAGTGGCAGAATTTTATGTTGGTACTATACTGGGTTTATCTCTTTATAGGGATTCTGCAGAACTCATTCTTACTTTTACAAGACCAGACTGATTGTTAACATGCCCATTTGTCAAAGCTACCAGCAGGTGTTTCCTTTTTTTAAGAAAACAAAACAATGCAACTGATATGTTTTGGTGAAACAATTCCTGAAAGAGTTTAAGAAACAACTGGGTTGATTCACTTTACAAGGGGATTTTCCCTTAGCTTAGTGAGAACCTCTGCTAACCTCTATCATCCAATCATATGCAAAGGAAGATCATTTTTTTTCTCGTGCTTGTGACTGGGTATTCTCTGCAAAGTGAATTTTCACAACACTAGTTAGGCTAGAAAATAACAATTTGCCTTTAGTACATTAACCCCGATGTTACCATTCTGACACTAAATCCTCCAAAACCTTTGCTATTTTCTGTGATGTTGCAACTACTGAGTTGATTTGTTCTTCTGCATATGAAATTTAGTTATTTAAAACTGTCTTTTCTCTTGCCTTTTTTGGTGCCTTTTGTGTTTTCAAGTCAGCTTTCATTTCCTGTTCAGTGCATTCTGGTTTATTGCAGGACAAAATTAAATTCCAAGCTGAGTCTGTTTATGTTTTTTCTAGGAAGTCCAAAACTGACCAGCAAGGGTATGCTCTAGCTAGTTTACCTTGCCCAGTACATTTAGTTCAGCAGTTTGTAATTACTCCTTTCATATCCCATGCAGATGGCTCACCTACGTCAATCTGCCAACTACAATCAATCCTCAAAAAATACTTACATTACACTGAATCTGGGTGGCTATCAAGGCTGCTAGGCTAGGGCTAAGTCAACTGGCATCCAATACTTTGGAATATCAGAGTTTGTGAAATATCAGCTTCATGTCATCCTGCTCTCAGTATTTATGAAGCATACCCCCCCCCCCCCCCCCAACTAAGAAAATAGTCTGGATAGTCAGGCACTTCTATATGTTTTTGGCCACATGTGAGGAATTCAAGAGGTGTTACATGAAATACCTTGCTTTTTTCTCCTGATGAAATTTACATTTTGGAAGTGGTAGACAGGTGTGGCTTATGCCTGATATCCTTGAGAGGCAATGATTTGGGTAGGATTCAGACCTCCTTAACAAAATGAAATCTGATTGTACTGACATCAGCTTACAGTTGCTGTTTGCTACTTTTGTCTTTTCCCAAGTCGGTGCCTCTTTTACAATGGACATCTAAACCTGGGCTCTGGTTCCTGGATAAGATAAGGAGAAGAATCAATCAAATAATGTGTAGGTTTATGTCCCAATTTTTGTAATTTTGCCACTGTGAATTTGGAATGTTTGTTGAAGGATTTGTTGGCTGTAATGTTGGACTTTTCAGTTTAAATTTAAAGAGTAAGGGGTATATTTATAAAAAAAATATTGTACAGCTGTTTGTCCATTGAAACTCCACATACATTTGCTTTGTGTGAATGGGGCAAAATCAAATGTTCTCCAGCTTGATTCTTTTCATTTTGAATGTGTGAATGCTGAAAATGCTGCATTATGGCCAGTAGATGTAACTTTGGAGCATACTTATTTCCTATGATTATCAGTGCTATCCAATGGCCATACTTGCATTATAGCCACTAGATGGTGCTACCATAAGAAATAAGCATGCTCCTCTGCACCATCTAATATAAACAGCTGTGCATAGTAATGAATGAGCTTCTAACTTCATCTGTTCAGATAACCTTTGAAAATGAAATCTAGAAGCTGATTGGCTGCCATGCACAGCTACTCCAGATCCTGGCTGCTCCAGTCTTAGTAAATTCCATTCACCTCAAACAAGTGCTCACTGTCATTGGCTATCACCACAATCACATGATGGCACACAGCTCCTTCCAGCTCCGGATAGTTACTTTGAGATCAGGAGCTGCCAGTGACAGCTTGGTCTCCAGGCTGAGTTTACACAATCAAGCACACATATATGTGGCATCACGGCATAAGGCACAGTCTGTACTGCCTTATAAATGCATACGGTCAGTGGGAAAGGGTTATTTACAGAAAAAGAAATAACATAAATAAGTCCCTATCCTAGCATCAGCTGCTTAAATGTACAGTAAGTATATATAATATATGAACAGCCTCACTTACCACCCCTTACAGGTTGACTATTCTAGTACAGAATTCAACAGGAGATATCCATGATTCATCATAAAGTTTACATTGGTAGAAATTCTGCTATAGAGCAGGACATGGAACACTACAGATTTGATTCCATTCACCCGACTATGAATGCACAGTGTTAATAAATCAGTTTTACATAAGCTGCCTAGGATATTAGCTCTCTATTAGGAAACACTGGCTTTACTTTTGTCATTGCCTTGAGAGCGGCAGAACTAATTTAACAAGATTCCCAAGAGTCTGCTGTATGTGACCTTGGATGGAACACCATTTCATTTGTAAGAAAAATGACACTAAAAACTCAATACACTTTTTTACGCCTTGGATAAGCACAAATGTATCCCCTTTAACGCAAATGAGATTAAAACAAACATACACTAGTATTGATCTATTACTATTTTTTTTTTTATCACTAGCAAGGTTCTAGCTGATCCCAATAATGAATAGAATTTTTTTTCTGCAAAATAACTTACATTCCTAATAAAAGTAAAAACATAACCTCATACAACACAAGGGATATCACCAAGTAATTGTTCAATTTGCTTGCCTAATTGCATAGATAAAAGATGCACGCACATGTTTCAAATGGATAACTAATCCGGCAGCCCATCTTCCCTACAGCTAACTTTTTCTCTAAACATGCCCTGAACAAGTACCCCATTATATACAGTAAATGTATAAGCCAAGTGCTGAAAATGTATTTCTAAGTATCTAACATGAAAGGAGAGCAAATCAAAAGATTTACAGGCTCCTCTAATCCCATCCCAGCATCTCCCCTTCTTTTAGCTGTAAATGCTTAGCTACTGTGTGACAATGACATCCTGTTGATTTATAAAGTCAGACACAGCAGTGAGCTCCATTCCAGTAAAACTTCGACTGGCCTCTGGTGCCACCTAGCCACAGTACTGCACTTCTACTATCATAATATTCAGCACCAAATGCTAATAGCACAAACTATGCTTTCATCATGACAACCCTGAAAGCAGAAGGAATACTGCGTGTATGACATCACTATCTATGTGACACTTTAAGCCAGAGTCTAGCACTATATACCATTTCAGCTTGTCATATTTTACACATTTAATTCATACATTGTACACATATAACATTGACATCAAGTCAGAAGATATGGAGGCATTTTGTATAAACGCAAGCAGCGATGTATAGTAACTCATAGCAACCAGTGGTCAACTTTTGCATTGTAACTGCTCTACAGAAAGGAAATCTGACTGGTAGCTATGAGTTACTGCACTAGAAAATAAAGTTGGCTCATTCCAGAGCTTAACTGGTACTTACTGTAAAAAACGTATTCAGTGTAGCTGGACCAGATCTTGTCATCAGTGTACTGATTAACGAATGAAGCTGTTACTGATGAGTTGCAAGCCACCATTTGGAATCCACATTCTGACAGCATGTCAAAGGCTCTCTCTAGATGTTTGAACTTGAGATAAAACCTGGAAGTGTATTTTTCTGGGGCTCGGTCTGGATCCCTGCTTTCATTAAGCGTTTCTCCAAACACCTCTTTGGCTAGAGAGATTCGACCACAAACTAGAATTCTTGGAACTCTCCGAAACTTGGCATCTGCTTGGCTTTCTCGTCCCATGGTGCAAGATCCACGGTAACCAATGGTAATGAAGCCCCATTTTTTATCTGAAGGCATTAAAGATGAAGATGGACATATTCTGGTTTCGCTACCTTGGGAGGCTTCTTCAAAGTCACTGTGGCAGTAGTCATCTGGGCTTTGTTTCACTTCATCAGGTGCTAAGAGTTTCACTAGTTCTGGCAGTAGAAAGTATTCCGCTTCCCTTTTCAAGCGCCCTTTTTCTGGAAAGTGATCTGGCAAGACCACCTGCCGGTCCCTGAGATAGTCAAGAACATAACGGAATAGAAATCCATCTCGGTCAAGAAAGAATCGTCCTTTGGCATCTTTGGCCAGGTCGTTTACAGAGTCTCTTTTGGAGGTGAACATTTTCCATAGAAGTGAATGGGGTATACTGGTCAAGGTGGAGTGACGTGTAAAGTAAACTTGCCCTCCAACATTTAATTCAATTACCTCTGGGTACGACTGAAAAATAGTCCCTTGGTCTCTAGGTGGGGCATAAGTTCTGCAGTTTCCACTCAATGCCATTTGTGCTTGACAGATGTTCCTAGCTACAATACAAATAGTTCATGAATTGTAAAATGGGAATGAAGAACTGCAATGTAGATCCGCAAAGTGCAAATATTTGCTTATCAGTCTTGAATTTGTGATCATGAATTCAATCACAAGTGAGCATAAGCTTAATTGATTAGTTTGAAACTTTTAAGACCAGTTTACACTGGAGTAATAACTTCATGAGAAAATATGAAAGATGTGTACCTCACACTGAGCCCACGGGATGCAAGGTCATGCTGTATGTACAGACATGTTAAAAGCTGTAAAAAAAAAAAAAAAAAAAAGCATTAATGAAGTTGGGAAGTCTAACAGTCACTGAGATATACCAGGATAGTAATATGCAAAAAGCAGATTTTTTACATAGTTATCCATATAGTTATGTTCCTAGATGTGATGACAGCAAACATACATGCAGACTACATTCATATATCTTATGCTGATTACATGCACTTGACAGCAGACACAAAACTGGATTTTAAAGATCAGAAATGCAATTTAATGCAATTTAATGCGTAGCAAAGCCATACGTTCTGTTTGCCCTATGTGATGCTAATTATATAGAGTACATTACAGAAAACAGTTACAATACCTGAGTTGCATAATCCTTCCTCGGTGAAAAAAGGAGGTCATTTTGTATAAACACAAATAAAGATTAATAGAAAAAATACTAATTAACAAAAGTCTCAAAAAGCTGTAGCTCTTATCAAGTGTAGAGAGTTATCGGCTCCTGGGTGGCAGCACAGTGATGAATAATCTGATGTAGTGATCATCAGATAAAATGCACACTGAAAATAGGATTAGCTTGTTATTTAAAGGGAAAAAAATATTACCCCAGATGGGATGCTGCCTTTTAAATGCTTTGCAAAAAACTCTCAGCCAGACTGCATGGGGAAGGATTCATGTTTGATACTCCAAGTTCCAATAGGAACAGAGAGGTTAGCATACTTCCAAGGTAGGCTGAAAGAAAAAGAAGGGACGGGAGCAGCCAGAGCAAGCAGCAATAGGAGTAGTAGCAGCAGCAGCTGATATTCAGCTGTGGGTGCTCTGGTGCTTGGTTGCTGAGCCTGCTCTAGCTGCTGAGCTGGGTGGATCCACAGTTCCCAGGGCTGTTCTGAGATGGTGCTATTTCAGCAGTGCAGGGAAGAAACCAACCAGGGAAATAACTATTACATCATCTTAAAGGAATATAGCAGCTAGAGAAAATAAAAGAGCAGAGGATGTATTGAAGAGCAGCGCTGTGCTCAGAGCCAGGCTTGCTTTAAAAAGGTAAATGCTGCTAATCCTCCGCAAGCCTAAAAATTGCAAAGTACTGTTTAAGCTGTCCTTTTTCCCAACGGGGTTTTAACCTATTAACCTCCATTTACATGATCACAATCAAGCATCAATTCTAATTGGGTATGCTGATGCAGATTGCAACAATTACGGGCAAAGCTTCAAAAGCAATTATAGTCTTATATCTCCAATAGCAAACAACATTCGTATTGTCATTTAACAGACACTTAGCAGTATTTAAAGTTGTCATCTGCGCATCTTTGTGTTGCCTACTGTTTTTATTTCCTCTATATACATTTTGTATGGATGATCTGTATCCATCATGTATACTGTACAGAAATTAGAGATATTATAGTACAATGATCATGATCCATTTTTTGTACTACCAGATCACACAGGGGTAGTGCAAAGCACTGAAAAAGAGATTGTAAGCCATTAACACCATAGTTACAACTTAGTTTAACAATTAGCTGACCACTGCAAGGCATGTTTTTTACCTAGTACTAGTA